>NW_019775546.1:246088-282419 GCF_001039355.2 Lingula anatina | reverse complement strand
CGCCATTAAACGGATTAAATCACGGCTCCGAGGTTTAATTGCTAGACCCCTGCAGTGATGGCGTGTCTGGAGGCGTGGGCACCATCAGTTACCTGACAGTGAGATATAGACTTGGTTCCCATAGATTCAGATCGATCTTTCCTGATCGACCTAACTCCATGAGGGTTCACGCTAAATTGTTGTCAGGTTCCGAGAGCCGAGCGTGCACAAAAGTTAATTACCCTCTTACAGCCTTTAGTAGGCGGGACAGACATTTAAGCCGGTCAGACTGACAACAATCTAGTGAGACTCCCCACGGGGATAAATCGATCTAAAAATCTATGGTAATGCAGTCTTAGAGCGTATTCAGAACAGCGGTCTAACAGATTCGCAGATCAAATATAGCCAATCCACGTGAATGCTTGTTGCGTGGTCCCCGCGGGTAATCTATTTAGTGTCTAATTGGGAATTAAGAGGCAATATTTTAAATGTTTCGACATATTTGATCCGAGGGTCTGTTAGTTCGCTGTTCTTAATGCGCTTTTACATACGCGAGTACTTACTTGTCTGTGCGTGTTTGCGTGCCTATCTACGGCCGAGCATGCGTGTGTGTTCTAGATTGACCTCATGCTTCTGAACTTAAGATTAAAAAAAGATTATGCAATGGCATTTAACGTGATGCACGCCACAACACGCCCAAACGCACTAGCGCAACCTCTTTCCGCCCTGCATAATAATGAACAAAATGTGAAATTTAGCCAGCTTAACGTGAGAGACGCCTCTTCCCAACGGTTTTTCTAACATGATCACCGTGGGATATGTCGATTATAGGGTCTGGTCGCATCCAGGCGCGTAGAAATCAATTTTAAACATGTTTCAAAGGGGGGGGGGGGAGGGGGGCAGTCAGCATTCTCCCTCCACCCGCCCCAGCTCTTATGGCTACAAATACATCCTCATCTTAAACCCCAATAATACAACTTAGTTTCGAGGGTGTTCCTAACTCCCCCTAACCGACCTCTCCCAAAAATATAACAAACAAAACGAGACTAAACATTTTTTTCCAATCCACGTGCCCTACATATGGCTGTGCAACTGTCCACGTCTTCTATTTCACCGTTAGCTCTCTTTGCTCGACAGAATAAACCTATTTTTCTGCCCCCCCCCTCTCCCACCCGACTTACCAGTGCATGCTTCATTATTCGTCATTGCTTTTGTGCCTTTATTCACCATATATAAGGGTGTTTATTAGACTTTTAATGCATATGTTTAATTATTCATCCATTCAACTGAATCGTAAACACCGCATTTTTTGTGTAAATCCATCCAAACATATCTATTACTCAGATGTGCTTCGCTGACTGCATTCATCAACCATCATAATTACACCCTGAAACTTAATACTGATGTTGTGCATCGAATGACACCTCCAGATATCGAATTTGGTGTCCTCTTCATTTTGTTACGACAAGTAAGCCCCCTAGAGGGTTTGCATAATGCGCCTGACCTAATGAATATTTTCCTCTATCAGTTATTTTTCCTTTAACGTTAATGTCACTGCCGAGTATTTGATGTAATACAACTCTCTGTTGATGAGAGAGACAGTACAGCACAAGCAAGCATAACTATAAATCATATATGTGTCAACGCCATAATGGTGAGGCTAAAATGGTGCATCTTAATGAAATGCTTGTCTTTTTATAAGAATGTATATGGGTTGCTAAAGAGGATATAAATGACATGAATTTTGAAGTGGGATTGCAAATCAGTGAATACATCCAGAGAGAGAGAGAGAGAGAGAGAGGTGAAAAAAAAGAAAAAAGTACACAAGGTTGCAGCATGGGAGTTAATAGTATGTAACATAACAACAGAAGTCAGATTAATTCCCTTACCTTAACTAACTTGAAAAAATGCACAAGAAAAATACATTTCCAATCAGGCTCTGTCAACACAATTGCAGCAACACGGAACAGTTAATCACTCAAGCATCTCTCTGGAAAATCTCGAAAAATTATCTTGAGCGCAAAAAAAATTGTGATACATGATCACTGAAATCGCTGTTAATGTTCGCACATCCTCAGCCTGTTAACCGACGTGCATCAAATCAGAAATCAGTGGCGGGTGACATTAACACAGCGTCGTTTCCTCGTCAAAAATGGTGATACTCGATCTGTAAGTTACGCCGCAAACCAACCAGTATTTGTAGAAACAGCTGAGACCGACTTTTATAACTCTTGTCGTTTTGACCCCTCGCCCTCGAACTGTTGCGCGGAAGTGAGTAGGATTGACGAACGAGAGCACGCGTTCTAGGCCAAGCTATGGAAAATCACAGTTTATTAGGAAAGTCGCAGTTGAGGGATACACGAATGAGTTGACTTTTGACAGGTTTTTGAGGGGTAGAGATTAGTAAAGAGATTTAGTTATCTTAAAGTCATGGCTTGATTAGGATAGATAAAGAAATGAGGTTTGGAATGGTTAAGTAGATAATCAAAGAAATCGATAGATAGATAGATAAGCAAATATAAGCAAAAATAAGCAGCAGAGGTAAATAAAGGAATATGTCATGATTTACCACTGAAAAAATTGAAAAAAAAAAAGATAAAATACTAAATTTTAAAACAAAAAGAGAAACAATGCACTAATAAAACAGTTTGACCTTACTGCGAATGTTTAAATCAAGGGATGGATTACATGTGCATGGGTAGATCTAAACTAACACCCCATTTCCATAGATTAGATCGACCTACTTTAGATCGACCTAACTCCCCGGGGTTCGCGCTAAATAGCTGTCAGCCGGGCGGATACGAAAGTTAATTACCCCTTACAGCTTGTAGTAGGCGGGACGGACACTTAAGGCGGATTATCTGACAGTAATCTAGTGAGACTCCCCGCGGTGATAGATCGATCTAAAGTTGTGGGAATAGACCCTAACAATTGACTCATCTGTACTGTGACATGCATAAAGACTGTTGGTGTGCCAACTAACGATTTATCGGTGCTAAATTCCGGCGCAAACTACATCGGAAAGGCATAACGTGTGAGAGAGGGTGGTTTATAAGCAACATCGAGGACGAAGAGATGCCATAAATAACTAATAATTGTCAGGATGACGCTGCATTTGATATCCGCGGATGCTAAATGGGGTTATTTCTTCTCTGTTAACCAGATACACGTATCAGCGTCTCGGTATGTGTTCGAATTGTCTGTGTAAGTAATGTGATTCAGTAGGGATGCATATAAATATAGCAGCCTTGCATAAATGGGACACTTCGCCTACACTGAATCTGGTAACTGGGTCCCGTTTATCGGGCTATAGAGTCCTTACAAACAGTCCGTCCGGTATCAAAACCCAAGGCCTTTGGATTCTGAATCTGGGTGTCCTCATTAAAAGACCAGGTCCTAGCAGGTATGATGTGCCGGGTCTACTCACCCAACGAACAAAAATAGTAAAAAAGTACCGGTAAATACAAATAAGTAAATAGCCTGCTACGTTTCTTGCGTAAAGGGGGATGTTTTGTGTTTGAATTAAAAGAGAATGTTTGAATTTAATGGACATTACATGAATAGTACATAATTACATAGTACATAATTAGTTTGTGGAAGAAGTAGCAAAGATACAAAAACATACCAGCGTTCAAAATCAGTTATAATCAATAGTTTGGACACAAACCTCATTCGCCACAAAAAATATATCCCAACGAACTGCTTTGTCACATTATTGAAGCAGTGAAAATTGACTACTTACATAAAAGGAGCATTAAAAAAGCCAATAACCAATAACCAATAAGCAAAAATACCGAGACAATTTTCACAGCAACTACATGTGTTAGAAGGTTAATGCAATATGTTATTCCATTATTTTATTATTTAATTATTGCGTTGGCACAAAGGCGCTCACAGTCGAGACGTGGGTTGTCTTTTATCTTAAAAATGCATTTGCAGTCAATCTTTTGCCACAAAACCCGACCAAACACCACCTTACAGTTCCAAATATTTTAGCTTAGCTAAATACTTAAAAGTATATCGTTTCATATTTCCCAAAATTGATTTTTGAACGGCTACAGGTACATTATGCTTTCTCTCTGTGATATAAATATCCCTCAACAGCATCATGAATATTTGAATAAGAACATGGATATTATATGCTATTGCGCTTCTAGCTGTACATCCATGCATGGATGTGAGAGTGATATGATTATTGATGCAGCACTGTGTCATTTAGCGGGTCTTTGTATGGTGGGCCAGATAGATCCGTTTGACACAACCAAGATTTCTAAAGAAAGTGCTGTTTTAAAGTTTTTTTGGGGCTGAGGGAGATCTTAATTTGGTTTACAATGTGACTTGGCATGTCGGTTTCTTACTTTTAGCCGTATAACAAATTTGTAGAAGTGGTTTATATGCGTTACTGGAAATCCACGCTCGCTTTAAATGTATCATAAACCGGATTACAGAGCTTTCCTTGTCAACATGTTTGTGTGTCTGTGGTACGATTTTGATTGGTATTCAATAGAAAACAGGAAAACATAATCGCCTTACTTGCAGATCGGAATAAGACGCTTGGTTAATTAATGACACTTACTTACATGTATATATACATGTGTAGCTCCTGCCTGACAATACTGGAGTGAAACAATGATCACGTTTTCACTGCATGTAGCAGTCTTAACTTTCGGGAAAAGGCGCTTGAATGCACTGCATCCATTTGCTCTAACTCTGCTAGACTGAAGGGGTGTAAAAGAATTGTGCAGGGGGCGTATTCAAGAGTCGGCATCCCGAAATATTCACTTTCACAAACTCATATATCTTTATATATTATGGCATAGAATCATTCAATTATGTTCAACTTCAATGTTCTATTTGTGAAAGCGTATTGAATAATATTTCATTGATTTAAACTTAAATGTTATTTTAAAGCTGGTCTGAAAGCCGCACATGCAATAAAATTTTTGTGACTTTTTGCAAATGTAGAAAAAATGCCGGGGGTTTATGCTTCTTAATATAGACGAAATGTAATCACATGCACATGTATTGTTGCATCCAAACACACCAGATTAAAAAAAATGAAGTGCATCAAGGTACAAATGACGATAAAGTTTCTGTATTCTATTATATTTACAAGCGCTGCTTCTTTAATTTGCCTGGATTATATATGCCTGGATTATTTCCAGTAGGCTATAAATAGGCGTGTATTTCACCAGGTGCCTTTATGTTCAGAATTCATTTTATATACATCTAATTGAAATGAGGTTGTTGAATAAGTACGTACTACACTGTGTAGTACATAGCCTCCTTCTCCTGTTCTCCACTTCAATTTACATTGTACTTTTGTTATCTTGATATCTTTTTCTTGCTATTCTTTCTCTCTCTTATATCATTATGCTCATCTTCTTCTTTTTCATGCTCGTTTTCGCTCGAACTTTGGCTTCACACTCGCTCATTTTTTCTTTCCGTCTCCCCCCTCTCTCTCTCTCTCTCTCTCTCTCTCTCTCTCTCTCTCTCTCTAANTCTCTCTCTCTGTCTCTCTCTCTCACTCTCTCCTATTAGTCGATCAAATATACAAGCCCACAAACATCAGAAAACAATTCGATAAACAAAAATAGACATCAAAGGACTAACTGCACTTTTAGGTTTATGATTAATGCATTTAGCTAATTCATTCATATCCCCTTTCTACTTCCTTGACTTAAACCAAAGACATACCAGTGCCCTAACTTAAGCCTGCACGCTCTCCGCTTTGACAATGTCATTTTTTATCTCATGATCTTATAAATTGTGGAGCCTTTTCTTCTTCTCCCTCGTTCGATCGCATAACTCCCTTTTCCTCATTCTCCTCTTATTCATCCCTCTTCTTCTTCTCTCTCGCTTTCTTACTTTTCTCTCTCGTTCTTAAGACTGAAGACTCATCATCAGACATATTTTGAACTTAAACATGCTTACTGCTTTGACCATGATAATTTTCTGTCTCATATGTACTAGTGTTGTAATCGTTGTGTTCTCTAGCTCTTACGTACTTTACTTTGCTGATGTTCAAACATGCCAATATTCCAAATCGCCTCAGTAGTTTCCCCATTTGCAAGTACATGTATCTCCAAACATCCCGATTAAAAAAATTCTATCAGAAAATACTGACCCATTACAGTGCACGTTTTTACGCATCTATTTCACATCTTATTGTATCATTTTCATTTATTTATGCCCAGCCTACCTGGGTCATATCCAGTTTCGGTGTTTCAAACTCAACCAAAGGCACTGAGATCCTTCGACACTTTTAAAGGAACAGTTTTGCCATCGAGTCATCATTTCTTTTCTTATCCTTCTCCTGTTGCTTTATTATTGCCATGCTTAATCTAAGTACGACATGTTCGTAAGTACAATCTAGGACCCAAAATATCTTTATCTTGTACCCTAGGTACAACTATACGGACAAATATGCCTTAGTATCATGATTAAGAGAATCAGACACATAAATGACTAAATAAAACTTTTTCTTCTATATCTATGTATACATTTCAATCATGTACCTTTCCCTATACCAAAGAGTTATATACCTTTTGCTTATACTCACTATAGATTTACTCTTTGCGTATAATCGCTATTCTATGGCGTATTTGTGCAGTGCGTGTTGTAAGAACAATTCATATAAATTGAATGTTTTTTTTTTACTGTGGTAAGTGACGACGAAACTGACTAAACAACAAATTTGCGTTTAGATTAAGTGCATAGATCAAGTACGTAACAGATAACACACTCCATTAGTTGACAACATTTCTATTTCCTTTTGCTGGCAATAACAACAGAGAGCGCTATCTCCCGGAAGAGCGGCGGGACCGACATAGCTACTTTTAACCCATTAAAGAGGCCAGCTTGAAAGAGGCGCTTTTAACGTGGAATTTGCGCTTAACCGTTGATCTAACTTTGTTAGCCCAAGTGTGAAATAAGTACTGGCTTTATTACCACTTGTTATCGCTGGGGTTTGTTTCAGAGGTATTCCAAAGTTGTTGAGATAAGCACTGAACCGCTTAAGCCAGAAAACTGCATAAACCCAAAGTCGGCTCTTTGATATAGGTGTACTAAGAGCTTTTTACATGTTGTAAACGGTAGATGTCCTCTGTTAGCTTGCTAAATTATTATACAGTAGTGGCGAAGAGAACTTGTTGAAAAAAACAACACTGAGGCTGTCGTATTTTTTATGGCTATCGATCAATAGTACCATTTTTGTTTTGATGGGTTGACATCGACCATAACCATAAGTGACATTTTTTAAATAATATAATTATATTTTTTTTCATAGTTTTGTATATTGATACATGTATCTATCGATTTATATTCTTCCTGCGAAGCAACGAGCTTCGAAGCAACGAATGGCATTCTCCCCGGTGGTCAATACGTTAGTACACAAAGATGAAACGGATTTTCCGGTAAAGTAAAGTATGAAGACCTTGTTCAATCGACCCCAATTATGTTTTGCCAAGAACTCACTTCTTTGGACTATCCAAAAATGAAATAATTACAAAAGAAGGCACAAGCTGCAGCGGTTCACCGTCGCTTGAATAATTCTAGGAAGCAGTAAACAAATTAATGAGTCCTAGAATTATATCTACTGACAACATAAGGTGATTGACAGTGACCAAGAAGGACTCTACCAAAAAGTCCACGTGGACACTCACATCAAAACGACAGGGGTGGTTCAAACAGTCCCTGGCTTATGTCTACCTTGCATTTGAAGTTGGTAAAGGCAGTGGCAGGGTAGGAGGAGGGGTACAAATATATCTCCCCGTTAGAGCCTGTGTAACGAAACTGGTGTTCCGTGTAACAGAGAGTCCGCCCTCCTTTTAGTTATAATGTTTAGGGTCAGCCTGACCTAAAATCTAGGGCAAGTTTCACCTGCACAAATGAATGGAAAGAGGACTCTCTATCATGGGGGACTCTCTGTCACGAGACACCGGTATGACAGGAATAGTAAGTTCACTAAGAAACGTATTCGGTTCCCCATTACTTTGTACAGGTGACATTCGTCCCATTTATTTACCCCAAATGATATGTGATTCCGGACTTCCATTCCGAGGACAACTATTGCTGTCACACCTGGATAATGACATCCCTTGATGACGACACTCGAGATAACATCCATATATTGGAAGTAAACAACAATTACAATTTAGCTGTCGATTGCGGGAAATTACCGTTTTTTTTTTCTAAAATACATGTACCACCAAGCAAATATATAACTCCGTTTTTTTTCATTATTTTTAATATTCGCACATTTTGTTCTTCGTCAGAACGTGCAGTCTAAAAAAGGGGCACCATACAAGGAAAAAAAGGAATGTACACATATCACGTCCTGCTTCGTATAATAATAATAATAATAATAATAATAATAATAATAATAATAATGATAACCTATCAAGTGCTCTTTTTATATGACGACCAGATTTTATTTCCATTCTTTCGCAAGACGGCTGTAGAAACCAAGGGCTTTCCAAGACAATGGCCAAGTCGGAGTAGCAGTAGGAAAAATAACCCCAACAAATCCGAAGCTGTGATTTAACTTAATTGGCAACGCCGATTCCTCTCGTTGTATAATTAACGCCTTCCTGAACCTTGCATGAACCTATCGGTGATACAAATAAGCATATTTTCTCAGTAATCCCCTACAGGAGCTTAGAAATACTTTGAAGCAAACAATTGGTGTGGAGGTGTTGAAGAACGCACAGAGCAGAACTGGCTGTTTTCTCTGCATGCATACTTGAAATTCGATTAGCTGTTGGGCAAGGACGCGCCTATTCAGTCCTATCCAATTGTTTTCAAATTGTCAGAGAGAGAGAGAGAGAGACTACAGGTGCCCAACTGACATTTCCGTTTATTCGTTTTCTGAATACGAGTTTGTCCAAAACTAGTTTTGAGCTCTTAATTTCAGATATTCTTAACCAACAAGTGTAATCAGCAGGACGCTGGGAGTGCCCTATTATCTCTGGATCTACTGTAGGACTTCGATCGCCTGTACACAAACCCATTAAAGATTGACATCGCCTTCAAGAATATTCAGTAATTTGGCATTTGTAGTGTTTGTCTTTATTATTACCAAAAAAAGGAGTCAATGCTAAGTAAGTCGTATCCAATAACAAATGCAACTTCTAAAGTGAAAAAAATCAATTATTGATTAAAATGAGAAATTCAATGAAGATGAATAGAACAGAAAACAACGGGACCTCACTTATTCTGTCCCGCAACATAAACCAGGATATGTATAAGAAAAGTAAGATGAAAAACCGTTGAAATAAGCACTCCTTTTTCACTTAATCAGTTGAAGAAATGTCTCTTGTAATTTTTTCCCAGTGATCTTGTAATTTTCCCCTGGAAAAAATCCGAATATGTATGACAAAAGCTTCCGCTTCTTCAGCCTGTCTGGAGCTCCTTGTTCCAGCGAAACTAGACACTAAAACAGATCGAAAACAAGACCCAAAAGACGACTCTAGCGGTTTCCTTAATTATCTTTCGATTGTCTTTCTTAAACCAACATCCCTCGCGGTTTCGTAGCCTAGCATATATTTCCCTTCCTAGCGGATTTAGAAGCTATGACAAGACATAAAATACGAGAAAAACAACGCCTATCACGTTTAAACACTCAACCGTACAATTTCCAGAGATCAGGGAAAGATTGATGTTGATATCATTTCCTTTTTGCCATTGATAAATCGCTGTCAAATACGCTTAAGATATGACCGTTAATAAATATTTTATCTATTACAGCTTAATGAGTGTAAAGCTAATGACTCGTACATGAAAATATTTTCTCAATGGAATGGGCGGTTGCGGTTTGTCGTTGAGAGTGCACAGGATCGACTTTTTCTCATTATTTTTTCGGCCACGTGTACTCACGCGTGAGAAGTTCTGTAGGCATATTTTTGACAAACCCGTTTTAAAAATTAAATATTAATCCAGTTTCCAATAATTAACGTGTTTGTGCCCTCGCACGTTTTAAGAAACGCACAACAATGGCCACGCACACGTTCAGTTCCGTGTTTCAGATCCCAGTGGTTCGGTTATTGGTGGAAATTTTGAAAGAAAAAGGTTAATGAACTTTTTATGCCCCCCTCCATCTCGTTAACCTGGACCGTGATGAAGGAAGTATGAGGTGTAATTTTTACCCGTAAGCTCTTCTAATTGACATAAATCGACACTGTATGCGTCCGCCGCTTTGTAAATCATCTTGTAACAAGACTGTTATCTAATATATCTTACGTAACTCTTCTTTGTCTTCGGTTTCTTTTTTCTTTTTCTCTGTTATACCATTACTTTCTCTCTCTCTCCCTCTCTCTATGTATCTTTCTATCCATATATCTATCCAGCTATTGCACAAACAGTCACACACAATCACAAACACATACATACACACACACACACAAACAATCACACACACAAACAATGCCAAAGCACGGACACACAAACGTGCTGACTAATGTTCTCAATTACAAAAAATAAAAAAAATAAAAAAATAAATAAAACAATAACACAAGAGAAAACATCGCAAACCTTACCTTATAATAAAAAGCACCACGCACCACCTTTCCTATTTGCTACCGTTCTTGCTGAAGCGGTGGACACTTTCTAAAACCACATCGTTTCATCTTCGGACTCCATTCATTAATCACGTCATCATATGTCTATTAATATTAGGCTGTAATCAGACACTGTAAATTACCGGGTAAAAGAGGTTTAAGTTAATCTCTTTGACGTCTTCTGTATGTTAATGTCTGTATGTTGCACTCATTACCAGTTGCCTTTTTTTCGCATTATTATTATTATTATTATTATTATTATTATTATTATTATTATTATTATTAATCAGGGGGAATTACTGTTGGTTAAGATTATCTATTCTGAGATTTAACACAAACGGCACTTATATGACTATAAATCTTGAGGTTTTGCCATAGACAAGCTTGCGAATTGCGCGCCTGTTCGTTTCTACGGGCAGCAAAACAAAGTGAATCGCTGATTGTTTTTGATAAACCAAAATCGACTTGGAAAAATCGACTTCACACTTCAGAAACTTTGACATATGTTGCGAGTCGTTTTGTATGTGTGCGTGTTTTACCTGGAATTTTAATAACCCATTTAAGTTTACATTTGGCTTAAGGTGGTAGACAGGGTGTCCTCCCTTAGTCCTTTGTTAAATAGCCGTATGCTTGTGACTTCTAACCGTCGACTACCTAGGCAGGCACTACCCTCTACCAGGGTGGCCGATTATATAGGAAAAATGAAAAAAAAAACACCCTGCGACTTTTGGCCAGATGGAAGCAATTAAATCTGCACGGGCACAGATGGCAGAGAGAGAAATGACTGTCTCTTTATCTAGAAAAATATCTGTGAATATCTGTGAAAAATCAATCCGTCGCCCTGGTAGAGGGTAGGCAGGCACAGCGTTTGGCAATAAACGTGCTGCCCCCCCCCCCCCCCACCCACCCCAATCCTAGACGTGAATGACGCAATGCCCAGTATCAAAGCGTAAACGCCCGGACATCATGGAAGATACAGTAGAAATTGCTCATTTGTAAATAATACATAAAAATACAAATAATAAAATAATAATAAAACCCACGAGTTAAGGAACGACTATGTCTTCGCCTCAGGTAAATGTAATTATGATTTCAAAATGTAAACAGAGCAGAACAAAGCATATTTTTCTTCAATTTACAGCTAAGATTGACAGTTGATATTACCTCCAATATTTCGTTGTCCCTCACACCATCTTCATCAGGAAATGAGGCTAACTAGGTGAATAGCCTTTCTGCATGGTAATAGAATACATCTGAGTTTCAGACAAAAATCTTTTGATGTGTTTTCCCGGCGGTGATTTCCCCATTATGTAACCATATACTTTATTGTTATGGTATGTCTTTTTAAGCATGTGAATGCAAAGGACGTGGGGATATTAGGCATTATACGGTTTTCAATTCCAAAGCGTCACATATCAGCCGCGGTTGAGTAAATGGGGGAGGGGAGGGGTATCATAGCCAACTCTCTTTCCTCCGCTTTTATGCCTATGCAGTAAACCTCTGCTGAGAGCCTGGTTCTTTGAAAGTCCGACTTTTCCAAGAAAACATACATGTTTTATGTGTATACTCACCATTAAATCTGCAATATTAATATGAAACACGGATATTGCTATTTGCTCTGCACTGGTCACCTGTGGTCATTGCTTACATTAGATTAAAGGTCACTTGGTCAATGTTGACTGTCTTCTTACACGTTGCCTTATGCAATACTCTGTCCATAGAAACTGAGTGCCACTTGTTTCTTAGGTACTTTAATTACTCATGGACAGCTCACTTTAGACAATGACTGGGTATACCTGACTTACTTTAGCCTACCAGTACAAGGTGTCACTATATAGTAGCCCCGTTTTAATTAGCTAAGAGTCCCATACGTCCATTTACATGTCATTTGGACATGTATAAATATTAAAATATATTCGGAACGGAAGCCAATTGAAAATAATCTTGTCTGGAAAAAAGTTACGACTGCAACGGTTAAATTTATGACGCCACAAACACGGAATCGGAATCGGTCTGTCTCGGTGGAGTAAATTAAGGTATCTTTTCAGACTGTCTCGTTTCAGGTTTAAGCCGGCAGATAATCAAATATCTGGTCGATCGATTCTGTCGTCTGCTAATGAGACTTCTCTCAACAATTGCCAAGCGGAGTGGGCCTAGTTTAACACATAAAATTATGTGTAGCGGGTCACTGGTTTTAAAGTCAGTTCGGGTCGAAATTATTGGTCTTTTCTGATCCAGAATGAAGTCGTGATTGTCTTATTATACGGGAAATACAAAAATCGGAATTGTGGGGGAGAACCCATTTCTATCCTCTGCGCAGTACATGGAAGCGCAGGATGGTCATTTCAGTTTTTTTAATCTAACGTTCAAGGACAGTTGATGTAAAATGTTAAGACCGCTTTGTGACTGACGCTTGGACGAATAAAAGGTAAAGCGCTTAGGTAACCGTCCCCAGTGGGGCAAACTGCCTCCGATGCGCGTCTATAGTTGCGCGGGAAGTGCCAGATGCGACTCCGGCTAAATCGCTTCCGTTCCTTCATCTAACACGAAATCACGCAATCAAAACTATATTTGCGATGGGGTAAACATTTTCCAATGACATCATTTGGCACTATGCGTTTGTTTTTCCATCTGCTTCTACATCGTTAGGTCACAGATCTTTGGTTATCAAATGGAAAAATAGTTGGAAGGCTTTTTTTCCTAATTGGAACTGGTTTTATAAAAGTCACATTCTAGATAAACCCGAGAAAAGCTTTTGGGTATGTACATTTAGTACTGTCATTTACCTTAGCACTGATTAGCAGTACTGGCAAATCAAGCATTTCTCAAAATATTACGCCAAGCTAAAAAGGCAGCTCAATCCTACAGGGCAAGAAACGAAAATGAACATGCAGTGCCTTAACCACGTCATCGTTTGCTCTGGCTACACAGTGTGTAAGCAGGCGCGCACCCGTGTGTGTATTGTTTGCATGATCCGCAAACCCTATGTAATTTCAAATCAGCGAAAGAAGAATCTTGAATACTGAAAACAACTCTACTTTCTGTGTGTGTCTGAAAATCGTCCACTTGTGAAGATAATACCAGAGTATGTACAAGTGTATTTTTATTTAAATATATTTAAATATTTAAAAATACCGCTATCCACAACTATTCGATGGCTGCCCATACTGTCATTCAGAGGGCCGTTCAGAATGTGTTAGGTTGCAGTAACTAATGTGCAATAAAAATAAATGATAAAATAAAAATAAAATGTATACTTTAAAGAACTGCTTGGCGGCGCCTCAGTGGAGAGCATTTTCTGTTTTCAAAATGTAAACAGGACAGAATAATGTAATTTTTCTTCAATCAACAGCTAGTTTTGACAGGTAATATTACCTCCGATACTTCGATGTCTCTCAGAGCATCGCCATCAGAGAATGAGGCTATCAAGTTGAATAACCCTAATGAAGACGCTCTGAGAGACATCGAAATATTGGAAGTTATATTAGCTGCCAATATTAGCCGTTGGTTTAAGTAGAATTATCTCATTCCTCTAACATAATACAGCTGATGAAATTCCTTTCTAACGTAAAAAGAGCATATAGTGCAGTTGGCGCCGAAGAAAAACCCTACCTCAAATGTCCTTGTATTACATACTGGATAAAAAACAACAGACTTGATTCGTGACGCTTTGGAATTGGAAACCAACTGATACCTAATATCCCCACTTACTTTTGCATTTACATGCTTAAAAACACATACCATAACAATAAACCTTATGGTTACATAATGGGAAAAATCACAACTGGGTTGAGAACACATCAAAAGATTCGTGTCTGAGAGTCAGATGTGTTCTATTACCATGGAGGGAGGCTATTCACCTGGATAGCCTCATTCCCTGGTGAAGATGCTGCGAGGGACATCGAAGGAAATATCAACTGTCAATCTTAGCTGTAAATTGAAGAAAAATTACTTTGTTCTGCTCTGATTACATTTTGAAATCAAAATTATTTTCACCTGAGGCGAAGACAAGTCCTTCTCTAACTTGTGGGTTTTATAATTGTTTTTATTATTTGTTTTGTTTTTTATCTATTATCTATAAACAAATGAGCGATTTCTACTGCATGTTCTTTGATCACTTTCTTTTACGTATTGATATTGGGCGTGGTGTCATGCAATTGTGGCATATCTATGATTCGGAGGGGGGGGGAGCAGGCTGCGTGCAGCCGATCCCCTTAACTTCGGCTACCCCCCTTACCCGTCTCCTTAAGAAAATTGAATACATAGATGGATAAATAAATAAATGAATAACACCTCAAACAATAAACAAGAGAAATGAGACAAAAACATCATTCTACACTGCAACTTATAGTAAATCGTACTCTTCTGCGATTTTATCTTTGCCACGATTGAATTATACTGAAAAAAATTGTCTGTTAATAAACGAAATTTTACTGGAAATTGCATTAGTCTACTTCTTAAATCTTCTAATTGCTGACCGTGAATCTGGTATATCGCTCTCATCACTGCCTTGTGGAGATCTGGTAATTGCATAAAACCCTCGTTATCACTGCTAATTACCTCGGAAACATGATGACTCTGAAACCACAGGGAAAATCGCTATCTCATGAGCGACTTCCTTTTCACAGCTTAGAAAGATTAGAACACGTTCACACTACTCATATATGGGTCGAGTCTGATTCGATTCGAAAATATCTTGGAGCGGTCGATTTTCAGGATTGTCAACTTTCTGGAAAGTAAGAACAGCGTATAATGACTAGGCATTTTGTTGTTTTCAAAATATTAACACTTAAAGGAGTGTGACACCTATGGGTCACCATAGTAAGAACAACAGTTACAACCACGGTGTATTTCAGAAAGCATACTTTGTTTGCAGTTTTGTTTTATATAACGACCTGCAATGTCCCACTTCGAGTAACAGGAATGGAAGTCCTAGGAATGGAAGTCCAGGGTCCCATTTGATTAGTACAAGTTAAGGTTAGTAGGGGTATTGGGGTTTTAAAACATGTGGGACGAATGTCACCTGTACAAAGTAATGGGAAACGGACCACGGTTCCTAGCGGACTTCCGTTACTGTTCAACCGGTGTTTCCTCCAAAATGGCAAAGGCAATGAACTTCACAGAACATGTTCAATTTGAACCAATCAAATTAACCTTTTTAAAAATAAATATGTATGAAGCGATATACTTAGCCAGATTGATCCACTCCGAGAAATTCTAACATGCAATAACGTTATAGAGAACACCCCACGACGGAGAGTTCGCTTCCCATTCAATTGTACAGATAAGCCTCGTCCTAGATTTTGACCCACTTGGCCCAGGCTAACCCTAACCATTATAACTAAATGGGGCACGGACTTTCTGTTACACGGACAGTCAGCTTCGTTACCTCGGGATTTTAAGTTGTCAATTCCCTTAAATTGGTCTGATCAGCCTCATTCGTGAACATCACAGTTACCGGGAATTGTATTTACAGCAAAACTGAATATATCAATAAAGAAAAATAAATAAATAAAATAAGAAAAACACTCACTGCTATTGCCGTAACATCTGCAAATCTAACACTCAAATAGTAGAAACGACACCGAACTAACATTGTTTTTAACTCATGTCACCAAAATGAGATCTCTCACACTCTGTGTACGCAATGCTTTTTCCTCAACCAAGCACAGTTGGGTAACAGTCATAGCATAGTAGTGGATCCCTGTGCTTCTCTAATGCAATCATACTTGAGCTTTTTACCTGGGTTGATTCCGTACATTTTGCGTGGACGTTTACTCTCTAGGACTAGGGGCCCAGGTACATGCCCTTACGTTAATCAAATTCAGGCTATGCTCCTGGATAACTGATTTAGGCTTTTATATGAGATTGTGCGAGTTTAATATGAACTTGTGCGCAATGCAATTGACTTTTCGATTTTGTAAAATGTTCGACAGCTGTTATTGTTTGGAACTATGCATACAACGGGATTTTCAGATCATTATGTTTACTGCACCATGCAACCTTGTAATTTTAAGTTAAGATAAACACACGGAATTATAGAATAACTGTTTCCCTTTATTGCTGAGACGCATTGTGTTGAAAGACCAGCGAAATGCGTTTTCTTGTTTAAACCGCGGTTTAATCTAACCAGCACTAAAATCTAACCCATTTCCGACCGACCATGAACATTTCATCACAAACCCTCCGTCAATTTCAACATAATATTACCAACATATTGAAAGTTTAATGATTATGTTTTGAAAACACATCGTTAGCTGCGTGACAGGGATTATTTAAATGCGGGTTTCAACTTTTGAATGGGATGAATTGTTATCTCTATGAATAAGCAAAAAACAACTTAAAAAACCCAAACCATATGAAAAAAGGCAATAATGTTGGCCTTTCCTTTATTCATACATATATGTGTGTGTGTGTGTGTGTGCGTGCGTGCGTGTGTGTGTGTGTGTGTGTGTGTGTGTGTTATTTCATCTTCACCTTATATTGTTTTTTTTCCTATTTCACTGCAGTACGCACACCTAATAAGACTACAAATTGAACTCGCTATCAAAATAAAAATCTACAAATGCAGGTATAATATTAACGATGAAACAGACACACTTTCGCAGCATTTAATCTCCTTTTGGTTCTATATACATGTTCATATGCTGCACTGCGTTGGTACTGAACCGCCAAATGCTTGTCTGATAATAAACTCCATAATTATTACACTACCAGCAGTTCAACTGGAAAATGATTCAACAATTGCCAACAGCTTAAATAAAACCATGCTTGTTAGACCTTAATATAACAGATATAATACTCTGGTAATTTTCTGATAATCACCACATTCAACCTTATCGAAAATGGGTTTTTAGATCGTAATAGCAATATAGTGTCCTTTAGAGGAGAAAATGGAAAAGTTAAAATTGCAAGGACTCTGGTTATATATAAAAGCGCGCACATTGTATACATAAACCTTCAATATTCCAATCGTGATTAATTTTTGTCGTGACTTACGGTATGACTGATGAAGTAGTAAAAAATGTATGTGCATAAATGTATATGTATGGTGATAGTGAAGTTATTGAATCACCTTGGTATGTACGTTACTCGATGATAAAGTGTGAAAGTGAATGGTGTTAGTTTGAATATGCCAATGTGCAGGAGGGAAAAAAGAGAGCTAGAGGCTAGACACGCGTGAACTGTTAACCTTCAAGTAATTTTCAATGTGTTTTAATTGTAATAACGTGTGCAGCAACTTAATTGTCCAGCTCGAATTTATTCACAGAGAGCTCATTAATTTTACAGAAAATCCTTCACCCTATGTTGCAGCGTACTGCTCCTGAGTCGCTCCCGTTTCAACGACGTAAATGTTCAGTGTATAATTTCATCGAATGATACTCCCAGCATAAACTCCAATAAGTCTGCCCCAGCTTGTATTTTTATAATTGCCATATCAGCACGATTTTTATTTCAGTGCCAGTAAAGAACAAGCGGGCATATACATATGTAAATGATGCTTATGTGAAGCGGCTGCTCCGCTTGTTCTCTATAGAACTCAAACCTATGCTTATTGACGACCTCGCATTAATGTTAGTTATACAAAAGCAAGTTTGTCGTTAAGTAGCCTCAGAAACCCGGGGTGAAAATCACATCGTTGAATACAGTTTTACGAGAGAAGAACGTATTTATGCAGTTATGTAATTAATTCATGAGACGGCGTTTGTGAAATATGGATCTGTCATTTTTATGCTGCTGAAGTATATTCTAAATAACCATGATGTGGGACGAAGCAACGAGTCTACATGAATAATGCACGTGTGCGTTTGAATGATTTAAAGTTGAGACACAGCCTTTTCTAGGACTTAACGTGCGCTGATGATCAGATTGCTCAATTTATCTTGGTTGTGTCATTAACCCGCTGCATCTAAGCCGTAGCTGCTGCCATTCGAGACGAAGTTACACAATTGTTATTACGTGTAATTGAGGCGCTCATCAAGAGCGTACTATCAATGGATTAACTAGGAGCTGAAATTAACGTTTTTTTTTCTGATCAAACTACAGTCGTATATATAGATTTTGTAGTAACACTCAAGAGACTACGAGAATAGCCAAGCATGAACATGACGGAAAAGCACGGATATGACATGTTTAGTACCAGTGACATTGTAAGTAATGGCGGTATACTACCGATGTATATTTCTTCCATTTGTGAATCCAAGATGTCAAACATAAGTTTTAATTTATTGTTGCTATTATTCAGGCCTGTAGCCAGTGGGGTTGGAGGGTTCAAAAGCACCCACCCCCTTTTTTTGCTGGGAAAAGGTCCCCTCTGGATAAAGTTCCATCTCGATACACGAAGGTTTCATGGTAAAACGTCCACTTTTTCATAAAAAGAACCCCCTTTTGAAATTGCTGGCTACGGGCCTGATAATTATAGTACTTAAACTTTATTACATTGAATTTATTTGTTTATTAATTTTATTCCCCTTTCATGTTTTCAGCATAATTGAAATTCATTACACATGGGGGGGGGGGGGTAATTCTTTATCTGAAAATGTGGAGTGGGGTTGGGGGGGGGTTGCTGGAGGTGTATTGTCTTGGGTACAGTTACTAGTACACATGCATATTTGAAAAATATACCTGTGCGATGATTAACATAATGATTTTAAGTAAGCCTTGTAAATGTACCCGATTCTACTTAGACTTTTGTCTATATATGATACAATGTAATGGGAATATTATACTGCCCTTGTAGCTGATGGTATTCCGTTTATCTAATTTTTTTTTTGTTTATTTATTAATTAAGTTACCTATTTGTGTTTGCTTGTGTATCGATGAATTAAGTCATATAACGCATACTTTCGATCACCTAGTATTCCAACATTTATTCTGTCAAATTTTGAGTGAATCAAAGCGGTTTTGAATTATGCATACGTTGACCCAATTCGAGTATACGCAGATTTATCCATTTCTTTCAGCTGAACTTTCACGCTGGAACAGGTGAAACGTTGTTCTTTGAAAAGTGGCTAGTCAGTCAGGATAAACGTAAGTCTGTCTGTCTTTCTTTTCTCGTTCTGTCTTTCTTCCTTTCCTTCTTGTCAGTGTGCTTTTCTGCATTTACTCTTCAAGAGAGTATGTCTGCATTTCTTTATTCCTTATGGCAGCCTGTAACCGCGTTCAGATTCAAACATCGTACCATCTGGGTCGATCCAACTCTGCAGGGGATTCTCGCAACAGTGCAATCAGTGGGATCAGCTTAAATGTCTGGGGGGTTACCTTTCGTGCACGCTCGACTGAATTACCCCCTAGCTGCTTGAAGAGCTTCCCTCTCCCCTACTAAACTTCTGGTACCGGTATTTCCATATTTCACTTAACATTATTATTATTATTATTATTATTATTATTATTATTATTATTATTATTATTATTATTATCGCTTATAAAATATCATGCATATGTAACATTATCAGAGCACTCATGCACTTTTTTTGCTTTGTGTTCTTTATTTCCACAAAACACCATGCATATAAGGTGGGCGCGGTGTACATTTTTAAGCGGTGTAGTGGTAAGTGGAGAAAGATGCAGTGTTTTAGCAATATTTTCACCTTTTCATGGCCATACAGATTGTTTAAGCAAATGCGACGGACTTCATTTTTTGCATAAATGTCCTTTTCTAGCTGTGTTAATCGAGTTGCCGTTGGTCGTACCATGAAATTTTGACGGAATTCAAGCCCTCTTACAGTATCTCGGAGGTTTGCACATTGTTTCACGACATCTAGCTTCTTTTTGCAGGCCAGCCGGATCCAGGTGCTGCTGATGACGTCACGCTGCACCGCTTTATAAATTTGGTATTTGGTAACATGATTCAAATAATGTAGACGCCTACATTAACATCCATGTAACAAGTCACATACAGGCATGTACCAGACCATTCTGGTGATTACGCCAACGAATTAATTGATGATCTTACCTCGAGTGGAATAAGCTATAATGTAATGATAGGAACGCGGCGTCAGTTATGTGAAACTGAGTCAAAATGTCCGTTTACTAGTGTATCAATGCTCAAATAGCGCACGGTTATTATTATCGAGTACGTAATAACCCTATTTGACAAGTCTCTCTTCTTTTTCATACATTAAAAAGATGATTTCTAGGTCAATACCGCGTGTCATCATCATCATCATCATCATCATCACCAGAATGATCCTCCGTATATCGAATATTGTCGGCACACTCCACGGACTGCGTGTCAGAGAAAATAAAGTTGACAAGAAATGATGATAAATTTCTACATTTCTATTTTGTGTTTTAAACGTATAGCTTTTGAACAAATATTGAGGTTAGGGATTTTTACCATGCAGCCCAATATTCAAATATTAAGCCGTTTTCCCTTTTTTCCTTTAGTCGTGTTCATACAGACCGGCAATTGACTTAATGATGTCTCATTAGAGTACTAGTTAGTCGCACTAGCACCACAGCCCAGACTTTTAAATCACATATTTTGGCATTCATTGACCAACGTCAGTTTTCAACCAAAGACCGACATCGTGCTAATATCTATTTATTTTTCCAGAGTTCTTGGTAACCTGTGTCGCAGTGTTTTTTCTTGCCTTTTTCCATGAAGGCCTCAAAGCGTTGGTTGATTACGTCAAGATGAGCAGAGACCGAGTCTATGACGCCACGCAATCTGCCACTGTGCGACAGACTTCAGAAAAAGACAAAACGGAAAAGACCGGAAACGCTGAAAGCATGGGTCACGAACCGAGGTAAAACGCCTTCGTAGGACGGTAAAATCTCCTATTTCTTAGAAAGTGATATAAGTGACCGATATGTTTCAATATATACATAAAAAATGACAAAAATACGAAAATTATTAGAATAGGAATCGTTCATAAGAAATACCGTCGGTGCTTTTTGACGTCATTAGAGAATGGAAACTATGAAAAACACCAGAACCATTGCGCCAACGCACTCGATAATCTGCCATTATTTCTGATACCTCTGTCCTCCAAACGCCGCCAAATAACGCTATGTTTCATTCTTAGTCGCGCGACTGAGCTATCTCGGATGATTGACATACAATGTAGTTTATCACTTGGCAAATTGAGTTTTAGTTTCAGTTGACAGTGACTCGGCTTTGTTTATATTCAGAAAACAAATATGGGCACAAATATTAAGTGAAAATATAATACTCTCTGAAACCCAGGGTGGTAAATTCCTTGCTAGTAGAACTACGTTTTAATACAGTATAAGAACAAATGATGAACCAATTTTTACTTTTTTTTTTTTTCTTTTACAGGTCATTCAGTCGATCTTTTTGTGCGTTCCACGTTCTTCATTCCCTCCTGTACATGAGCCAAATGTTCACTGCATATACCCTTATGATAATCTTCATGACCCTAAACGTCTGGCTTTGCACTTTGGTATGTCTCGGGACTGGCATCGGTATGCTGCTATTCAGATTACCACTCTGTCCGATGCAGTCGCCATCTATGGACAGTAAAGAGAACGATGGAAAGGGAAAAGATTGAAGTTGGTCTTGACATGGTTGATTTATTACCATCCGTCATTATCAAAGACGAAATAAGGATTTGTGATAGAATTATCTAATGGAATATGTGGACAATATTTATCTATTAATATATCATGTATATCAAAGTCATAATATATATATATATATATATATATATATATATATATATATATATATATATATATATATATATATATTGTCCGCACACTTTTTCGCACACAATTTGTGGGGTTGCTTTTATTTGACAATAACCCCCTTCTCTAAATCTAACAGTAAATAATAAAAAAGAAAAGAAAAGAAAAGAAAATTAATAACCCGGGTTTTTCTATCATCAAAATGCCTGTACAGTATGTTTCGTCCGGCGTCGAAAAAGGGTCACAAAGCGTTTTTTTCAAAAACTTTTGCCAAAAGTGATGCAGCATAGGAGAAATATGGCGGTACTTGGGACGTGTTTAATCATAGAAACTGAATTGGGCCTACGTGCATTCGACTGCACTTCGGATTATGGCCTACCTGAATTAATATAGAGCAAGGTTATTTTCAACTACAGCAGTTTAGCTCGTTACAGCACTGGTGCATGTAAGTACGACTATTATTCAGCGGAATAATCTAATATTAAATGTATATATAAGCTTAAACTATATAGTGCCAGTTTTATAAGAATTTTGCCCTTCTGTAACTTAGAGGCTGGGATGCATACTCCATGAATGTACTGAAACATTGGTTAAGTACCCGTACCTTTGTAAGAGACTTCTATTGAACTGGGGGTAGGGGAAATGCTTACACTTTATAAAGTTAACTACTACCAGTAGTATAAAAAAAAAACTAAAAAACTTGAGTGAAGATCGAGGGGATTACCCCACCTCTGCCTACAAACACACACAAACACACACATTTAAACGAACACACACACACACACACACACACACGCACAAATTTACACACACACACTTACATACACACACACACACACATTTGCACACACACACACAAACACACACACATTTACACACATTTACACACACATGAAGCATATAGGGATGTTCATATACACTTCCTTTTAGCAAACCCTGTCATTCACCGAGCACCCTGTAGAACGCCATGTCGCTGCCAGCGGATTTCCAAGCCTTGCACCCTGAATGTCAAGCCTTCGTGCGAGACCGAATAAACACGCAAATGAGGGGAGATGATGATTGGAATGTCACCAGAAAAGCAAAATCAGAAGCGACTGCCAAGGCGGCAAAAGAGGCCGCTTACGACTTCAAAGGGACTAGGGGAGAGATAACTATTCCGTCACCGCACGTGAAAGGTACATGTACACGTATACATTTCATGCCCATAGCTATTGACTTCTGAGGCCTGTTTCACGAGACTTAGTCTAAATTTTTGGTCCAAATTTTCAGTCTGACCTGACTCAGGACAACCTAAATTCCGACTTGTAATCCAATTGAAAGAAATATTGCTTTGTTGTATATAACAAGAAAACATGACTAACATTTAAGATAAATATTTCACTTCTTCCAGGTAAAGTTTGTTTTTGAAACCGGGTCGTAGTCGGTCATGTTTGTCTCTCTGTTTGTACTATGTGGAACGATTAAAGCACACTTATTTAATGCAACAGCTTACTCGCGTTTGTGACACCAATACAACGGAGGCCTCGTCGCTAGGCAACAGCATTATGTTACCCGTATCTTAGTAATTGGTTATATATTCCGATGTAATTTGTATTCAGGCTCAAATGAAATTGGGGAAGAGTTAACGACAATGATGAAATTGACTCTCTAATTGGCAGCAAACGTGATGAACGCCTGACAATACTAGCCAAGTGGCTATAGTTTGCCTTTCAGAAGGTGGCCGTGTTCCACTAGCTTTTCACTAACCATTCACTTCAAGTGAAGTATTTACTGGTACATGTACTCCAGTACATGTAAACCAATAAGATTCCGGAACTCACGCGGCAAAATTGAATGGCAAATTTACCGACATTGGGGTGTCAATCTCACTAGATAATGTCCTGGATGCTCCAGTCAACTCATTAAGCGCACATTTACCAAGGCTCTATTCAAAATAAATAAATAAATAAATAAATAAATAAATAAATAAATAATGCATTTTCCATTGGATACGGACTTAGAGTTCAAATTTAAACCTCGCCAGACGTCGTTGTAGAAGACTACCCTTAAACTTTGCACAGCATCAAAAGCATCACGTCCTATTCATGATCAATTAACAGTTTTCACCGTAAACACAACATCAAACGTTAGTTTTCGCACTAATTTCAGAGGGCCTTAGAGCGTGGGTTTACACCCCGGCTAATGGCCCCAAGAACCCTCCAATCGTGGTGTACTTCCATGGCGGAGGCTGGGTCCTCTGCAGCCTGGAGGATGTGGATACTTTTGTGAAGATGCTGACTGAGTAAGTCTCTTTTACAATCTCTCCTGAAAATGGTTTTCTGAAGCTGCGAGCTGAGTACCTGTAAGTAATTGCGCAACACATGAAAAGTCTCTCAAACAGAAAATGCCTGTTTAAGTTATCAAATTAATTTATTGAGCACTAAAGGTGTGAATTGATAGCATTTGCAGACTCCGTGTTCATAAAACATATTCAAATTTTTCCGTAATGCCTTTCATTAAGAAATATGATAGTTGGCATTACAAATCAATTCACTAACCATTCAGTTAAGCGAGCTAGTAGTCCAAGTATATTGACACTACCTACAAAATTACGAACAATCTTACATATAACCAAGCCCCTAAAGCAATAATGTTTGCACAAACCGCTTTTTTTTTCAGGTCAGTAATGACTGCGGCCTATTTTCAACTTAAATGTCAACACTATTTATTTGTGGGCCAAATGCATGCTCTCAGACCTATATTGCATATATGTTGTCGATGGGACCTAGATTGCTACTTGTTTTATGCCAGATGATTAAATTAATGTTAATATCTTATTTGTATATTTAATTTTATTTATCCTAGCACCGCCAACTGCATCGTAGTGAGCGTGGATTATCGTCTGGCACCAGAACACAAATTTCCTGCCGCCATTGACGACTGTGAGACTGCCGCCAAATGGGTTCTGGGGAACAAGGAATTTGTGGGTAAATAAACAAATAAATAGACAGATACATGCAGATACTTATAAATAAATAAATACAAGCATGATATTAATAACGATTATAAAAACAAAAGTAAAAATACAAAAATAAAAGTTAAAAAATAGAAAATACATCAATTATTCAATAAATAAATTGACACATTTTTAAAAGATAAATTTAATCAATAAATATGTATAATAATAACGCCAATAATAATTATATATGTGTGTGTGTGTGTGTGTGTGTGTGTGTGTCCATGCAGATATAATGAGACAAAACAAGGCGTTTCTTTTTTTTTTCTTCGCTAGGTGGCAGCACGCTCAGCAAGGTTGGTGTCGTTGGTGAAAGTGCAGGAGGACATCTGTCGGCCTGTGTGTCACATGATGTCCCAGGACTAGCGTTTCAGGTAAATGTTTTTTCCCTCTCCTTAAAAAGTATAAGAAGACCGAAAGAAAGTAAAAATAAAAATTCAAATAAAAATAATAAGATGCCCGCTAGCTACCTTTGTCATTTATAAAACCAAGCATAAAAGTAAAGCAATGTTCATTGTTACATGGAAACGAATTTAGCCGCTTTCCAGTAGGTCTGGAGACAGTCACCGGAGGTCTATTATTTTATTGAAGTGATCCCGTAGTCAACTCACTCTGCCAGCTGAAGTCCCCACGGCTATTAAATGAGTTACTTCGTCACTTCTTTAGAACTGTCTTCTAATAATTTTCAATTAAATTTTAGTCTTCATGTGACAAAAAAAAAAAAAAAAAAAAAATCAGATTGAACCTAGCCAAGAAATGACCTCAGTCAGAGTCAATGCAACCTTTTGGCTTGTACTGGTATCGTGTTTTCTCGTTTTTCATCGTGCACAAATAAGAAAAAAACTACATCATCAAATAAAAATGTAATTAATATAACCCAATATTTGCGAATGAGCTGTCTGGTCAATAACATAATGAGTTTCCGGCACTGCATGGTATTTACATATTCTATCCCAGGTGCTCATCTATCCGGTGACGGATATGCGGATTGACACCCGGGAGTCGTACAAACGCTATGCGGAGGGCTACGTTCTTACCACCGAGGCTATGTACTGGTTAGTGCGAGCACTTTGGGGCCGTTCATATGAAAAAATTATTTTCTAAAAATCTATTTTCTATTCGCGGTATCTTGTGATCACGGTCTGTGCCCTGAATATCCCGCGGCGTAATTACTGGCAGCGCAACCCAGTTACTTCCAAAGCTTTAATTAATTCTCGGCTGCGCTTGGAGTGATCACAAGATACCGTGAATAGAAAACAGATCTTTAGAAAATAGATTTTTCACATGAACGGTTCCTTAACTTGAATCTGTGAACTTAAAACTGTTTCTTAAACGATAATGCGCTAGCATACAGTGTACTAGTATACTTGTGCCACACGTACATGTATTTTAAATCCCCTGCAATATGTAAAACTGTCATTCAGTTTACAGAGATACTAAACTGACTCCACATATCATAGATTGTAGTCAAAACTGATAGCAGGTCTCGTTTTCAAGGTTTGTAAATCACTTCCTCCACAACGAGGCTGAGAGGTCGGATCCACGTGCCTCTCCAATTCTACGGACAAAGTTTGACCACCTTCCACCAGCCTTGTACGTCGCCGCCACCCATGATGTCCTGTTTGACGAAGGGATGGGTATATTATTTTTTATTATTCATGCAGTGAGTTTATTACGAGTAATGGTCATTTAGCACTTGTATACCACCACATGTTTACTAACGGTTCTAAAGCTATTTTGAATAGCGACCATTGATGAACACTTCGCTATTGTTTCCCTTCGTTTTCCCGATGCCAATTTTTTTATTTGATGAAATCAGGCTTCTGCTTTGAATTTTGATGTTATATTTTGACTTAAAATTATTGACTCAATACAAATTCGATCTGTGGCGTAGCTGGCAAAGGATAGAGATCATTGACCTTCCACGCCTAAGCTTCACTTTAGGGTTGTAGGTTTTATCTCTATAGTATGAAAATTGTACTGAAGTAAAACAATTTGACATGATTTTTGCACATATGTCCGAGAAAAAATATCAGTGAACAATGAATAAGGGTACTTAGTTTAAAATGCTAAATACAGAAAAACACAAACATACATTTTCCACTTTCTGTACTAATATTGTACGTTCGTTTTTTTAGAATATGCCAAAAAACTGAGAGAAGCTGGAGTAACAATTGAAACCCTTATGTTAGAGGGAATCACTCACTGTACGGTTTATTTTCCTAGTAGGTTATATTATTATTTCTAGACTTAATTTCAGTATATCATTTCAGCATTTCACAAAATTTAAAATATTTCTAGTTATCATAATAAGAGTAATGCTCATTATTACTATCGCTTTTGTTATAAACGTATTAAATATTTGATCTCTCCACCTTCCATTTCCTCTATACTTTTTATAAAGAGCATGTAAATTTGATAATATGTTTTAGATTATTTCAAAGAGACGAATGCCAAGATATGCGGGAAGGTTGCAGAGTTCGTGAAAAAACATTCTGAATAAACGCTCCTGGCATCAACGTTTACCACGTAGAGCAAGTCATGCTCATCAGTTGAGTATTTACATGTAGTGCCTACTTCAAAACAAGATGCACTGGTTACTAACAACGCCATCTTCCTTTTGATCTGTCGGATATTATTGTTAATATTTATGCCTCACTCTCCCTTTATCCACAATTTTAATTTTGAAGATGTCTGTGCACTATGGTGCCCGCCTATATAACGTCATGTTTCAAATTGCAAGTTTCTGGGTGGTTTTGAATAAGGTACAATATACTTTTTTATGATTTTAAGGGAAATGTAGTTTTTGTATATAAATTTGTGAAGCGATTCTGCTTTTATCCAGTTTGTATTTACAGTATATTTGACGAGTAAAGTACTGTGGAAAATAAACTACGGGAAATTATTGGTTTTGTAAATTTATTATTATTTAATTATGATAAGTGTGTTTGTGTGAATGTGTGTGTGTAAAAAAAGTGTTACTTTACACACATACAAAAAAAATAAAATAAAATAAAGCAATATGTAATCAACTCGTTCTTAATACAGTGCTACAGACAGGTAGCCGATTAATTAACACGGACACTTACGCCTCAATACTCATTTCTGGTTACATATTGCATTTGGATTTTTCAACAACAATGCATTTTTTTACATATTTCATCTTGCCGACATTATAGGAAATTCAGTTTATATACTCTACTTATAAGAAGCTCCATTTTCTAGCTTTCCCCGATTGTGAAAACATTGCCTGTGTTGTTCTAAATGTAGCAGTACCAGCAGCTGAGTCTAGTCATGTTCTAACACAGGCACCGGTAAGATACCGCTAGATCGAGCGATGCAGTAGTCGAGATGTGGCATGCAATGTAAAACCCGGTAGAAATCTTAGACCCCATTCCCATACCTAGATCGAACAAGCAGGATCGACCCATCTCTGAGGAGTTCCTCGCAAAAATGCTTTCAGCTTTAGCTGCTTAGATGTCTGGCACGTCTACTGAAGCTCCTAAACGACAGTTAATTACCCCCTAACAGCTTCAGTAGGCGTGCCAGACATCAGAGCCGCTTAAGATGAAAGCATTTTAGCGAGAAACCCCTCGGAGATGGTTCGATCCTGTTGGATCGATCTAGGTATGGGAATGGGGCCTCTTGCTCGGGGGNGGAGTTCCTCGCAAAAATGCTTTCAGCTTTAGCTGCTTAGATGTCTGGCACGTCTACTGAAGCTCCTAAACGACAGTTAATTACCCCCTAACAGCTTCAGTAGGCGTGCCAGACATCAGAGCCGCTTAAGATGAAAGCATTTTAGCGAGAAACCCCTCGGAGATGGTTCGATCCTGTTGGATCGATCTAGGTATGGGAATGGGGCCTCTTGCTCGGGGGGGGGGGGGGGGGGGGGGGGAGGGGTTATGGCGGTTTGTGAAACCAAACAAACAGCGTCACCTATTACCGTCTTCTGGCCTTATTAGCTCTTTAATGAGCATATGTTGATCCCTGATCTGGAACAATCGACTACCTGTTAAACAATCTCAGAAGTGCAATAAACATTGAGTAATATCCCCGATAACTGACCTGATTCAGGTGCCTCTAGAATATTTATCTAGACAGCGCCTTGGCCTAATTATAACTTAGGTAAGGGCAACCCAATTTCCAGCTATGTGAAATAGGGCATTCAAGGTAGGGTAACATCATGGTTTTTCATGCAGTTTTAGTTTAAGCACTTTAGTTCCTTAACAATTCTGCAGCGCTGGTGAGTATATAGTGATAATCAAAGTATAGAATTAACCAGACTGATCAGTAGCAGAAGGCGAAAGGCAAACTCCATTCACTGTTGAAAGAAGGCAAGTGCTTTAACATTTTACAGTGTCTTCATGCGTGACCTAAATATAAACGAATATCACAAACCACGCAGCTACAACATAAGCTTATATAAGAGAAGCAGAGAGCATTTACTAAGCAATACACTGCATAAAAACTGTGTATTATTCTGATTAATTGCGATTTGAGATAAAGTGAAACTAAAAATAGATATTAAAAATAACCATCCCTGCAGCCTAAGCGCCTTAAAATGCATTACTTTTTTTAAGCAAATCGAGTAAAACG
The DNA here is from genome assembly GCF_001039355.2 of Lingula anatina. Next base: position 252,641 of record NW_019775546.1, on the reverse strand, counting down.
CGATGTCGATGCCAGCGGATTTCGAGTCCTTACAACCAGAAGGCAAAGCCTTCGTTCGAGACCGAATAGACAAACAGGTCAGGGGAGACGAAGATTGGAATGTTACCAGGAAAGAAACGTCAGAAGCGATTACCGAGGCGACAAAAGAGGCCGCTTACGACTTTAAGGGGACGAGGGGAGAAATTACTATTCCGTCCCCACACGTGAAAGGTATTTTTAATGGTCTGATACCGGTGTGACAAAAATAGTAGTCCTAGGAATGAAAGTCCGGGGTTCTATATGATTAGTACAGGTTAGGGTTAGTCTGAGTATCGGGATTAGTTTATAGGGCGAATGTCACCTGTCCACAGTAACATACTTACTACGTTACATGTTGTATAGCAATAAAACATAACTATATTTACAAATTTATTCTTTATTTGCCTGGTCTAAAGTTTGTTTGCAAAACCGAGCCCTGTTTGGAAAATATTGGCTCACTGACGTGTGGTTTAATGCAGGGGAAGTCGCTGAGAGGGAACAGAATTCCCTGATGTATTGGTATCTAGGGTGCGTGTTGTACACAGGGCCTGTGTCCTTTGCAACTCTTGAATTGGCCTCCCCTGGGATGTTTTGATAGGATTTTATCACAGAGTTATGTTTATGAGGCCACCCAGAATAGGGGGCTAACTAGTCCGAGGGTCAAATATGGCCGACCCACTTGAATAATTCCCTACCTATTCAGTGTCTATTAGCGAATTAGACGGCAGACTTTGTAGTGGGTCACATTATTTGACCCTCGGACTACTTAGTCCCCTATTCTCAATGGGTCCTATGCTGATACTCGGGTGTCACATGTCTAGATGAGTGCAATTCAAATCCGTGACATACATTTGGATGCATTTGCCGTAATGTATAATAGGATAACCCTTGTTTTACTACAACTTTCAACAGCTAAACACATATAATAAAAGAACAGGTTCCATGTACTTATTAAGGCAATACGCTAAGGACAAGTCTCCATTGCCTTCAGGGAAATAAGATTTACGTTTATGAGGTCTAATATAGAAATACGGTCTCAATTAAGTTATAAACATAATGCAAACAAATAACGCTGTTTTCATTGGATAGGTTCATAAATACATGTATACCACACCAGACGTCATTTTGACCTAGAATATTGTCTTAGACATTTCATGGGATCAAAGCGATATCGTATTCAAGTAAGAATGGCAAGAATCGTTTGTACTCGTACAAATTTCAGCGGGACTTCCAGCGTGGGTTTACACCCCGGCCAATTGCCCCAAGAACCCTCCAATCCTTGTGTACTTTCACGGCGGAGGCTGGGTCATCTGCACTTTGGACGATGTGGATACCTTTTTGAAGATGCTTACTGAGTAAGTCCTTTTTAATTTATAGTTTCAACAAACACGGGAAAAATCTTTTGAAAATATGTTTTTTAAAGATGCTGACTCAGTAAACCCTTCTACAATTTGCTAACCATCGAAGTGTCTCTTAAAACATTTTAAAGATACTGACAAATAAGTTCGTTCACAATGTGTTAAACTCAACAAAATCTCTCCTGAAAATACTGATGTGAAGATGCCAGCTGAGTACGCCTTTTTTTTTGTAATTTCTTAAGCATAACAAAAATCTTTTCTGAAAATACTTTAGTGAAGGTGCTGAATCTGCTGAAAGAAATAAGATAGTATATTCGACAGAAAGAAATACAACTACAAAGCATTTCACAAATAATTCTGTTGATGACAGTAGTATAGCTCGGTAAATTTATAAATTGATACAGGATCTCACTTTTGGATCTCTAAATATGGATTACATTGATTTTTTTTTAAACTCAGTTTATAAATGGCAACAAATGTTAACTGTTTTAATTTAAACATTGAATTCTTTTTTTTATGAAGTCCTTCATTGATGTTTTACATTTAGTACCGCCAACTGCATCATAGTGAGCGTAGACTACCGCTTGGCACCAGAGCACAAATATCCCGCCGCCATTGACGACGCCGAGACTGCCGCCAAATGGGTTCTGGGGAACAAGGAATCTGTCGGTAAACATATAAATGGATATACAGTGTTGATAAATATAATGACACACGCATCAAAAAAAAAACAAAACAAAACAAAGATAGTGTATGTTCCCAGGGCCGCTAGAGAAGTCAGGAGGGATGAAAGAAATATTAGATACATTGATGGATTAATTCGGTAAATAAAATCAACAAATCAATTTACAATAATATGTCGATATCACTAACAAAAATAATAAATATATACATAAAAACGTATATGATAGACTTATTACAAATTTTGGCAGTTAATCAGTGAATAATATTAAAGGCTACTGACAATATGCTTGCATTTGTATTTGATCATTAAAAGAGAAGTTGAAATGACGTCCTAGTTTGTCAAAATTTCTGTACTAGGCGGCAGCAAGCTCAGCAAGGTTGGTGTCATAGGTGACAGCGCGGGAGGACATCTATCGGCCTGTGTGTCACATGATGTCCCAGGAATAGCATTTCAGGTAAAATGTTGCTTTCACCTTTTTGTTACGAAAATTTTTTTGAATTTTATTTCTGGATTTTTTGCCATAGGAAGTGTTTGAATGAAGCTCAATAAAGAAAACTAGGCAAACTCATATACCTGAAAACTAAATTGTTTCTAAAAAGTACAAAAACGAAGGGGGCTTGCCTTTAATTAAAAGATTAATAAAAAGAAGAAAAAAAGAAAATGGAAACGGAAACTCAAAAACCCCACTTCCTTCGTCAGCCATGGATTCGAGTGCAAAATATGCAATACACACTACAATGCAATCATTTCATCGTGTTTTCTGATCTGACATAATAAGAAACAAACAACATGTACAATATCAAAACTTAATTTGCGTCACGAATCGCCTGCCAGTCTCAGTTCAGTAGCTTAAAAATATTGGTACACTGTTTTTACATATTCTATCCCAGTTGCTCATCTATCCGGTGACGGATATGCGGATTGACACCCGGGAGTCGTACAAACGCTATGCGGAGGGATATGTTCTTACCACTGAGTCTATGTACTGGTAAGTACGAGCAGCAAACATACATTTTAGGGTGAACCTAAAACTATAGTGGCCAATGTAAAATGATGATGTATATGTGCTTCATATTTAGGGTATTCTTAAAACTTGTTCACGCATCCTGATTGTAGAGGTGATTTACAATATGTGCATTTGTCTCTAATGAATGAGATCCTTATGTACAGGTACATGAGTCACATTACATGTATAACTTCGTGCAGCCGTATCTCAAATAGACATTCGGTTTACAGCGGTTGAGTTCATGTCAGTATTCATAGTACAATCCATAATGATAGCAGCTTCAAAGAGGGTCAACGTCTTCATCCTTCCTTCCTATATATCCATTGAACATTTTGATGTCTCGTTTTCAAGGTTTGTAAATCACTTCCTCCACAACGAGGCTGAGAGGTCGGATCCACGTGCATCTCCAATTCTCCGGACAAAGTTTGACCACCTTCCACCGGCCTTGTACGTCGCCGCCACACACGATGTCCTGTTTGACGAAGGAATGGGTAAATTTTATTTACTTCTTATTGATTAATTTATCAATTCTATTTGTTGAAAGATTTGTTTTATTTAGCTTCGTATCTAGTTTGTTAATATTTTTTTTGTGAGTTGATTATTTAGATGTTTATTTAGTGATGAATCTATCTGTGAAATTATTTTCATTTCTCTTTCAAGGTTATTTCAAAGGCTCATAGGGCATTTTGTTTCCGACCGTAGCTAAGATATTTCATTAAAATCAACAAAGATGCTCAACGTTACATTTCAATTTACAGAAGTTGCCAATTTACGTACCCACTTTTAAAGTAATACCACACTTATGCCATATGTTTATTTTTTAGAATATGCCAAAAAACTGAAAGAAGCCGGCGTAACGATTGAAACTCTTATGTTAGAGGGCATTACCCACTGTACGGTTAATTTCCCAAGTAAGTTATATTTTAATTTCCTAGTGTGCAATTCAGTATAGCATTTCAGCATTTAAATACACTTACACTTTTGACGGACACGGACAATCCATAATGATAACATATATTATTATTATCATTATTATCATTATTATTATTATTATTATTATTTACATCGTTACTGTTAGTTTCTATAAGACATTTTGTTGTACCCCGGTACTATGTCTTGGACATAATAACGTAATTTTGTCCATGTGCTACATGTATGTCAAGCAGTGCATATTTGGTGATTTTCAGATTATTACAAAGAGACGTACGCCATGACATGCAGGAAGATCGCAGAGTTCGTAAAAAAGCATTCTGAATAAACTTTCGCCGTATCAGCATTAACCATGACAAGCAAGGCGTGGCCGTATAGCTGAGTATTTACTGCAAGATAGGATACACTGGTAACTAACAGCGACGTCTATCGTTTGATTATAGTGGAGTATTACCCCTGGCAGTTATACATGCATATGGTTTCGACACCCAATATTTAAATCCGGCAACATTATGCTGATAAGTCGGGTTTATAGATTGTGATTTTCTCGATGGTTTTAGAAAAAGTCAAACATTGGTAATCTTTTATCAAATTATGTAACATGATAAAACACGTTTGATTTAACACGACCTTGCTTTCAATTCAGTTCAGAGAAGGTTTAGGTAAATGTCGTGAGGTATTTTCTTATTTTGGTATAACTCCGTAACAAGGACTTTCTTGGTCAGACAGGAAAGGATTTTTTGTTTGCTAGTTTGTTTATAAAAACAGTGCAGCTAATCCACATGTGTAGACAATACACACAGAGAAAATTAAGAAATGAGTGATATATCATGAACTGTTTTCAAATTACGGTTAATATTCATAAGTCTACATAAGCTGTAGTGATATAACAATATATGATGAAGCAATTCAATATAGATTGATGTTTTCAGAATACAAACAAATATGCAAAATCATCAGGGAAATTTGAATACGTGACATATGCATCTCTGCAAGGGAAAACAACTTTGATCTGATTATGATATATCAATATTTTATGATTCATTAAGAAAATATAATAATATTTATAATATATCATAAATAAAATGCAAAGATGGCATATGACAAACCACCAAATAAACAAACTGCTCTGTGTGCATAGCTTCACAGGTAGCATACATTATATCAATACGAAATGTTTCAGTCCCTTAGCAAATAGCAAGATCTTAGGCCTGCCGCAAGTGTCCAGGAATTTTATCGTGCAAGCGAGGTATTAGCACTCTTTTGCTACTGTAAATATGCACAAAACAAAATTTATTTGGAAGCACCTGGAAACTCCTAAAGAATGTTCGCCGCAAACTAAATAGTCCCATTTGCCACGGACGTCAAAACGTTGATTAAAACTTAGGGTTTGTTGTGCACTTCCTTCGAAATTCCTGACCTGCAGAGTGAATCCACTTGTTGCACACTGAAACAGCAAATTGACGTTCAGTTTTTGGTCAACAGCGTCGTCTATGCTTACATAGTGGTAACGCAGTGTCAAATAACTTGAAGCATTATTATATTGAACACAATAATAAAAAGAGAACGGTTATCAATGACTTTGTCTTATAGTGAAAAAACGTTTGATCAATTATGTAAATGCAGAATGCATTTATCATTTTGTATTTCCGTAAATTCCTTAAGTGTTTAGAAAAAAACATTTAATTAAAATCAGAATTACGCAAGTGCAAGCAATCGATTAAAGGAACAGGCGTCCCTTTCTTGGTTTTAAATCAGAAATGCACACCTTCAGGAGTGCGTCTATGTACAGATAGTTCATGTGATACACAAACCCCATTTTGATCCCGATCCCTACCTGATTTGTCGCGCACTATCCCGTGAGAATATTTAAAAGGCAGTCATAGTGCAGTTAGAATACTGTTCAAATGCCATTCGATAAATTTCCACTTGGAATGCACTTCGAAAGTTTTTGACATGATCAAAACATTCGAGCCGGCCACAAGTATGTGTAAAAATATTTGGAATTCACTCGGATTTTTTAGAATGTTCTTCGAATATCCAGGAATGCACAAAGAATTGCATTTCCGACGCCATTCTTGATCATTCCGCCTCTAGTGTGACGGGGGCATAAAATCCCGCCAGAATGTTTCGAATGTGCCTCGAATGAGCTGAAATATTAATTTAGCCAGCAATACAACTACACTAGTCCGCCATTCAAAGTATATTCTAAATATTCTGACTACCTTCTGACAGCATTATAGATATTCTTAGTTTTCCAACTACTTTCGAACTGCATTTGAGAGCTTATGCAGCCGGAAGTGCACTAATCATTCCAGGCGAATTCAAGCGCATTTTGAGTATCCCAACGGTACTCTTACAAGAATTCACGACAATTAATTACCCACTAACAGCTTCAGTAGGTGTGCTAGACATCTCAGCTGCTTAAGCTGAAAGCAATTTAGCGAGAAACCCCTCGGAGATGGGTCGATCCTGTTGGATCGATCTAGATATGGGAATGGGGCCTTTTGCACGGGGCGTGGGGAATGGGGGGGGGGGGGGTTATGGCGGGTTTGT
>NW_019775546.1:220587-245842 GCF_001039355.2 Lingula anatina | reverse complement strand
GGGGGGGGGGGGTTATGGCGGTTTGTGAAACCAAACAACTAGCGTCACCCAATACCGTTCGCTGTCCTTATTAGCTCTTTACTGAAAATATGTTGACCCTTGACCTGGAACAAGCGACCACCGATTAAAAAAAATCTTAGGAGTGCAATAAACACTGAGTAATGTCCCTGATAACTGACAGGGTTTCGGTGACCTCCAGACTACCAGTATTACCGGTGTAACTCCGGTAACGGCAGCCCAATCCTCAGCAATGTTAAATAGGCCATTCAAGGTAGGGTAACATCAAGGTTATTTTCATGCAGCTTTAGTTAAAGCAGTTTAGTTCCTTGTTTGTAACGAGTGTAAAGGGGACGTGTGACAGTTGCGTCTTAGAATTAACTGAACTAAATCGGACGGGGAAAGGCAGTTTAGTTCCTTTTTGATAGTTCTGCAGCGCTCCTTTTTTTAAGCAAATCGAGCATCCAGTAGAACGCGATGTCGATGCCAGCGGATTTCGAGTCCTTACAACCCGAAGCCCAAGCCTTCGTTCGAGACCTAATAGACAAACAGATCAGGGGAGACGCAGACTGGACGGTTACCAGGAAAGAAGCGTCAGAAGCAACTGCCGAGGCGACAAAAGAGGCCGCTTACGACTTCAAGGGAACGAGGAGAGAAATCGGTATTCCGTCACCGCACCTGAAAGGTATTGTATGGTCTAATACCGGTGTGGCAAGAATAGTAGTCCTAGGAATGAAAGTCCGGGGTTCTATATGATTAGTACAGGTTAGGGATAGTCGGAGTATTGGAATTAGTTTATAGGGCGTATGTCACCTGTGCAAAATAATTAGGAACGGACTACGGTTTTTAACGGACTACATTACATGTTATGTAGCAATAAAAACGTGCCATAATTTTTTAAGATTTATGCTTTATTTGTCCGGGCTAATTTTTTTTTTTTTTTTTTTTTTTTTTTTTTTTTTTTTTTTTTTTTTTTTGCAAAACCGAGCCCTGTTTGGAAATATTGGCTCATTGACGCGCGTTTTAGTGCAAGGTGAGGCGCTGGGAAATAACACAATACCCTGACTCATTAGCATCTAGGGTATATTGCACACAGGGTCTGTGTCCTTGGCGCCTTTTGAATGGGTCTCCAGTGAATGAATTTTTCACGAAGTTGTGTTAATGCTGGTACTCGGGCGTCCCGTGTCTAGACGAGTGCAACTCCCATACCTGGCAAAAGTACATTGGCCGTACTATATAGGATAATCTTGCCGTAATAAACGATATACCTTACCCTAGCTAATCACTTATAGAAGAACAGGTTACATGTTACTTATTAAGAGCTATATAGTAAGGATAGATCCCCATTGCATGTAGAGAAATAGGCTTTTCGTTCATGAGGTCTAAGATACAAATAAATTCACAAGTTATAACATTATGAAAACAAAAAAACGCTGTTTTTTTCCATTGGATATATTCAGATATCCGCACGAGACATCTGTCTTAGTATAGTGCCCTATACATCGCGCAGGAACTAGAACAATGTATTATTAAATTTTGAACCATTTAGCATAACATGAATAGAAACGATTTATGTCATGCTTAAAGGCTCTAAGTCGTATGAAGAATTTCTCATTCATTTTAGAACCATTAAGCATACCATGAATCGTTTGTATTCCTATTAATTTCAGAGGGCCTTATAGCGTGGGTTTACACCCCGGCCAATTGCCCCAAGAACCCCCCAATCCTTGTCTACTTTCACGGCGGAGGCTGGGTCATCTGCACTTTGGACGATGTGGATACCTTTTTGAAGATGCTTACTGAGTAAGTCTTTTTTAATTTACAGTTGTAAACACAAGAAAAAATCTTTTCAGATGTTTTTGAAGATGCGGACTCAGTTATTACAATTTGCTAACGATGGAAGTATCTCCTAAAACATTTCGAAAGTACTGACAAAGTAAGTTCGTTTACAATGTGTTGAACACAAAAAAATTTCTCCTGAAAATACTTTTGTAAAGGTGTTGTCTGAGTACGCCTTTTTGCAATTTCTTTAGCACAACAAACATCTTTTCTGAAGTACTTTAGTGGAGCTGTTGATGTCCCCTTTCCTTTGCTCAGCACAACAAAAGCCTCTCCTGAAATGGTATGCTTTAGATATCATATAAATCCCTTTGGCACTAAACTTATTATCAGTCAAATGTGTATGGCAGAAAGAAAAAAAAAACAGATAGTATTACAAACCATTCACAAATAAGTCTGTTGATGGTAGTAATAAAGCTCGGGTAATTTATGAATTCTTGCATGCTCTTACTTTTCGATCTTTTAAATAGGGGTTGCACTGTCATTTTAAAACTCGGTTGTGATTGCTGCCCATTTACTAGGGTTTAAATGGCAACGCGGTCGACTTTATGTAGTGGGCTTTTCAGATATTGCAGTTTAAGTAACTATTAACTAATTGTTAACACCGTTTTCTTTATTGTAAAGTCAGTCATTGATGTTTTACTTCTAGTACCGCCAACTGCATCATAGTGAGCGTAGACTATCGACTAGCACCAGAGAACAAATATCCCGCTGCCATTGACGACGCCGAGACTGCCGCAAAATGGGTTCTGGGGAACAAGGAATCTGTCGGTAAACATATAGACAGACATAACGTTGTTGTAACGATAATGACAAACGCATTGGAAGAAAGATACACACTGGTAGATGAAATACATGTTAGATAAATTGATAAATTAATTTGGTAAATTCAATCAACATATCAATTTACAGTATCGATAACATCAATAAATATTTACATAAAAACGTTTATGATAGATTTATCACAAAATTATTGCAGTTAATCATTGAAAAAATATTAAAGGCTACTGACAATAAAACGCTTCCATTTGTTTTTGATCATTTAAAGATAAGTTGAAATGACGTCTTAGTTTGTCAAAATTCCTGTGCACTAGGCGGCAGCACGCTCAGCAAGGTTGGTGTCATAGGTGACAGCGCGGGAGGACATCTATCGGCCTGTGTGTCACATGATGTCCCAGGAATAGCATTTCAGGTAAAATGTTGCGTTCACCTTTTTCTCTTGCAGCTATTTTTGTTAAATTTATTTTTGGAATTTTGACCATTAGAAGTGTTTGAATAATTTTCAATAAAGAAAACTAGCCAAACTCGTATACCTGGAAACAAAATGGTTTTCGAAAAGCACAGAAAAACTAAAGGGGCTCGTTTTTAATTAAAAAAGACAAAGACGAAAAAAGAAAGAAAGAAAGAAAGAAACTGGAAACGGAAGCTCTAAAATTCCCATTTCCTTCGTCATTATATTAAGTAAACAATATGCAATGCACACTACAATGTAATCATTTCATTGTGTTTTCTCGTCTGACAAAATGAGAAACAAACTACATCTACAATGCCAAATCTTTACAGACTTAATACGCGCCACGAATTGCCTGTCAATCTAAGTTCAGTGGCTAAGAAATGATGGCATATACATGTTCTATCCCAGGTGCTCATCTATCCGGTGACGGATATGCGGATTGACACCCGGGAGTCGTACAAACGCTATGCTGATGGCTATGTCCTAACCACTGAGGCTATGTACTGGTAAGTACGAGCAGTAAACTTGAATTCTAGCGTGAACTTAATACTGGTGGCCAATATTAAGTGATTTTGTACATTTAGGGTAATTTTAAAATCTGCTCACGGATCCAGATTGTAGATTTTTACATTTGTCTCATATTTAGGCTGTAGCATATTAATACATACATGGTACTTCAAATTAAAATAGATACCCATGTCAAATAAAACAGGCTTCTACAGCGGTAGATGCGTTGCATGTTTAGGTCGTACAGCTGCATGTAAAATCGACATTTGGTTTACAGAGGTTCAATGCGTGTGAATATTTACAGCAGTGGTGGATTTTGGCGGGGGTCAGGTGGGTCCTGACCCCCTTTGATTTCTGAAAAAAATCACTTTAACAGTCCCCTCTTAAATTATAATTGTTGACTAGCTAAATCATAGTTCTCAACCTTACCAAATGGCACCGTTCGACCTCCAAACACCGAAAATTTTAGAAGCCCATACCTAGAGGGGCGAGGGTTGGCTTCCCATCCAAGACCTGGCATTCCTAAGAAGAAAAGAAAAAAAAAATGGACCCCTAGCTCCTTCAAAAAAATTTGGAGCCGCTCCTAATCGATACCTGTAGCAGCTTCATCGAGGTTCAAAGTCTTCGCGGTTCCTTCCTTTACATGTACCTGTATATCAATTAAGCATTTTGCTATGGTCTCGTTTTCAAGGTATGTAAATCACTTCCTCCACAACGAGGCTGAGAGGTCGGATCCACGTGCCTCTCCAATTCTCCGGACTAAGTTCGACCACCTTCCACCGGCTTTTTACGTGGCTGCCACCCACGATGTCCTGTTTGACGAAGGGATGGGTAAATTTTATCTATTAACCTATTGATGAGTTAATTAATTCATTAATTCGCTTTATTAAAATATTATTTTTCATGTAGCTTTATATATAGTATGTTAATTATTTTAGTAAGTTGACTACATGTACTGGTATTTAAATGCTTATTTAGTGATGAATCTATCTGTGATTATATCTTTATTTTTCTGTTCCATGTTATTTTAAAGGTTCAAAGGGCTTCTTGTGTCCGACCGAACCTAATATATTTAAATAAAATCATCAAAGATACAAAAAGTTACGGTGTACATCTGACTTTACAGAAACTGTCAAATTACGTATCCATTTTTTAGATAATACCACAGTCACGCCACATGTTTGTCTTTTAGAATATGCCCAAAAACTGAAAGAAGCGGGTGTAACGATTGAAACCCTTATGTTAGAGGGCATCACCCACTGTGTGGTTAATTTCCCAAGTAAGTTATATTCATGTTCATAGTGTACAATTCAGTATAGCATTTCAGCATTTAGATACACTTAGAATTCTGATAGACATCAATTCATAATGATAGCATTTATTATTATTATTATTATTATTATTATTATTATTATTATTATTTACATCGTTACTGTTAGTTTCCATAAGATAGTTAATCCCCACCCATCCAGCCTCCCGAATGCACACACCACTACATCTTTCTGTACTACAATGTATGCCTAACAGTGCCTACTTGTTATTTTTCAGATTATTACAAAGAGACGGACGCCATGATATGCAGGAAGATTGCAGAGTTCGTAAAAAAGCATTCTGAGTAAACATCCGCCGTATCAGCATTAAACATCAGAAGCAAGGCGTGCTCATATAGCTGAGAATTTACTGCAAGATAGGATCCACTGGTAATTAATTAACAGCGCCATCTATCGTTTGGTTACAGCGGGGTATTAGTTATACATGCATATGCTTTCGACACCCAATATTCAATATTCATACATGTATGCCGATTAGTCCGTCGGGTTTATAGATTTCGATGATTTCGATGGTTTAAGGAAAGGAATGCATTGGTATTTTTTAAACAAATTATATAAAGTTAACACGTTTGACGTAACACGACTTTGTTTTCAATTCACTCCAGGCAAAGATTAGGTATATGTCAAAGGCCCGAACCAAATCTAGTCCCATGCATAAAAAGCCCAGACCCCATGTTTATTACGCCCTGGCTGGGCTCATTCTTTATGGTGTCTTTGTATTGTTAACAGCATAATGGGCAAGTTAAATGACCAAGTTAATTGACCAAGTTAATTGGCCAAACTGCCAGTTTGTTTGTATGGCATGTGCAGGAGATGTCTTAGATCAAGGCACAATTGAAGCCCACCTTTAATTTAACATTTCTTTAGTAAATGTTACTAAATCAATCTACATGTCTTTTCTTTAAACATTAAACATCTTTAAAAGTATCATCCTCTGATGTATTTTACAAATCACAGGTAATGAAATACAAGTATATCTCATTTGCCACACCTATTAGTATCATTATATGTGCCTTGATCTTAGACATCCCCTGCACATGCCATACAAACAAACCGGCAGCTTGGCCAATTAACTTGGTCATTTAACTTGCCCATTATGCTGTTAACAATGCAAAGACACCATAAAGAATGGGCCCAGCCAGGGCGTAATAAACATGGGGTCTGGGCTTTTTATTCATAGGACTATATTTTATTATAACGCCGTAACAAGGGATTATACTTTCTTGGTAGGGCAGGAAAATGTTTTTTGTTTGTTTGTTAGTAACTTTGTTTGTTTGTTTGTTTTGAAAAGCAATGCAGCTACATGTAATCTTCATGTGTAGACAGTACACATAGAGGGAATAAATGAGTGATATATCAACTGTTTTAAAATTACGGTTAATGTACATGAGTCTACATGAGCTGTAGTGATCTAACAATATATGATGAAGTAATTCAACATAATTTGATGTTTTCAAAATACAAATAATTATGCAAAACCAACAGGAAAAGCGAATACGTGACATATGTATCTCTACAAGTGAAAACAACTTTGATCTGATTATGAGTAGAATTATCTTTAATTATCCATCAAGAAAATACTGTTCAAATAAAATGCAAAGATGACACATGACAAACCACCAAATGAGCATCGGTAGTTGAAAATGCTTTGAGTGCGTAATAATGATTTCCCAGCTTCACAGTTAGCATACATTATATCAATATGAAATGTTTTAGTCCTTTAGCAAATAGCAAAAATGTAGGCCTGCCGCAAATGTCCAGGTGTTTTATCGTGCAAACGAGGCATGAATACTCTTTTGCAAAAATGTTGCAAACTTCTGATGCTCCTATAAATATGCAACAATGCAACGTTTCATTGCAAGCTCCTGAAGCGTCTTAAGAATGTTCGCCGCAAAGTAAATAGTTTCCATTTGCCACGGATGTCAAAATGTTCATCAAAGCTTAGGATTTGTTGCACACTTCCTTTGAAATTCCTGACCTGCGGAGTGAATCCACTTCTTGCACACTGAAAAAGCAACGGTCAGTTATTGGTCAACAACTTCGTCTATGCTTACACAATGACAACACGGTGTCAAATAACTTCAAGCGTTATTATACTGAACACAATAATAAAAAAGAGAACGGTTATCATTGACTTTGTCTGATAGTGAAAAAACGGTTGATCAATGAAGTAAATGCAAAATGCATTTATCATGTTGTATTTCCGTAAATTCCTTAACTGTTTAGAAAAAATCATTTCATTAAAATCAGAAGCAAGTGCAAGCAATCGATCAGAAGGAAAGACGCCCCCTTCTTTTTTTTAAATCAAATATGCACAGCGTCAGGAGTGCGTCTATGTATAGAAAGTTCATGTTATGCACATACCCCATTTTGATCCCGATAACACTGGGCATGCCGCGTGCCTCGTGCGATAATCTCTAATACCGCTCTGTCAGAGGTTGTACCAGAACACAGCAGACGCCTGAAAAATGCCGTTATCAATGTACTTTGAGGTAAGAATATTTTATTAGTTTTATTTAAAAAGTAACTTCTCTGGAATCTTCAAAACATAGAAGTAACGTCTTGTTGACAATGCCAGTACTGTCATTACGAGTTTGGAATTTAAAATATTAAAAAAAAAGATCTTACCTTTTTCGGTAACACTTGAACCCCAAGTCTTGTGAATACCGTCGCTCCTCCTGCTTCGACATCTGACATCTAGATACAAAGGATTATTTTAATATTTATTATATAGATTATTAAACTAAAAAAGGAACATTATTTTTTTTTAGGAAATCGTCCATCGACATTGCCCACTAATAAGTCACTTACAACGCTAATCATTATGAATATATTAATAGGAAAAGTGAAATTCAATATTTGAAAATGCACTGCTCATGTCAATTAAACTTACGTATACTAACACGGTGGCTATTCTATTGCCCGTCTCTCCAAGAATATCTGGCTCGCTTTTCTAACATAAGAATAGAATTTGTGTCTGCATCAAAATCATTTTGATGTAAGGTGTAAGCATTTTATTCAAATCTTCACATCTATTTAGTATACAACACACGATATAATAGGGCCTTAAACACAGACACTTTACCCAGACAGCGGCGTGACCCAATTATTATTATTGTAACTCAGGTAAATGCAGCCCAATCTTCAGTTGTGTGAAATAGGTCATTCAAAGTAAGGTAACATCAAGGTTATTTTCATGCAATTTTGTCCCTAGACAATTCTGCAGCGGTGGTGAGTATATAGTGATTAACAAACACTGTATATAATATAATATAAGGGGTCGTGTGACAGTTCCGTCTTAAAATTAACCGGCTCTATCAGTATCGAGGGCGAAAGGCGAACTCCATTCACTGTTGAAAGAAGTCTAGTGCTTAGACATTGTACAATGTGATCATACATGACCTATATATAAACGAATATCACAAACCATGCAGCTACAGCATAAGCTTATATAAGTGAAGCAGAGAGCATTTACTAAGCAATACACGCTGCATGAAAGCTGTGTATTCTTCTGATTAATCGCGATTTGACATAAAGTGAAACTAAAAATAGATATTAAAAATAACCATCCCTGCAGCCTAAGCCCCTTGAAATGCATTCCTTTTTTAAGCCAATCGAGTAGAACGCGATGTCGATGCCAGCAGATTTCGAGTCCTTACAACCAGAAGGCAAAGCCTTCGTTCGGGNTGGTGGTAGTAATAAAGCTCGGGTAATTTATGAATTCATGCATGCTCTTACTTTTCGATCTTTTAAATAGGGGTTGCACTGTCATTTTAAAACTCGGTTGTGATTGCTGCCCATTTACTAGGGTCTAAATGGCAACGCGGTCGACTTTATGTAGTGGGCTTTTCAGATTTTGCAGTTTAAGTAAATATTTACTAATTGTTAACACCGTTTTCTTTATTGTAAAGTCGGTCATTGATGTTTTACTTCTAGTACCGCCAACTGCATCATAGTGAGCGTAGACTACCGCCTGGCACCAGAGCACAAATATCCTGCCGCCATTGACGACGCCGAGACTGCCGCCAAATGGGTTCTGGGGAACAAGGAATCTGTCGGTAAACATATTAATAGACATACGTTGTTGATAACGATAATGACAAACGCATTGGAAGAAAGTTACACACTGGTAGATAAAAGACATGTTAGATAAATTGATAAATTAATTTGGTAAATTAAGTCATCATATCAATTTACAGTATCGATAACATCAATCAATATTTACATAAAAACGTTTATGATAGATTTATCACAAAATTATTGTAGTTAATCATTGAAAAATATTGAAGGCTACTGACAATAAAACGCTTCCATTTGTTTTTGATCATTTAAAGAGAAGTTGAAATGGCGTCTTAGTTTGTCAAAATTTATATGCACTAGGCGGCAGCACGCTCAGCAAGGTTGGTGTCATAGGTGACAGCGCGGGAGGACATCTATCGGCCTGTGTGTCACATGATGTCCCAGGAATAGCATTTCAGGTAAAATGTTGCGTTCACCTTTTTTCTCTTGCAGCTATTTTTGTGAAAATTATTTCTGGATTTTTGACCATTGGAAATGTTTGAATAAATTTCAATTAAAAAAAATGGCAAACTCGTATACCTGTAAACAAAATGGTTTTCGAAAAAGCACAGAAAAACGAAAGGGGGTCGTTTTTAATTAAAAAAAGACGAAGAAAGAAAGAAAGAAACTGGAGACGGAAGCTCTAAAATTCCCACTTCCTTTGCCATGATATTAAGTAAAAAATATGCAATGCACACTACAATGTAATCATTTCATTGTGTTTTCTCGTCTAACAAAATGAGAAACAAACTACATCTTCAATGCCAAAACTTTACAGACTTAATATGCGCCACGAATCGCCTGTCAGTCTCAGTTCAGTGGCTTTAAAAATACTTGTACACTGTATTTACATGTTCTATCCCAGGTACTCATCTATCCGGTGACGGATATGCGGATTGACACTCGGGAGTCGTACAAACGCTATGCTGATGGCTATTTCCTAACCACTGAGGCTATGTACTTAAGTACGAGCAATAAACTTGAATTCTAGCCTGAACTTAATACTGGTGGCCAATATTAAGTGATGGTGTATATGTGCCTCATATTTAGGGTAATTTTAAATTTTGCCCACGGATCCAGATTGTAGATTTGTACATTTGTCTTATATTTAGGTTGTAGCATATTAAAGACATATATTGTACTTCAAATTCAAAAAGATACCCATGTCAAATAAAACAGGCTTCTACAGCGGTAGATGCGTTGCATGTTTACGTCGTACAGCCGCATGTAAAATCGATAATTTGTTTACAGAGGTTCAAAGCGTGTGAATATTTAGAGCAGTGGCGGATTTTGGTGAAGGTCAGGTGGGTCCTGACCCTCTTTGGTTTCTGGAAAAAAATCACACCAATAGTCCCTTCTTGAAATTAGAATTTTGACTAGCTGAATTATAGTTCTCAACCTTACCAACTGGCACCATTCGTCCTCCAAACACCAAAAATTTCCAAGGCCCACGCCAAGGGGGGCGAGGGTTGGCTTCCCATCCAAGACCTGGCATTCCTAAAAAGAAAGAAAAAAATGGACCCCTCCTTCAAAAAATTCTTGGCCCGCTCTTAATCTACCTGTAGCAGCTACATCGAGATTCAAAGTCTTCGCGGTTCCTTCCTTTACATGTACCTGTATATCCATTGAGCATTTTGCTATGGTCTCGTTTTCAAGGTATGTAAATCACTTCCTCCACAATGAGGCTGAGAGGTCGGATCCACGTGCATCTCCAATTCTCCGGTCAAAGTTTGACCATCTTCCACCAGCCTTGTACGTCGCCGCTACCCATGATGTCTTGTTTGACGAAGGGATGGGTAATTTTATCTATTAACCTATTGATGAGTTAATTAATTTATTCATTCGCTTTGTTAAAATATTCTTTTTCATTTAGCTTTATATCTAGTTAGTTAATTTTTTTAGTAAGTTGACTACATGCACCGGAACTGAAATGCTTATTTAGTGGTGAATCTATCTGTGATTTTATCTTTATTTTCCTGTTCCATGTTATTTTAAAGGTTCATAAGGCTTCTTGTGTCCGACCGAACCTAAGATATTTTAATAAAATCATCAAAGATGTACATCTGAATTTACTGAAAATGTCAAATTACGTATCCACTTTTTAACTAATACACAGTTACGCCATGTGTTTGTCTTTTAGAATATGCCCAAAAACTGAAAGAAGCTGGCGTAACGATTGAAACCCTTATGTTAGAGGGCATCACCCACTGTACGATTAATTTTCCAAGTAAGTTATGTTTATTTTCCTAATGTAAATTTCAGTATAGCATTTCAGCATTTAAATACACTTAGTATTCTAATAAATATCAATTCATAATGATAATATTTATTATAATTATTATTTCTATGTATTTATGTATTTATTTATTTATTTATTTATTTATTTATTTACAGTTAGTTTCCATTAGATATTTCATCCAGACCCGTCCAGCCTTCGGAATGCACATACCACGTACTACATCTTGTTGTACTATGTAAAGCAGTGCATATATGTTATTTTTCAGATTATTACAAAGAGACAGACGCCATGACATGCAGAAAGATTGCAGAGTTCGTAAAAAAGCATTCTGAATAAACGACCTCCGTGTCAGCATTAACCATGAGAAGTAAGGCGTGCTCATATAGCTGAGTATTAACTGCAAATTGGAATGCACTAGTAATTAATTAACAGCGCCATCTATCGTTTGGTTATAGCAGGGTATTAGTTATACATGCATATTATTCAATAATCATATACCGATTAGTCCGTAGGGTTTATATATTGCGATGATTTTAATGGTTTTAGGAAAGGAATGCATTGGTAATTTTTGTATCAAATTATACAAAGTTCGATGTAACACAACTTTGTTTTCAATTCAGTCTAGGCAAAGTTTAGGTAAATGCCGTGAGGGAACAAGGCTAAGACATTCCTAGTTGGACAGGAAAATATTTTTTGTTTGTCAGTAACCGTGTTTGTTTGTTTGTTTGTTTTGAAAAACAATGCAGCTAATCTTCATGTGTAGACAATACACATAGAGAAAATAAATGAGTGATATATCATCAACTGTTTTAAAATTACGGTTACTACATGGGCTGTAGTGACTAACGAAATGCGATGAAGTAATTCAATATAATTTGATGTTTTGTTTCCAAAAAACAAAGAATTATGCGAAATCATGACGATAAAGTGAATACGTGGCATTTATACATGTATTATGTATCTCTACAAGGGAAAACAACTTTGATCTGATTATGAGTAGATTATTCTTTTATGATCAAATAAAAAATGATGATAATAATCTTCAAATAAAATGAAAAGATGACACAAACCACCACATAAACAAGCTGTCGATAGTTGAAAATGCTTTGAGTGCATAATAATGATTCTCCAGCTCCAAGATTAGCATACATTATATTAATACAAAATATTTTAGTCCCTTAGCAAATAGCAAAAATTTGGGCTGTCCGCAATTGTCCAACGAGGCATTAATAATCTTTTGCAAACATGTCGCAGACTTAAATGATGCAAGAATGCAACATTTCTTTGCAAGCCCCTGAAAACGTCTTAAGAATGTTCTCCGCAAACTAAATAGTTTCCATTTGCTATGGATGTCAAAACGTTGATAAAAGCCCAGGGTTTGTTGCAAACTTCCTTCGAAATTCCTGCCCTGGAATCCACTTGTTGCTCACTGAAAAAGCAACGATTGTTGGTCAACAGTTGTTGGTCAACGCCGCCGTCTGTGCTAACACAAAGACAACTCGGTGTCAATAACTTCAAGCTTTGACACAAAATAATAACAAAAAATAATAACAAAAAATATGACTCTGTCAGATGGTGAAATAACGTTTCATTAATGAAGTAAATGCAGAATGCCGTCAGCTCCGTAAATGTATAGAAAAAAATGTTTCATCAGAATTACACAATCGCGAGGCATCAATTTTTTTTTATTTTCAGCCTTAAAGCGGCACCGCCTTGAGTGCGTCTATGTATACATAGTTCATGCAATACACATACCCCATTTTGATCACGACAACACTGGGCATACTGCGTGCCTCGAGCGGTAATCTCCAATACTGCTCTGTCTGAGATTGTACCAGAAAACAGCGACGCCTGAAAAATTTTGAAGTAAAAATACTTTGACTTCATGTTATATAATTACCGCCTCGCTGTTTTAGGCCTAACAGATATTACAAATTCAACAATTTACCCAGACAGCGCCGTGGCCCAATTATTACTATTATTATAACTCAGGTAACGGCAGCCCAATCTTCAGCTGTGTGATATAGGCCATTCAAGGTTAGGTAACGTCAAGGTTATTTTCATACGGTTTTAGTAGAAGCTATCTAGTTCCATGACAATTTTGCAGCAGTGGTGAGTATATAGTGATAAGCAAACGCTGAGCAACGAGTATAAGGGACCGTGTGACAGTTGCGTCTTGAAATAAACCGGAATCGATTAGTATCACCCGGGAAAAGGCGAACTCCATCCACTGTTGAAAGAAGTCTAGTGCTTAGACATTTTACAACGTACGTGATCATGCGTGACCTAAATCTAAACGAATATCACAAACCCCGCAGCTACAACGTAAGTTTACATAAGTGAAGCAGAGAGCATTTAGTTAGCAATACACTCTGCATGAAAGCTGTGTTTCCTCTGATTGATTGCATTTTGAAAGAGATTGAGGCTAAAATTAATATTGAAAATAACCATCCCTGCAACGTAAGGGCCTTGAAATGTATTCCTTTTTTAAGCAAATCGAGCATCCAGTAGAACGCGATGTCGATGCCAGCGGATTTCGAGTCCCTACAACCGGAAGGTCAAGCCTTTGTTCGAGACCTAATAGACAAACAGATCAGGGGAGACGAAGACTGGACTGTTACCAGGAAGGACGTGTCAGAAGTGATTGCCGAGGCGACAAAAGAGACCGCTTACGAATTCAAAGGGACGAGGAGAGAAATCATTATTCCGTCACCGCACGTGAAAGGTACGTTTAATGGTGTGATGTTGGCTTTGGCTTTTGGGGCCTGCCTATCTAAAAAAAAAAAAATTAAGATAAGGATTTAGTGTTTAGTGTTTAGTGTTCATCATTAAACTAAACTTGCTGTGCATTTTGACCCAGGATAGATCTGTGTAGTAATCTTGTTTAAAAAAACAACTGGCTGAGTGTTATAAGAGTAAAATTCTCGCAATTCTTTAATTAGAATATTG
Organism: Lingula anatina; assembly: GCF_001039355.2. The sequence continues at coordinate 231,687 of NW_019775546.1, read as the reverse complement.
CCCCCGTTGTAACAACAAAAAGCGTAACTAAATTTTCAGATTTGTTTTTTTTTTATTTGCAAACCCAAGCCCTGTTCGGAAATATTGGCACATTGTCGCGCGTTTTAGTGCAGGACGAGGCGCTGACAGATAACACAATTCACTGACTCATTAGCATCTAGGGTATTACACAGGGCCTGTGTCCCTGGCACCTCTTGAATGGGTCTCCACTGAGATGTTTTGATAGGATTTTTTCACGAAATTGTGTGTATTTGCTGATAATCGGGGGTCCCGTGTCTAGACGAGTGCAATTCCAATACCTGACAGTTGCTGTCCTACTTCATATAGGATAACCCTTGCCGTGCTATACGATTTAACTTTCAACAGCTAAGCAAGTAAAATAACAGGTTACGTGTACCTTATTGAGAGCATTACGCTTAGGATAAATCCCCATTGTCTGTAGAGAAATGAGCTTTGCGTTCATGAGGTCTAATAAATTCGCAAGTTATAAACATATGCAAACAAAATAACACTGTTGTCATCGGATAGGTTCATAAATATACCACACCAGACGTCATTTTGACCTAGAATATTGTCTAAGACATTACATGGGATCAAAAGAGATATCTTATTCAAGTAAGAATGGCAAGAATTGTTTGTACTGGTATAAACTTCATAGGGCCTTCCAGCATGGATATAGTCAGATATGCATCACACCAGACATCTCAGCCCCAAAAAAGTACCCTATACATTGTGCATCGCTAATGAACTAGTGCAATGTCTTATTCAATTTTGAACCTTTACGTCTAACATGAATCGCTTACATTAGTATTAATTTCAGAGGGTCTTCCAGCGTGGGTTTACGCCCCGGCCATTTGCCCCAAGAACCCTCCAATCCTAGTGTTTTTTCACGGTGGAGGCTGGGTCATCGGTTCATTGATCGATGCGGATACTTTCGTGAAGATGCTAACTGAGTAAGTCCTTTTTTTATTTATAGTTTCTATAAACACAGGGCAAATCTATCAAACGATGTTTCTGAAGACGTCCTTTTTTACAATTTGCTTACTATGAAAGTGTCCCCTTGAAACATTTCTAGGTTACTGACAAAGTAAGTTCGTTTACAATGTGTTATACACAACAAAATCTCTCCTGAAAATACTTTTGTGAAGATGGTGGCTGAGTTCATCTTTCATACATTTTTAACTTGGCAAAAAATATTTTCTGAAAATAGTTTAGTGAAGTCCCCGTACCTGTACAGAAGCATCTCCCGAAAACGTCTGCATTCGATATCATATAAATTCATTGAGTACTAAATTTATTATCAGTTACATTTGCTGACACTTTGTTCTGCATAAACTGTCAAATGTGCATGGCAGGAATAAATAGAACGTTTAGTATTACAAAGCATTCACGAATAATTCTGTTGATGGTAATAGTATATCTCGAGTAATATATGAATTGATACATGATCTCACTTTTCGATCTTTTAAATAGGGATTATACTTATTTTCTGATTTTTTTAAACCTAGTTGTAATTGCAGCCCATTTATAAATGGCTGTATGGTCGTCTACCGGTATATGTATAGATGGCTATTTAACTATAGTAGTACAATTATCTAAGTAAATATCAACTAGTTTTTAAAATCACCTTCTTTTAATGAAGTTGGTCAATGATGTTTTACTTCTAGTACCGCCAACTGCATCATAGTGAGCGTAGACTACCGCCTGGCACCAGAGCACAAATATCCCGCCGCCATTGACGACGCCGAGACTGCCGCCAAATGGATTCTGGGGAACAAGGAATCTGTCGGTAAACAGTTATATGTTGTTGTTAACGATAATTACATTGGAAACAAGTTACATACTGATAGATGAAAGAATATTAGACACATTGATAGATTAATTCGGTAAATTAAATCATCAAATCTATATGCAATATCGATATCATTAACAAAAGATAATAAATATTTATACATAAAAATACGTTTATGGTAGACTAATTACAAAATTATTGCAGTAAATTGGTGAGAAATATTAGTCTACAGATTATAAAACGCTTCCATGTGTTTTCAAGCATTTAAAGAGAATTAAAAAAGACGTCTTAGTTTGTCAAAATTTTTCTGCTATAGGCGGCAGCACGGTCAGTAAGGTTGGTGTCATAGGTGACAGCGCGGGAGGACATCTATCGGCCTGTGTGTCACATGATGTCCCAGGAATAGCATTTCAGGTAAAATGATGTTTTCAACTTATATAATATATTCAATATATATTGAATTGTATTTCTGGTATTTTGACCATTGGAAGTGTTTGAATAAACCTCAATTAAAAAACTAGACACATTTATATACCTGAAAACTAAATTGTTTTCTAAAAAGCATAGAAAACAAAGGGGGCTCGTCTTTAATTAAAAGATTAAAAGATTACGAAAAAATAAATAAAGAAAGGAAATGAAAAAAATCCTACTTCCTTGAAATCAAGTACAAATATGCAATATACACAACAACGCAGGCATTTCATCGTATTTTCTCGTCTGACAAAATGTGAAACAAACTACATGTACAATATCGAAGTTTTACTGACTTAATTTGCGTCACGAATCGCCTGACAGTCTCAGTTTTAAGGCTTTAAAGATACTGGGACACTGTATTTACATGTCCTATCCCAGGTGCTCATCTATCCAGTGACGGATATGCGGATTGACACCCGGGAGTCGTACAAACGCTATGCGGAGGGCTATGTTCTTACCACTGAGTCTATGTACTGGTAAGTACGAGCAATCTTAAACTCTAGGGTTAACTGATACCTGAGGCAGTTCCATCGAGCTACAGCGCCTTTGCGGTTCCTTTCTTTATATCCACTGAGCCTTTTGTTTTGGTCTTGTTTTCAAGGTTTGTAAATCACTTCCTCCACAACGAGGCTGAGAGGTCGGATCCACGTGCATCTCCAATTCTCCGGTCAAAGTTTGACCATCTTCCACCAGCCTTGTACGTCGCCGCTACCCATGATGTCTTGTTTGACGAAGGGATGGGTAAATTTTATCCACTTTCTAATTAATTATTTAATAAATATATTAATTAATTCGCTTTGTTGAAATATTCATTTTTATTTAGCTTTATATCTATTTTTAATTAAAATTCTTAGGTAAGTTGAGTATTTTGATGCTTATTTAGTGGTGAATCTATCTTTGATTTTATCTTTATTTTTCTGTTCCATGTTATTTTAAAGGTACAAAGGGCATTTTCTTTCCGATCGAAGCCAAGATATTTAAATAAACTCTACGAAGATGCTGAACATTACATTTGAATTTACAGAAGCTGCCAATTAACGTATCTATTTTTATATAATACCGAAGTAACGCCATATCTTTGTCTTTTAGAATATGCCCAAAAACTGAAAGAAGCGGGTGTTACGATTGAAACCCTTATGTTAGAGGGCATTACCCACTGTTCGATAAATTTCCCAAGTAAGTTATTTTTATGTCCCTATACTCTTCAGTACTCTTTAGTATGGCATTTCAGCATTTAAATTCACTTAGAATTGTGATAGACACCAATCCATTATGATAACCTTTATCATTCTTATTGCTATTATTGTTAACTTCATTATTGTTAGTTTCCATTAGATATTTTATCCTCACCCGTCCAGACTTTCGGATGCACACACCTCTATATCTTGTACTACGTCTTACAGTGCCTATTTCTTGTTTTTCAGATTATTACAAAGAGACGGATGCCATGACATGCAGGAAGATCGCAGAGTTCGTAAAAAAGCATTCTGAATAAACATCCGCCGTTCCAGTATAAATCATGAGAAGCAAGGTGTGGTCATATATGAGTATTTACTGCAAGATAGGATACACTGGTAACTAACAGCGACGTATATCGTTTGATTATAGTGGAGTATTAGTTATACATGCATATGCTTTCGATACCCAATATTTAAATCCGGCAACATTATGCCGATTAGTCCGTAGGGTTTATAGATTGTGATTTTCTGAATGGTTTTAGAAAAAGTTTTACTTTGGTGATTTTTAATCAAATTATGTAAAATTAACACGTTTGATGTAACACGACTTTGTTTTCAATTCAGTTCAGGCAAGGTTAAGGTATATTCCCTGAGGTCTTTCCTTGTTTTGTAATTATTCAGTATTAAGGGCTTAAACTTTCTTGGTCGGACTGGAAAATGTTTGTTTGTTTATAAAAGCAATGTGGCTAATCTTCATGTGTAGACAATGCACATAGAAAAAAATTATGAGTGATATATCAACTGTTTTTAAATTACGGTTAATATGCAGTTTACATGAGCTGTAGAGATATTACAATATACGATGAAGTGATGCAATATAGACTGATGTTTTCAAAATACAAACAATCGTGCAAAATCTTCATGAAAAATTGAATACGTGACATATGTATCTCTACAAGTGAAAACAACTTTGATCTGCTTATGATAGATTTTAAAATATTTAATTATCCATCTAGAAAATACTGTTCAAATAAAATGAAAAGATGACACATGACAAACCACCAAATAAACAAGCTGTCGGTAGTTGATAATGCTTTGAATGCATAGTAATGACTTCCCAGTTCCACAGTTAGCATACATTATATCAATACGAAATGATTTAGTTCCTCAGCAAATAGCAAAAATGAAGGCCTGCCGCAAATGTCCAGGAATTTCATCGTGTAAACGCGAACAAGTTGCTAACTTCTGATGCTCCTGTTAATATGCAACAATGCAACGTTTCTTTGCAAGCCCCTGAAAACATCTTTTAAAAGAATGTTCGCCGCAAACTAAATAGTTTCCATTTGCCACGGATGTCAAAACGTTGCTCAAAGCTTAGGGTTTGTTGCGCACTTCCTTCGAAATTCCTGACCTGCGGAGTGAATCCACTTGTTGCACACTGAAAAAGCAACGGTCAGTTATTGGTCAACTGCTTCTTCTATGCTTACACATGACAACTTCGTCTATGACTTACACGTGCAACAATGACAACACGGTGTCGAATAACTTCAAGCGCTGAGATATTGAAACACAACCATAAAAAAGACAACGGTCTTCTGTGACTTTATCTGACAGTGAAATGAAGAATGCATTTATCATTTTATATTTCCGTAAGTGTACAAAAATACATTAAATCAAAATCGGAATTAATAAAATACGCAAGTGCATGTAATCGATTAAAGAAGATGCGCCCCCTTTTTTAATCAGAAATGCACACCGTTAGGGGTGCGTCTATGTATAGATAGTTCATGTGCACTTACCCCATTTTGATCCCGATAACACTGGGCATGCCGCGTGCCTCGTGCGGTAATCTCCGATACCGCTTTGTCTGAGGTTGTACCAGAACACAGCGGAAGCCTGAAAATACAATAACACGTCATGTATTTTTGAAGTAAAAATACTTTGACTGGCGCTGTCTTCTTTGCGATCGTCAATTATAGAATTACCGCCTCGCTGACTATGGTCTTGCTGTCATTACATTTCGGATTTTAAAATATCTTTCAAAAAAGATCTTACCTTTTCCGGTAACACTTGAACCCCAAGTCTTGTGAATACCGTCGCTCCTCCTGCTTCGACATCTGACATCTAAATACAATGATTATTTTAATATTTATTATATAGACCATTACATTAAAATAAAGGAACACTATTTTTGGGAAAACATCCATCGATATTGCCCACTAAGAAATCAGTTACAGCGCTAATCATTATGAACTTTTTAAAAAAGTGAAATCCAATGTTAGGCAAATGCGCCCAAGTCAATTGAACTTACGTAAATCAACACGGTGGCTATTCTATTCCCCATCTCCCCGAAGATATCTGGTTCGCTTTTCTGAAATAAAAAAGAATCTGTCTGCATAAAAAAAATCATTTTGTACATTAGGTGTAAGCATTTTCTTCAAATCTCACATATTTGAAAAGCACTAAAGCCTAAAGCTCTAATTATTATCCAATACATGATATAATATGGTCTTTTAAATAAATTGATTACCCATTTTTCAAGGGTCAACGGTAAAACTGTCCATCAAATGATATGGGCGGTTATATATTTGACTCTCAAACATGAAAAGTAATGCTATGCTATTATTACTACTGTACATAAAAATGATTTATAAATGGATCTAGAAGATTGCAGTAATCACTTACCCTGCCGAAATCGTAATGTGGTTCATACTGCCCTCCCATGCCGTAGTTATTGACCTGTGCATAAATTGGAAAATTTTTGATGCACGAAGAGTTAGGAATTTTTACTTTTAGTAGAGAAAGCATACTTATAAGTTATGAGATGGTTATTTAGAAGATCGTAGCCCACTGCTATAAAGGGTTTTATAAGTTTTATATATATAATCCTTTTTATGTGTCTTATTGATAAGTAATTATTTTAAAGAACTTTTATTAATTTCAAATGTAGAATCACATGTTTTAGCCTCCAATAACCCTTAGTTAGGTGTGCTTTATTTTTATAAACGTGAGACGTTAACAGAATTATAATAATTATTATTATTGCTATAAATATGTTAGGTGTGACGATAAGCATTCATTGTGACAGTTGTGACACACGCTGAAACTTACCTGAAGCTGTTCAGCAAGCGTCATATCTAGACCACTGATGTCCGCAATACGCCTGTCAATACGCGCCAAGACGGGGTCGAGGGAGCCATCGAGGAAAACGCTGCCATTATAACAGGAATATAGAAGAAATCAAAAAAATCAAATCATCTACATGTAAGTGGTATTACGGGAAACTGCCTCATCAACGACACTCAATAATTACACCAGCTGTGATATGCGCTCTATTACAGTTGAACAATCTAACGATTTAACGACATGCTTATATATAATAAAAGACAGGTGGCATAAGACTGTACTTAGTAATACATCGATTTGTACCAAGGCAATGCGAAAAATTAAATAGATTAGCTTTGTACATGTACGTTGTTGTGATCAACTCAGTATTCTTGCAGTAAAATTGATTTGAAATCTTAATCGGCAACATGTCAGAATATTGTGTGCATTTGTAGGTTTAATAAAGGGTTTTCAGTCTACGTACCTTTTGCTGACCCTGTACTCGACATGCTCGTGTTCCCCCGTCACTGGGTTGTGAACTGTCGCTCTGTTAAGCTTGAAAAATTATGTACATGTTATTTAAAATGCATTCTCTTTCTGAAATCTACTAGTATGTTTTATTTTCAAAATGATTTTCTTAATTTCTGTACAAAAGAAGCATAACTATTCCACGTTCAGTTTAATTGTCTTTTTGTTCTATTTTTATATAGGCTTGTACTTACCCTTGGCGTTGCGATTTCTTTCACTCTCTCAGTCTCAAACTCCGTCATAATGTCATGCCACTTGACAATCAAGGGTTTCAGATTTAAGACCTCCAGTTTGATGGGTCTGAGGAGAAGATTGGCATTCTTATTGTCCTCGTATCTACATGTCAACTTTCTGGCGCTTTTTGAACGCTGAAATATAATAACATAAAGTTTAATGGTTTGAATATCTTTTGACAAAGGAGATTGTATCAGTTAAAAGCGCGTGAGTGCGTGCTTTTATGAGTGAAGGAGTGAACACTTCGCAAGTGAGTGAACGGTTTATATATAATTATTTATTTATTTATTTAGTGCTTAGAACCATAGATTGAGCGAGAATATATGAGAACGCACTATAGTCGTTACTTGGAAGCAAAGGCATCAGGGTTATCATTTATTTAATTTAATTTAATTTAATTTTTTTTTTTTTTGCCAAATATGCACTCCGTCACTTACTGGTTTCGTTTCCTCTCCTCTGCATAGCTTCTCGTACGCATCGTACTCCTCGTCACGATATCCCCTTATCGGCCTCTTATTGTCAATGCCCTTCTCCTCACCATCCTCGTCTTCGGCCAGTTTTCTTATTAGGAACTGGTGGTTGTTCTTTACTTTCTCGTCATTTGGGTCTGAAGAGAGCACAATATCATATCACTAGGTACGCGCATGCAAAGTGATTTTGTATATCTATATGCTTTGCCGTGGATAATTATACGTGTTTGGATATTTCAGGACAGATCGACCGAAGGCAACAAAGTGATATAATTAAAACTGTATATACAGAGACATAGGTAGCAAATTTGAAGCAGATAGCCACAGGCTAATGTACTGTACGTAGGGCCTAATGATTAAATAGTTGCACATGTAATTTTTACTTACCGATCTCTAGCATTTCCTTGGTGATATTAAAAGCATGTTGGACATTGCCTTGCTGAAAGTAGATTATTTACAATTTTAGTACAGTTTCATCCTCTCTCTCATTCTCTCTCTCTCGCTCTCTCTCTTTCTCTCTCTCTCTCTCACACACACACACACACACACACACACACACGGATTCCAGTCGGTACATCTAATAATTTTAGTTTTCATTTTTCACAAAAACGGATAGGTGTGTCTACTTTTTGGGGTGCAGTTAACCCAAGCCCCTCAAACGAATCGCGTTAAGATTTAAGTTTTATAAGGAATATTATTATAACATTCAGAATGGTTTTTGTGCCAGATAACCACTGAATCTACCTTCAACACACAACACTCATGTTTTCACTTACATTATATGTTGCGAAAGCTAAATAATCCAATACGAGGTAACGAGACACGGATGAGTTGTTTTCTTTCTCCAGACGTCGGAGAGCCTCCTGCATCCAGAGAAGGCAGTGGTAATTGTCGCCCTCGTCGTACGCGTACTTGCCCAAATTGAAACAATCCGTTGCTATGAATGGGAGCATACATATTTTGTTGTTAGGAAAACAAATATTTAATCAGAGAATTGGAGTATAAGTAAAGTATTTGCCCTGCCTAGTAATGACTTAAGTATTTTAAAAATTACTATTCAAAATACTTTTTTTTTTCAAATGAACAGTTTCGTCTCCCCCTTAAAATCGTGCTCTAAACAGCGCCACTGATTAAAATTAGGTCATTTCAATTTAATAGATAAAACATAATCAAATTCTACCTGTAAGTCCAGGAGACCTTTTCACGCCATGCAGAACCCCGTCTGCAATGTCTGATGTATTGAGCTGGTACGTGTCTTGTAGCCTCAGGAGGGCAGCTGCGGCGCCTTCGAGGTCGGACACCTTTGGGAGCCGACCCTCTTCTCGAACTTGTTCGAATTTGGACATCAGAGTTTTTACTGTAAAACATCAGTTCATGTATATACTTAGAGGTGATAGAGGGTAAATATGGGTAGATACATGAATGAGTAATCAATTTATGTGCATATAAATAAATATACATACAAATACCGGTAGGCCTACATGAAAATAAAGACAAAAAGAAATGAAACAACAAATAAATATAGGAGCAAACAAACGAAGAAAAAATACCTGGGACTTAGCGTATAATATACCACCGTAAACAAATGGTTTTGTTTTGTTCAGATTTATGGGTTACCAACGTTCCAATTTTGATTTTAAAAAAGCACTTTAAAGTGTGTCAGATTGAGGGGGGAAACTTCGAGTTAAATGAAAAGACTTCCATTAGACATGCCTATATATAAGGACAACTCAAAGTCCATAATATAACAACGAGCAGGGGAAAACTTTATAAACGCTCGTCCACATGCCACTGAACAATGGAGATATACTCATAAGCGGTAATTGGTGACACACACGCACATATAAATGAATTATTACGTGTAGACTACATTGTAATTCATCAAGGATGCCATTTTCAAAGAAAGCATTCTAATTTTCATCTGTAAACAACTTAAAGAGACATTGTTTTTAAATTCGTGATTGTTTTTACCATTTATTTTAATACTTCAACAACGTATCGTGCATTGCATAAATATACATATGGTTGTCGAGCTAATTTCTTACGTCTACGGAAAGTCAAAACAAACTTCAAACGTTTCATGTTCTTTTTCACGAACATGACAACAATATAATGCTTAAAGGTGCTAATTGCAAAAAATCATAGTCTTGTGACACTTTTCATATATCAGAATGTATTGCATATTCCTGATTATTCTAAATTGATATCTTTCATAATTTTTCTTAAATTTTACCTTTGACATATTGACATTCACTTACCGGGAACCATCTTTCATATAGCCGAAAGGTTTAAATACAAATTGTTATTCAACTTTAAAATATTTATCAATATTTATCAAAAATTATTCAGTGAACTGTACCTTCGCTGTTTTCATTTTCTAGGGACGCCCTTAAACCGTCCCAGTCTACCGTGAAGCGTTTCATGAAGAGGTAAGCGTTCACAGGGTTCCCCATAAACTTCTCGCTGTTTGCCAGGGCCTCCTCACTGTGCTTTTCATATTCATCAGCGACTCTAAAATAAATAAATGAACAGATAAATAAGTAAATAAATGAACAGATAAATAAGTAAATAAATGAACAGATAAATAAATAAATAAATAAATAAATAATGTTCAAGGACTCAACTTAATAGTGGTAAAATGTTTACTGGAATTACACACACTGGACAAAAGAAGTGTCACCCCCTAACTCAGAGTAATGAAAGTAGGCAGATCTTGTGTACTTATAATGCCTGGTCTACTTATAATGTGACTAATGAGTATAAAACCGCTATACCATGGAATTGTATTGTTGGTCTTGTACATGTACAGCAAATGTTATTCCTGTCTTCTTCCAGTATGGCAAGATACAGGTAATTATCTAACGGTTATAGGTGCAAGTTATTAACCTGAAGAGGCGGAATATATGCAATGTCAGAATATCGATACAATTGAATTGTTCAGTCAGAACCGTGCAGAGGGTCTGGTCTCGGTATAGAAACGCTGGATCAAGAGACAAATTGCCTCTGATGGGTCGTCCAAGAAAAAATACTGGCCGTGAAGACCGGCGACTGATTTTGATGTCCAGGTTGTCAAAGTTCGACACTGCTTGTCAGTTGACAACACAGTGGAGCAATTTCACACATAAGAATGTGTCTGTGAAAATTGCTAGGCGTCGGTTACATGCTCAGAGAGTGTACAGCAGGGTAGCAAGACTGAAACCTCTTATATCGTTACAAAACAGGCAACGTAGAGTAAACTAGGGTCAACAGGATCTGGAACTGGACAGTTCATGACAATTGGTCCTATATATTTTTTCTGATGAGTGTCGCTTTGGTCTGA
>NW_019775546.1:185970-219200 GCF_001039355.2 Lingula anatina | reverse complement strand
GGGCTGCATCAGCATCCATGGCTTGGGCGAATTGATAGTGGTTTATGGAAACATGAATCACTAGAAATATATCGATGTTTTGGAGTCAGGCTTGCTACCATCTATTACTAACATGTTTGGTGAAAGGAATTATCCATCTGTTCACCAGGATGACAATGCTCCTTGTCACAGGCCCAGAGCATTTGATGATTGGTTTGACCAACAGGACATTCGCAGGGTGATGTGGCCTGCCCAGAGTCCGGATACAAAAATAATAGAAAATTTGTGGAATGATATGTCAAAACTTTTTACAAATGCCCGTCTAACGAGCAGAGAAACTCTGTTATTTTCAGTGTTTCATGCTTGGGCCAGCATAAGCCCTGAACGCATCAGGCAATTAAATGAATCCTTGCTTCGTAGACTGGCACCTATTATAAGGTCACGTGGCTATGCCATAAGTACTAATTTTGGACTTGAAACTACATATTTTGGTAGAATGTATATTTTGTTCTCATTTTGTGATTTTTTGTGAAATATGATGTTAATAAAATGATACCAGGAGCATATCATTCCACAGTCATTTATCTCCCCCATAGTATTGGCTCAGTAGGGGTGACACTTCTTTTGTCCAGTGTGTGTAGGTCAAAAATGTTATTAAAGCTATCACGTCCAACCTGTATTTAAGAGGCTAAACACGCTACTGACTTTTCTGTGACTAGTGCTACTTCTAAGATTTATGATGATGATATCTTAATGCATAATCTTGAATTGTCTTTATTTTCTACCGACCTGGCATAAAGCTACATGTTTGAATCACATTAGGATAAAAGCAGTGATTAGTTGAATTTTATTTTAAAGCAGTAGATAGCCGATTACCTCATCCAAAACCTGTCGCATTAGAAAAATTCATTAAATCTATACAGTTGGGTAAAATTTTATTGCTTGGAAAAAAACAATTATTTTGTTAAACGGGATTACGCTTGGCTTGGAAACCGCCAAATACACATAAAGAAACGAGTCCATTATTTATTAGAAATAAACGTGGACACGTGCATGTATAGCCATTGTGCCATTCTGCCCAGGACCATGATTACTAGAATAATCTGATCCTTGACCCCCACACCACCCCTCCCCCCTGCGGTGAATTACATGTGCCCCTGCTCATACCCCTGACCTTTGGGAATTTAGATTTGGTCCTTTGTATATATTTCTTTTTTGGTCCCTCAGTACTATGAATTTATTATTATTTGATCTCGATTTGAGATAACGAGTCATCATGGTAGGTAATGTTGCTAACCATGTTATTGACAAATAAATAACACAAGAAAAACAAAAATATGGCAAAGACATTGTGAAAATGTAGGATAAATGATATTGTGTTTGCCAATTTTCTTCCCTAAATTACTCTCTACACGTATTGTTTTATTTGCGGACCCATTATATTTGTGGGTACGTTGACCTCATTGTACTGTGAATACATGTAACTGTAGACTACAGAGATTTGGAATATACAGTCTGAAATGTAGGCCTACATACGGCGCATATGCCCACGTGCAATGTTGTACATGTTAGGTTAAAGTGAATATACTTTTAAGAGGGGAATGAACTTGTTGTTAACATGTTGATGTACTTCATAAATCCATTTCAGTGAAGTAGATTTGAAATATTAGGTCAAAGGTAAAAAAACATTTATTTGTTTGGACTTTTGTCGCGTTGTCTACCAATTGACAAAAATCATCCCCTAAGAACCTCGTTATAAATTAATTCACGTTAATGTAATGTCGACAAGAACGAGGCTCTTCCTTTAGAGCCACGTTGATACCTTTTTTATCGTCACTCACCTGGAGAGTGCATCCAGCATTGTCTTTTGATTCTGGACATAGTTCCTTATATCTCCCGCCAGCTCCTTCTCCGCAAGGAGAGATCTCTCAAGATGGATAATCGATGAATAAACCTCGCCCCGTACAGAAGAAATGACGAATACCGAGAGAAAGATCCCGAAGCAGAATGCTACCTTCTCCATGGCGGTGCTGTAACGCGTATAAGCACAGTGTCGGGCAAAACCGTCATGAACGATTAATGAGATATTTGAGTATAAAAGCCAATTGTTTTCCGTGAACAACCACCATACACAGGTGTCACGTAGCGCTTTTACCTGAACAGCACAAACCAGTCCCTCCCGCCGCGTAGGCGGAGACGATAAAAACTTCTTCTTGATACTTTCAACGATTAAAAACTTTGGGGTTGAAATGGCCTTTTTTAATGGTCTTGTTATGTTGGGTGACTATCGTGATTTTCTCGTGTTGAAATTGAAATGTGTAACCCATCGAAACGAGTTTTTTATATCAGCGATATCAGCATGGCGTGCGAGGGCTCATTATCAAGATTATTATGGGCATGCCGCAGCTTACTTGAATGCAGTCAACATAGGACCATAGGAGTATGGAAGCGCTTCATAGTTTTTCATCACGCCAGTGATGCCCCCCGTGGCACGAATGTAACATCATAGACATCTGCTTTTGTTGGCGAGACATTAAATTTGTATAGTATGGAAATAGAAAAGATGGCTTATCTCAAACGATGGAATATATTTGAAGTAATGTGTAGCTCGTACATGTATTCTTTAACTCATCATCATTATGCCTAATATAAATTGCGGTAATTTGCATCGCGCGGTTGTTCATATTCTACAACTGATTGTTATTTCACCTGATGTAAACTAGTACGGAGATTTGCATTGTCTTTGGTATTGTGTACATGAATGAGTAGCTTCGTTGTCTACATGAAAAATGAAATAGTGTATCTTGCCTTTTTATTTGTATCTTTTTTTAGTTTTTGTGACAAAGAATGCTCTGCTGCAGAAATTGCCAATTAAGTCCTCCTCTCACATAATGTACGTGGTTGGAATAATTACGTGGTATCTAATTGCAAAACCACGGGTGATGTTTATATTCTAATTAAAGCTCTGAAAACGTGTGCACTGTGCAGGCGCGTTTACCAGGGGCAGATCCAGAGCTATGTTCTGATAGTCTTCCAAATTACCTTTGTTGATTCATCCTTCATTTTTGACCGTCTTCCAACAGAAAAAATTAGATTCCCGACAATATAAACTTGAAAACCTGGCCGTCTTCCGGAAGACCTAGAAAACAGCCTAAATCCGCCCCTGCGTTTACGAGTGTGCTATATTAATTGTCGTAGGGTGCACGTGTGTGTTTCTGCGTGTGTGCGCTTGTTTGTGTCTGTGTCCTCATTAACACGAGCACGATGCTATGGGTGTGCAAGTGTTTGCGTCTTGAAGGAGCAGTATAAAATAATGCGGTAGAGGTGATAGCTTTTAATGTGATAGTGTTACACACTGACAAGTGATCAGTCTTGAATCCGAGTTTCCGCGTTATTTATAACGAGACGTCTTGTCATTTCACTACATGGCAACAGACAAGGCAAAAACATTTTTGGGATGGGTACGTCCGTACATGCCTTAAGAGTGCTGTGACAATACACGGTAAAAAGTAGCGAGTTTGAAAACAAACAGTATATCCACCAAAAGGAGAGAGATTGCGGACAAAATGACCAGACTACAATGAAATGCTACGGATCCAGAGACGCTTCATATATCCAAGACTACCTGGAGGAGATCGTGAAGTAAGGCACGTTATGCGGTAAAGCCAGACTTATATTAGCAAATATAGACGAGAGGCAGTTTGAAAAACTAGTACTACATGTGTGTATTTGGAGTAAAATTTCTAGCTACGTGTACTTCAATTCAGATTATCTTCCATATATGCATTAGTCCATTGATATAAAGTACATGTAGGACTGATTTTAAAAAAAATTATTTATTTATTTATTTACAGACTTGACATTTAATATGGAATATTTTTTCTAAATTATTATTCATCAGTTTTATTCCTATTTTGCTAACTGATAAATAAAAATAAGGATAAAAATCGTGTTTTAATAACTTTTGATAAAATGTTCCATGTCATTGCGACATCAGTTCTTTAATTGACTTCGCCAGTGAAGCAAACAAAAATGCATTGCCAATTTTAAGTCATACGACAACCATTGAAAGCGATATTTTGGATCTCCATATCTTCCAAATTATCGTCTTTAAAAGAGTTACACGACCCACAAAGGACCCTCATGTCAGTATCTAGTCACAGTAACAGTCGTTGCTATGCCTGACCTTATCTTCCTGCTACCAGAGCTTTCAAGAGGCAAGGCATTTCTTGCGATATTTTTTTTTTTTTTTTTTAGAATTTAATCTGGAATAAAATTCCAGTCAACGGTTAAAACTTGTCCAATTTGGTCCAGTTTTGTTGTAAGACATGCAGGCCGTTGATTTGGCGACTATTGACCGAACCACATATTGTCAAAGTGGTTCAAATATGGCGATTTTGATGACCAAGGTAGCTGCTTATTCCTTTGGTTCTGTAAGTTATCTGCTATAAAAATTTCTCTGTGTGAACCAGCAATCTGATCGTGCAACCTAAAACTGTTCCTAAGGTGCCCCCTATCAAATGATAGTCAAGTGGTTCCCAGATTATTCCTTTATTTGATCTGGTTCAGGTTTTCATCGATGACTTCCACATATTGACGCTGTCAATGGCCCTAGTCACTTCAGAAGCGGCACACACCTTGTCGTAGGCCTCTTCAGGATGTCTGTAAACTCTTTTTGACCAATTTAGCGGTATAGGTGAAATCTGACCTCAATAAAGAAAACAACGCGATTTCAGTGTTCTACCCAGAAACGGTCTTGGTCCCCAATTCATTAGAGAAACAGACTACGCTGTTTTGCTGTTTACAGTGGCTTCCTCAGAGGTCGCCTAACATCCTAACCTGCTGAAATCATTTTGGTCTCCGCTTAGCGCCTTGAAAAACGCGTTATGGTGACAATTTGCCCCTCATTTAAAACGGACTAGGTGATTTTGGTTTAATTGTAGCAGCATTTCCTGAAGGACATTGAGTCCTGTATCCTGGTGGTAAGATATTGATACATTGGACGTGTTGTCTGTGTGGGTACATAACCCTGGGCATTACTCTATGAAACTGTGCGGACAATTCCATTTGGGGCAATAATCTGTCTGGCAATGTCTGTCTTTTTCGCGCCATTCTGGCACAGCTTAACGATTTTGATAAACAATACTTAACTCATTTTACGCACTGCAAAACCGACCGCTTGCATGCAAAATTTCAAATTCTTCTATGCAATGGTTGCCGACATATGGATACATTTTTGACAGAACCATGCCTCGCCAAAGCCAAGCTTTGGCCAGCCCAAAGGAGCACTACCCAATTAAATCACTGCATATAACACAATGCAGCAATGCATCAGACTTGGTAATCAGTTAATTGGTAGAGACACACCTGTCTTCACACTTCTCCAGTCAGATATCTTAAATGAGATCTGAGATTTTTCAATAAAGAACGCATTTTTATCTATGTATACCTTTAAAACTGAAATATTCCATATTAAATGTCAAGTCTGTATTATTATTATTATTATTTTGCAATTGAGACGAAATACTTTAAGATGGCAACTTATTAATACTGGGACAAAATACTAGCAAGCTCAGATTTTGGAACTGTTTTCAGCCTCTATAATATAATGTTTTGTGTAACATACTGTATATGCTGTCTGCACTAAACTGAAGCTACAAGGTACACATTTTGTTACCATAAAGTATATTCACGAGTCACGAGGTCGCAAGGATGGTGAATTTTCATTTGATTAGCACTAATATTTATTTGTTTTGCTTTTGGTTTGTTCTTATATTTCAGTATATCGTCTTGCTCGTCAGTATGGTATTTACTGACAAACGCAATTGATCAATGATGTTATTTAACAAACATAATGTGACTTTTATTGTGTTGTACGTATGTCCGAGGTTCTGCTTCCTGTTAAGTCTTCGTTATTACGTTTGAGTAGATGAACGAGTGTCTTGGCATGTCCACAAATTTGGAGCAAAAGCTAGGACAGAAGAATAGGTTTTAAAGAATGATCATGGAAAGGCCTTAATTACCTGTATGCAAGAGTGCAATGTGGTGGGTCTTCCGTGGAGACGTATAGGCAGGGTTTCATCTCGAAAGATAAGACATTTCGACTTTTAAAATAGACCTTTATTCGCATATTATTATCATTATTATTTCATTATTATGACCCTTAATAATAAGAATAACCGATAAAGTATATAGTTTAAGAAAATCAACTGATATTTACCAGCCAATATTTTGTTTGCTGAGTTTGCTGTCTGCTGAGTTTTTCTGCTGATTGCAATTTTTACATTGTATTTTCTCTTATCTACCTTCTCTTATCTATCCTTATATCTTAAGAATTAGGAAACAAAAGCACTTTATACTGTACACTATCGTAAGAAATGTGCGTTGGCACTTCAGAATTTTCAGAATTTTTTTATGACTTGGGGTGTGGTTGTCCCTGGGGGTGTTTGAGATCTTTAGAGATGTACTTGGGCACATGGGAATTATTGAGACTCGAGGAGTGGCCGTCCCTGAGAATGGTTGAGTGTTCTATTTTAAGTGTAATTTCTTTCATCTCCTCCGAGACCATTCGAGTTTGGGACATGAGTCTTTTGTGCAGGACGATTTTAGTGTAATTTCGGGTGTGACTGTCCCTGAGGGGGTAGGGTGATTGGCGTGTCAGACTGATTCCACTGATTGCACTTAAGTGAGATCCCCTGCAGAATCGGACCGACCCAGCTAGTACGATGTGTGAATCTGAAGGCAGTCTTCGGGGTAGGAAGGAAGGGGAAATGCAGAGAAAGCAGCAGACAGCACTTAAAAACAGACCTTCAGACGTATGCTTGGATGTATGTCAAGTTAATTAAAAACCCATTCAAGAACCCATACTTTCAGGAATCCTCTACCCTGAGTGTCAGAGCAACGTAAAAGCTAGCTTGCTAAATGTACCTTGTGGTGGAGTCGCTTTTACTAACTCTGAAGACCAGCGGCCATGTAAGTTTTCCATCAATCAAACACAACTGTTCCGCAGTGAAAATGCAGTTGAATGTCATCAGACCAAAATAAAACGTAAAACAAATTTAATTCTGCTTTATTTAATTTTATTTGCTATATTTAAGATGTAAAGTGAAAAAATAAATAATATTCTTCGGAAAGAAAAGATATATCCAATGTTTTTGTATTTTTTGCTTATCAAAGAACATTTAGTCCTGAGATCAATACATGTGCTTGCCGTGTGCCAAATTTGACAGCTACCCTATATGCCCGATACCACTATAAGGGCTGCGCAATGGCTACACGAAAATAAGTTTTTACAGCAGAATGTTGCTTGAATTGTGGCACTGACCTTCGAATGCAAGATATTTTCATTTCAAACTTCTAACTCCGCGTCAGGCACTTTAATTGCTTCTTGTCTCGCCTGCACGAGACTTCAGCGCAAGGCGGGAAAGGCAGCTCCAGGCGGCCAAACCTGTGACGTACGAGACTTATGACTTCCAAATATGGATCCAGGCGGACACAGCTGTGACGTGTGACTTCCAAATATGGAAGCGCCCCAGGCAGAATTTTGAAGAAGAACGCCCCCGAGTTGCCACTGTTCGCTAGAGCCTGGTATTGCTACTATGGGTTATATATGAAATCAAGATCGAGCTGGCAATACCGGAATCTAGAACCTAGGGTAGAATCCTCGTGCATAGACACTGAATAGCGACACACGTGTTATTTTTGGATAATTAACATGTTTGTTTTGTGGGGCCTTGTATGAGTTTTTAATTGGATTCCTTGACCTACTGTATATTCATCCATACGGCTGAGAGCCTGTTTAGTGCTGTGTGTGTGCTGCTGCTGTTCTCTGCATTTCTCAAGGACCCATGCTCATTCATAAATAGTGATATGACTGGTTTACATGTATCTTCCCCAGCGTTTCATGTTCCTATCTAGAAAGTAGAAATAACGATGTGTATACAATCACCACCCCTCCTGGGACAGCCACACCCCCAAAACATACTAACATTTCCGAAGGACCCATGGATATCCTCAATGGCAAGCTTAGCAATGCGGAAGGTTTCATGTTCCTTATTCGTATGACGTAAGGGTAGGTAGCAGGAATAACGATGTAAAATATACATCAACCACTTCAGAGACGACCACACCCCAATTTACAAAAACATTCCGAAGTGCCCATGCGCCTCGTTAATGCTAAGTTAATGTCCCAAAGGTTACCTAAGAATAGATGGCAGAAATTACGTTGTAAAAAGAGAATCAACTACCCCCAGGGACTGTCACACTCAATAAATCTCACCAAAAACCCATTCCTAAAGACGGGTTTTTTTTTCAATCCTCATAGCCTTACGCTCCTAACTTAATTGGTCTAAAGGTAGATAGCAGAAATTACAATGTCACATTAGATTCAACCGCCCCCAGGACCACATCCCAAGTAAAAAAATGCAAAGGGCCCTTCCACATCCCAATTGATACTGAAGCTGCGTTTCACGTTTTTAACTCAAATGGCTGATACAATAGTTAGATAGCAGAAAATGTAAAATTAGATGTATATGGAACTTACCCCCCCCCAGAACTTACCCCCCCCCCCAGGGGGGGTAAGTCCAGAACTTACCCCCCCCCCCCCCCAGGTACAACCACACCCGATGTCACAATAAAATTCCGAAGAACCCACGCAAAATTTTCACGAGACTGAATTAATCCCCAACGCTTTTATTTCCTAATTCTAAAGCAGATAGTAGAAAATACAATGTACAATCAACCACCCCTAGGTGTTAAAACTGCCACAACCCCAATTTATAAAAAAATCTGAAGTGGCCATGCACATGCCTAACAAAATGTTTATTAGCGTTTCATCTTCCTAACTTTAAAGCTTTAAAGGTAATTACAATGTGAAATGATTTACATATTTTCGTCCGCCCCTGGGGCAGCTTGGCTAGTTTCAGCGAACTCAGTCGAAGCAAACCCGTCCCAATCCAATTCTACGTATTTCGTACTTCAAACTGTTTCAGGGACTTAGAAAAAATCCTGGTTGTAAAATGCGTTGCAGTTGCAAAATACGTTTTCATGATTTTCTTTGGTTGTAAAATTCGTTACAGTTGCAAAATGCAGCTTTACTTAGTAGGGCCGTAATTTGCAATTGAACGCATTTTGCAACCGGTAACAAGCATGTTAAAATGGTTGCTTTAAGTATTTTCTGTTAAAATATAATTTTTACGAAGATTTTGCTCCTTATAAGATTTTTACACTGACAAGCGTAAATACAGGAAGCCGCATATGATCTAGTTATTATCGATTGAGAAAAAGAATATACATACAACATTGGCCAAAAAGGTTGTCCCAACCCCAATTCCATGTGCTTTATTTTACAAATGATCAAGTCACTAGTGTAAACTGATCTAAACATTGCTTTTTTATTCCAGATACCATAACTTACATGATTAATCGTTCAGAAAATACAAAATAGCGGCGAAAATATCTATATTTATAACATAAGTGCAAATTTAAAGTATGCACCCCCTCAAACCCGGTGTTTCACTGACTTCCACAGAGGTAAAGAAATGGCTGTTAAATTAAAAAGACACCGCCAAATATCTCCAAATTTACGCACAATTAGTATGAAGATGTGCTCGTAATAGGAAACGTGTCTAATAGCGTGTGCATCTATCGCGTAGTGCAGGGCCCCGTAACTCGAAAACATCGCGCATTGCGACCGAACGCAAGCGTCTCGATTCCATAACTCGCCCATACTCGCCCCATATAATACACTGTACCTCTACCGGTATGTGATATCGCTGTTCGCAATACGCAATGCTTTCGAGTTGCGGAGCCCAGGTATCTCCTGTACGTGGAGCGAGAGGCATCCATCAATGATAGCAATCCTGTTTTGTGGGACATTGCCCCATTCTTCATAAAGAACTTGGCGAATTTAGTCCAGATTATTAGGGGATTGGTTCTCCTCTGCATTGCACACTCCAATTCATGCCACAAAAGGGCTGTACATACTCTTAGTTTGAATTAATGTTATAAAGTATAGATATTTTCACCGCTATCAGAACGATTGATAGTGTAAGAAATGAAATCTGAAATAAAAAGCACTGTTTACAGCAATTTACACCTGTGAGCAAATTATTTTTGAATAAAAGCACATGGAAATGGGAGTGGGTCAACCTTTTTGACCAATGTTGTATATAATTTTCTAATTTCCATTTTCATTTTATAAGGCTGTCTTACTTTTGAAGTTGTATTACCGAATAATACTTGAAAGTTACTACAGTATATATTTCACATCATAAAAGTAACTCAGTTATATATATATATATATACGCGGATGTATATCTTCATTTATAAAAGTTAAATGGAAGAAATTTTGCTACTTTTGGATACTGCTTGCTAACATATTTACTAATTTTGTCTAATCCATCTCTGAATGATTTTTTCTTGCCGGCTGCATGCTCTTCACGCCCTCGAATTTCAACGTCAAGTTGCGCCTCGGTGGTGAATTCTCCGACATCGCAGGAGGAACGGCCTATATATAGGAGAAATGTTTTTTTTTTTTTCAGTATCAGATAGAAACAATATCTACAACCCATGACTGAAAGCATAGCGTACAGTTTTTTATCACAAGGAAAGACACACATTTAAGGTTTGCAAGAACTTCCCCCTTCATCGGTCGGTCTAAATGATATTGGCTCCCTTCGCCCAAAACGTCTTGTTTACTGCCTTGCATACATTCTTTTGGGTGATAAATAAATCTTCAGTGATCAGTGACTCAATTAATTAACATCTACAAATATGCCACCTTACGGGTGTTGGCATAATTGCGATTTTAGGGTAAAACTGAAAACTCGGTTTCTCAAATTTCTCTTTTACCTGAGCACCCACGATCACCGTATTAACGTCGATTTGATGACACCATTAAGTACCCCAAAACCTTGCCAGCGATTTCTCTTAAAAGTCTTAGTTCAGATTTAACCATTGATAATATCCCGGTCACACCTACACGACGCAGGGTTGGCGCACAGCCAAAAAAATGGTAAATTTGGCCAGTGCGCTGTTATGGGTCTGCATTCGTCAAACGCGCCGGACGAGAGTTATGCATTCGTTTTCATTCGTTGCCATTCGCTCTTGTGCGTCTGAGTGTTTGTGCATGCACAAACATGTGCGTTCAGCTCGACGCATGAACTTACACGTCAAAGGTGTTAAAATGACTATAAAAGCTTTGTGTTGCCTTTGCTTATACATTGTAAACAAAAAATATAAACACCTTTAATTTATATTTTCGAGGGGTTTTTCATTGTTTCAAATCAGCACAAAGATAGATGCATTACTGAATAATTAGATGCAGAAAAAAACTAATTTTCGGTATCTGGATGATAATAAAGGGTTACAATGTCCTTAAAAATGTGTTACAGGGTTACCACTTAATATTGAATATAATTTTTTGGCGAGTAGATTTTCTACAAAACATTAATTTCTCTCTAACTATTTTAAATCCAAAGCTGAGATGTCTTTCCAGATATGGATTTTTTAGGGTTGATGATCGAATCCGTGTTCACCGACGTGTACGAGGGGCATAAAACGATGATTGTGTACTGCCTAGGGTGCAAGCAGGGGAAGGTAACGTCTCTGTTTGGGGAGCTTTTCATGTCGGTGCCCAGAACCAGTTGGTTTTTCTAGGAGGCAACCTCATCCAGGATTCCTACTGAGACATTCTAAAGCAAACAATGCTTCGATTGGTAAGAGTCATCTTCAGGAACAACTCTGTGTACCAAGACGACTGCGCAACCCCACATCGAGCCCGCAGAATCACTGTTTATTCTTCAAAACCAATGGGTTCAGCAACTGCCTAGGCCTGCAAACTCTCCCGATATGAAACCAATTGAAAAACGTTGGGTAAAAGTAACTCACAGAATTAATAGCTATGGTCATCGGCCGGTAAATAGTGATGAACTGCTCAACTCTAAAAAACGTGTCACAGGGTATGCCAAGTAGGATGAGGGCGCTACAATCGGCTGCTGGAGTTCATACTCGCAATTACTGACTTTTCAAGATTTACTGTAGTGAGTTCTTTGACTGTGTAACATATCACTGTCCGGAGGCTATCATTTTCTTTAATATCATAGCATAAAGTTAATACTTACATCAAACTGTTGACATGGTTTTCTGGGGGTGTTCCTTTCTTTTGAATGGCATCTTATGTCAGATTTGATATCATTGACCAAAATATCTCACAACAGAAGACTGGATGTTTTTATCACTCAGTGACATACTTTTTTGATGTATCAAGCCAAAAAAAAAATCAATCAGCACTCAAAAATAACAATGATAAAAAAAAATATTCCATATTAAGTAGTAACCCTGTAGTTGTCCTCCTCTGTCATGTGACAACACATAAAGAACAGAAACCGCATTAACCCCATTAGAAAAAAGCCTACGTGATAAACAAATGCCCACACGACTTTATTTCATATTTATATTATTTATATTTATATATTTAAAGATGGCTTGCACATTCAACCTCTAACACGCACCAAATTAAAGCGTAGCGTTGTGCATTCTCTCATTTTCCAACACATAAGAAATGACGCTTATGAATATCTACATTGTAAATATTTCTTCGTGTTACTGTCTAAAATTTCTTTAAATTGCGTCCCAAACAAAAGATAAACCAATAAAACTATTCGTTTCTAAAATGGGGTTTGTTTGTTGGTCATATGAGAACTTGCAGAGAGAGAGAGAGAGAGAGAGAGAGAATACACAGTATGTAATAGGTTAGAACCATACCTTTGAACGCCGTCTCTTCAGATAATTCGTAGGACACACTGTCGCCCCTTTTACCGATATTGCCTGATGAAGAGCGAGCTTTGATGTCTTCTAAATTAAAAAAACAGACAATGGTTATACATTCATCAGTGTAACTGGACTGGGTATTGACGATCGAGGCACACAAGTGCCAGAATTCGGAGATCGTAAATATTATTGGATTTTATGGACTGTTTCAAGGTCGTTTTATAATTTAAGAAATTAGATTTAAACCAAACATTAGAAAATCAGACAAAAATGAAAGAGAAATGAGGATTTCTTATAACTATATTACTTGCCTCTTAATTTCTCAGCAATGTGCTGCTGTCCACTTCTTTCCAACGCGCTGACAAAACCCTCAAACGCTTTGCTTCCCAAGTGAGGTAACATTGTCAGAAACTTATCACCCTTTCCGTACCGGCCACGACCTCGATAGATTACCTCAATCTGGGACTCAGAAAGAATACCGTCAACTTTTAGGTAAGGCAATATCAGTTGAATATCCATTAACTCTTGTAGTATATATAGGAAGTTTTTCTGAAGAACATCACGTTGTCCATCTGACATGGGAGCACCTACACAACACAAAAAGGAAAGTAATTGTCTATGGGATTTTAATCACGAAAAAACACGGTTGCGGGTGAATCCCAAGTCTTTGTCGTGTATTTTACATGGCAGAGATAAATTCGTTGGTGAGATAAACGATATACGTTACACCAAAGCATCCCAAAGTTTTCAACATTATTATTTATGTTCTTGTTTCTGCTAAAATGCACTGTGGGTGACTTAAATACGTGTGATTTTTGGTTCGAGGATATCCCTGTCTACAATTTTAACTTCGTTTACATGACTTAAATCAATAAATTTAGTTAAATATGCATCTAGAGCAACTGAAAAAAACGTATAAAACGCCCAAGTTTTCGGGACATGGGACTGGTGAATAAATAAATAATTCCATGTCTCAGATTTGTATGAAAATAAGGATTGTTATGGTATTTCTTTAGTATTTTGGGGGAGTGCGTGCGTTAGGACAGAGAAGGGGGGAGCGAAAATAGTAAAGTAGGCTATAAAGACACATTAAAATTAAGAAGGAACTACAAAAACAATGCATGTAAGTGTGTGTGAATATATTATGACTAAAATACATGGGGACCTACCCAAAATATTTTCCTGGTCAAGCGCCTTGACTGATTGCAACAATTCCTCTTTTGTCGGATTTCCCTTTTCGGCCCACTTCTCTAGGACTGCCCATACGAGTTCTGCTTTTCCAAACTGATCATAAGATTCCCCTATGTCGTCAAGGGATGTGGTGCTTACGTCAAGGACTCTGCCCAGTGCACGCCAGGAATCACCTGTAACAAGACAGCAACACAGCTGCATTTTTCACAATAAAGATACGTGAGGGATTGCCTACTGTTTATATTGACACAGGAGCAAAATATGTTGTCAATGTGTTCGTTTACTTGTACGACGCCTTGCATATGATTTTGAACATTTATAGCAAATTTCATTCCTAACAAACTTACCCAGCCTTTTTGCCAAGAAACCACAGAGCTTCTTTAACTCGCGGTTTTCTTCCAAAGGAGATTTCTTTTTTCTCCCCGAATATGGATATGACGTCTGAGCATCTGTAGTTCCAACAGAAAGTTTCAGCTTTTCGAAGAGTTTATCTACCGCGTTATCAACAGCGGAAATAAGTTCTTGTTTTAATTGCTCAGTGCTCTAAAATGACAAATTGTTGTAAATCATTTTCCTTTTTTTTTTTTTTGCGATCCTTTTTAATTTTAGGTGTGTGGCGTAGGGAATGTGCATATGACGCAAACAAGCATGCACACGCAAGCTAGTACACATGTACATGCCACCAGCCTCATCGTTTCTTTTTACATGTACCTGTCGTGCACAAACATGTCGTAAAGAAAATGGAATTTTTACAAATTTCAATCTGAGAGAAACCCATAATTGTTGAAAACATACATGTACTAATGTTACTATTCATGCTGCCTCACTATGAATTTTAAGGCCTTTAGGTTCATGTTTATGAAACCAATATAAATGGATGACAATAGCACCGGTAAATCGTCCCCAAGAGAAAACAACCAGGTATAAATATAAATATTTGTGATTATTTGATTAAGCAATGTATAAAATCTAGGGCAGGAGGAGGGATGCTAGTCTCAGCTCAAGTCTCTAAGTCAATTTTAGTCTAATTCCCATTTCACCAAGAAAGCAATACTAACCTCTTCGTTGTGTTTCCTCCTTTCTGTTTCCAAGTCTTTCAGTTGTTGCTCTCTTGCGATGAGGGAGTTAATACCAGCCTCGTACGTGCAACGAAGTTTGCGACATTCCTCTATTTGCGCCTCCAAGTTGCTTACTTTTAAGTTGCTTTCTTCTCTATTTTCTGAAAGTTGGGATTGTGCTGGCAAATGTTTTGTTTCCTCCCCGTTCACCATGGAAAGCAGGTATTCACCAGTTTTTCTTATATTCTCTTCAAGTTCTTGTAGTTTTTCGCTCATAGTTTGTATTTGTATTTTCAACTGAGTGTTTTCATTTGTCTTCTCTTCATTCTCGGCTTTTGCCTTATCAAGTTCGCGACTCAACTTATCAAGTGAACGAGAGTTAATCGCTGTTTGTTTGTAAACAGACCAGCGATCTAGCGCCCAGTGTATGTTAACATCGGAGAGAGAATCTATTGCGACATGTCTCGTTTTTGAGATACGTGCATCGTCAGACCCGCCTACTACCATTATATCGAAATCTGAAGCAAACAAAATATAAATGGATATCAGAGATTAACTAACGTTACTTTCAAAAAGTAAAACAGCTGCGGATGCGTTTTACTTGCTTTAAAAATTCGATCAGCACTGGTTTTGTTCCTTAATTCTTTTCTTACAAACATGACATTGTAAAAAACATGATTATCTTCTTTTGCGTGATTTTAGTTTGCTTGTCACTGAATATCATAAAAGGAAAACATGCAACATTAAATGAACTATTTTTATTCATAATAATAGACCATGATAGAAATCACATGTGGATTTTTGTTCTATACACACATACGTTAGGGGGTAACGTGACCTTCTCACCAGGTGTTGCAATGTAAACAAAGCAGCATGGCCGACTCTAATGGAGATCCGGAGGAGGGAGACGTGGAATCTTCGCCTATTTCATAACTTTCTTGTTATATACACGTAGTGGAAGGTTACTTAGACGCATTGTAGATAACATCACACGTATTCGTTGAGAAAATCTTAGAATTGCAGCTAAAATATCACTGAAATTTGGAGGCAGAGAAGTCGCTACTGTCTAGTCGATTTGTGCAGATTTAGACAACTTGGAGCCCACGATACCACCGACTTTTCATTCTGTAGGATGATAATAAACAAGGGACGTCATCTCAGGCAGCAAAGAAGTATGAGAAAGCTGAGAAATAAGGCAGTCCTGCTGAAGAAATGAAGTCAACATATTGCAATGTGTTTTTAAGTGAGCCCCGATCGTGTGATGTGTACATTGTACCTGTACATGGCTGATGTTACATGTACATGTCACAGGCCCAGACTAAATCTGGTCCTATGCCTAAAAAGCCAAGACTCCATCTTAATTAGGGCCTGGCTAGGCCCAGTTTTAATGGTGTTTTTGCATTGTTAACAGCATAATGGGCAAGTTAATCGACCAAGTTTATTGGCCAAGCTGCCATTTTGTTTGTAAGGCATGTGAAATTATATAGGGGATGTCTTAGACCAAGTTAATTGACCAGTTTGTTTGTATGGCATGTGTAGATCATGTCTTAGACCAAGGCACATATTATAATACTTACAGGTGTCGCAAATGAGATATAGTTATATTTCATTACCCATGATTCGTAAAATACATCTGAGGGTGATACTTTTAAAGATTTTTAATGTTGAAAGAAAAGGCGTGTAGATTGATTTAGTAACATTTACTAAAGAAATGTTAAATTAAAGGTGGACTTCCATTTGTTAGTGTATTATTTTAATTCTGGATTTTATCACTCTTAAAGGTGGTTTTGACCAACCTGATCACAGTCAATCGAACTTGTTGTCTACCTGAGTTTTTCACAACTGATTGATTAAAATTTACTTGATTAATGAAGATCACAAGGTTTCCATTAAAAACCCACCTCAAATGTATGATCAATCTTATCACGGTCACTGTACCTGATAATAAAAAGTTGCCTGACATGCAACTTCTGTGAAAGGACCAGCATCAATTGTGTAGGTTTGAACCACTGTATTTGGTATTATTTTAAACATAAAAAAAATTCTCAAGTAATATCTCATTATTGGTTAATTGATATATTAGCATTAAATTTACACAAAATAAATTAAGGCTAAGCAAATGTTATTATGAGATTTTAAGTGACCATAGCTCAAATGTTATAGTAGAATATTTATTATTATTTATAGAGTGCATGGGTCTTTCCCAACTATACATTGCTGCACATGTGCACCCATCAGTGAATATTCATTTTCAAAGGAGTTGTTATAAATAATTTGGGCCTGATAAGATGGGCATCATGAAAAGGATTTACATGGCATGTAATCAGCTTAGTAAGCTACCCCATTTCCTTGGAAGATCTCTTATATAAAGATGTATAAGCTAAGCCCAACTTTATTGAGAATGCACTTCAGGGAATATTTCTTGAGCCAGAATAGGTTGGCTAGCTTTTTACAAAACACGCTGCGATGTGATGAACATAATTAGGACTGTTAGGAATTATTTCTTGTAACTTCCCTTCCCAGCTTAGATGTCTGTCACGCCTACTGAATCAGCTAGGATAAAGATAATTACCCCTAGTAGCATTACTAGGTGTGGCAGACATTTAAGCCAGTTAAACTGATAGCAATTTAGTGAGACTTCCCAGGGAGATAGATCAATCCAAATACCTGTAGGAATGGTCCCTTAAACAGTGGTTCTCATTTGCTTACTCTTTTTTTATAGCTGATTTCCTCATAATAAGAACATACCCATTCCTAAAATCATGAGGATATAGGGCCTATTAATAAGCTGTTCATATCAGTTGGTGTCAATTATGTGATATGCTCACTTGCTATATCTTAAGTGGACCAGCCTGTATTTGCTAAATCGTTGGTGTAACAGGGTAAATCTATGACCCCATTCCCAGAGATTAGATCGATCCAAACTAGATCGACCTAACTCCCTGTGGGTTCACGTTAAATACATGTAGCTGTCAGCCGAGCGGGCACGAAAGTTAATTACCCCCTTACAGCTTGTAGTAGGATGGACGGACATTTAAGCCGGATTATCTGACAGTAATCTAGTGAGACTCCCCACGGGTATAGATTGATCTAAAATCTATGGGAATACGCCCTATGATCGAGTGTTTACGTTGAAACAAGTATTCAATGCTGTCTTTTTATTTGTACAAGGCAAATATTTTTATGACTGAATTTTGAGCACATTACAATTTTTATATATCATTGTAATACCCACTTGGCTGAAGTTTTTTCTATAGTAGTCAGTATCTGTCATATTAATGTACTTGTTTTTGAGGTAAAAAAAAATAAAATTCCATTTTGCTTCTTTTACAGAACCATCAACCAGTAGTTATATGACTCTACCCAGAATATATGGTCCATCTCTTAAGAGGTTGAGATTAGTGTCAGGGCTTGGCATATCAAAACGGCCAGTGCTTCTAACTTATAATCTGCCATGCAGTGCCTTTTTTGGGAAAGGAAAGAGAAAGCTTTTGATATATACATTTATTATGACAATAGTGCCTTCATACTTTTTAGATGTTTCTCCTGTCCTGGAACAGTCTTCGAAGTTGCAGAAATAATATAGAGAATGCTGGGATGATTTTTTCTGATCTTTATAGCCAAAAGGAAGCTAGTGGTGGCAAAGAGGCCAGGTAAATCATTTTGATTGTCAACCAACACTGAGCAGAGTATGCCTCCTACCCGAGATGCTCTGAATTTGCATATTAAAGGATCAAATTATCAAACAAAAATTCACAGACCTGCTGCTAAGCAGTGGATTGAAGCACCACACCCCAATAGACATGGAAACTCAAGAACAATGATATTGAAATAAAGTGGATAACCCAGCTTCTGAAAGTGTATTGCTATCCATTAGTTGCAAGTGTAAATTAAGCCTCTTAATGTGATTCCAAAGGTATTCATGCCATGTGCAGAAATGGTCATGCACTGATGTCTGTGGTTTTAAAAATTGCCCAAACAAAACTGAAAGGAAAAGAGTTGCCAGTGGATCAGAAGATGATGATGACACTGAATCTCTTATTTGTAAATACTATTCAAAAATAACACAGAAAGTTACATTTTCACAGGTAAAAATAATGAAGTTGGAAAAAATGTATTATATTTGTATATATTGTATACAATGGATTTATTATAATTATTACCAGTATTTAAATGTTATATTTTGCTGAGGGGCACAAGAACATTTTTTTATCTAAAAGGGGGTGTTTGACACAGTAACTTATTGTAAAGGTAATAACCTTGCAAGTTTAAGGTCTTTAAAAACATAAAGGCCTTGCTGAGTGTGGGCTGAAATTTCTTTTAATGTGCTGTTGTTATTGGACAATTGCGCAATTAATTACAATAAAAAGACTTCTTTTAAATAAAACCTCTGCAATTAAAGAAATACTTGAATATAAAAACTTTTATAATTCTACAATGTTGTGCAATTATTTTTGAAATAATTTCTTGAGCACAGTGCAGCTACATAAACAGCTAGACAGCCTCTAAGATCAAGGTTTGTAAAACCCTATTCATGGATTTATATTATATTTAAATTCATCTATATGAAATATGCGTTCAACTAATTTCAAGTTATTATTTGTATTTTGACACATCTGAGAATTTAAGTGCATTCAATCTTACTATACAGAACATATAGGTGATCGTAGGTTCACATTATAGTATAGTAGTGTGACCTAGTAAGGTTGTGGTAAAAGTGGTACGGTACACACGGGCTGTGCAGCATATATTTTTGCCATGAATTCATGTCATCGTTAAGCAAATTACGTAAATACACATATTGCTTCAACTTCTTTAACCTTTCTCTTAATATTAACATCGATTTTAAAAACCTTGGACGTATTTTTTTATTGAAACTACGCGTGGGAATCCTCTATAAAATCTGCAAGATTCGCGTGGGAATTCATTGTTCACATCGATCAGATGTAGGTCAAGTGGTCACGTGACCCCCTTTCCGTTGCTTTGATTGGTTTAAAGGGTCGAATGGCAGGGCTATTCATTTTGATATTTCGACATAATACTATCGTGATTATCTAAATGTTGGCACATCTTTCGTTTGCCGAATTTATGGTGGCTATTCTTTAACTGTTTATCTTCATGCACCGTGAAAATCGCCTGGCCCTATGATTCGCCTGGCAATGAAACGATAGACCACCGCAGATGAGGGACTAGTGTATCAATTACGCAGAATGATCCGCAAGTCATATAAGTAACATAAACTTGCAATTATGATCCATCTTTAAACACTTATAATGTCAAAGGCAAATCATGATACTCAAAGATTAATCAAAGTATATTAAGCAGCGCATTGTTGGGAACCTCCCTTAACTTTTCCCGGGCCCCACATAACATAAAATTAACTTTTTATAATAAAACCCTATGGGTTTGGGCACCATAGGCTCACATCTTTGGATAACGCTATCTGTAATACTGCTTCAGGAATTCCCAGGTCCCATGTTTTAAATTCAGCACACAGAAAAGAATGAAACGACTCCATGTTGTAACTTCAACAGAATATATTTTACTACACTAACAGTTACACGGTACAAGCCTCTCTCCCCTTCTCTCTCTCTATCTCCTCTCCTCTCTCCCTCTTCTTTCCTGCCCCCTCCTAGATTTTAGTTGACAGATTTTTATACTAAACTTAATCAATTAACCTGTCCATCACATAACTTAAAAACTGATTTGTTAATTCAGACACAAGTCCACCCCCTCATGTTGGGCACCCCAATATTCCATGTAATTAAGCTCTAACAGATTACTAGCTTGAAACAAAGGACATTAAAATTTGAACTTCAATGTGAGAAGTATTATCTAAAGATACTTATTCAACATTGGCTTCCGCTGATTGAATTAATACTGCATCATGTAGGAAAGTTTTAAAAGTACTAGTTACACTTTTTATCTATACTTTTGTTCCTGACAGCATGTTGGAATAAGGAATATTTACGTACCTGCCCTTGGGCTCAAATTACCGAAAGGTTCGGCCTTTCTGTCATACATGTACACCACTATATCATATTTTTCTCCTGGGATATGCTCACGCTCGAAACAAAATTGGACAGGCAAATGTTTCTGCTCTTTCCACTTTTCAAAAGAGGCAGGTAGTGCATCACATTCAGGTCCAATCAAAACTCTAACACGCAGGTTCTCATCCGACATTTCTTGCGATTGTCAACCAGGTCTCAGTCTTTGGCAATTCGATAATGTGTTTTTACAGCAATGGAAATGGTAAATTGCATAGCCGCTTATATACCGGTGCAGTGAGGAAAAAAATCCCCCAACTCTAAAACCAACCATTTGAGCAACGTGATCAACATCATGGACCGGACTTTGCTAGACTTTAACTAAGATAGGAAGGCGTTACCATTCAGGGGGCGGATCCAGGGATATTTTCTGAAAGTCTTCCGAATAAGATGTATCTTCTCGATCCATCCTCCATTTTTGACCGCCTTCCAACAGAAAAAAAATTGATACTCTTCAATGTAAACTTGGAAATCTGACCGTCTTCCGGAAAACCCAGAAGATGGCATAAATCCACCCTGAGTCATTGGCCGCAACTTAGCGAGGATTCCCACTGAGATAGATTGACCCTGAATATACGATAACGTCTATTCTGAACACAAACTTAGTTCATATTCATTGTACATTTGATTTTCTTTTATGTTCTAAGTGCTAGCAAACAGTTCTGATCTACTGGCCTTATTTCTTATTTTGATATCAGGATAAGAGAGCGGCGAGGTTATCGTGGTTATCGTGGTTATGCTAACAAATGGTACCTTGTGTATAACTTCACGGACACGTATATACCCTCTAGCAGGGCCACAGATTGATCTTTCATTAGGTATCCACAGCCCTGGCATTTTCATCTTCTCCAGTGTCCTGCCCAGACGCTGTGCCTCAGTGAGTGTGGGGAGGAAATATACATCAGGGGCGGTTCCAGAGATATTTTCTGACAGTCTTCCAAATTATCTTGGCTGATCCATCCTGCATTTTTGACCGTCTTCCGACAGAAAAAATAAATATCCGTCAATGTAAACTTGAAAATCTGACCGTCTTCTGGAAGACCCAGAAGACGGCCTAAATCCGGCCTAAATATTTATTTATTTATCTGTGTTGTTATAACATGATCAAGACCATTTAGATGGTACATGTGTAGGGGAAAACGGGGAAAGGAGGTGGATTAAGTTCTCACACTTGGACCAGATATTTTAAAATTGAATTTACTCTAAAAATTACTTCAGCGCACTTCTGATACTTACATCGCAAATAGGGTATATAAATGAACTTCCTTCCCAAAAATCTGGAAGCCTGGAGTTTAAAGTTGATTTTAATTCATCTTAATTTTTTGCCTTCCCTTATATTTCTTTTCAATTAAGATCATCAAGATTGTTTGTGTAGGCCTATATTTTTAGCTGGAGGACTAAGACATCGAGTAATCTTTCCTTATTCTTTTATTTTCTCTGCTTTATTATTGTTCCCTTGAAAACTGTTTTGCACAATGCTGCACTTTTAAGAAGTATATGTAGTTCATGATAAACATTTTGCCTGATACCTCATCTGATTTAGATTACATTGGTATTTCTTTCATTGATTCACATGCTTCACATTTTTCAAATATCGTCAAAATTATGAAAAATTCTCAATGGTTTGCTATTGTGAACTGCAGAGTTCACCTGCTTGGGGTACATGCTGATTTGTCGCCGTAATATAATAACGGGATATATCTTCGTGTAAATATGGAAAGAAAAAAACCCATCATTATGTTTTCGATCATTTCAGGCATTGCCGTGATGGGCGATTTCAGAGCCAGAGTCCCAAACGCCGCAGCACTAGATGCAATTACAAATTTCATCGCCTGTGGAGTGAAATGTAAAATGATACCACGTGACTGCATACTTAAAGGACAGCGTGATGTCATCAGTACACAATCCCCGGGGACGCTCTGTACGGCGCCTTGCAGAGTTGGCCACATTATGATGCGCATTGCTTAGTTAATACTAAGTGATGAACAATAACTTGAACTGATTCTTTCACATAATGAGTTGTAGACTGAATTTCTGAATTTCGCCCTGCTAAAATATGAAACTGAATGTTACTTGAAGCGATTTTATTAAACAACTCGCCGGACATTTTCTTTCTGAATTTCCAAAACAAGAAAGGCTTGGTATAATGCAGATATAGACCAATCCTTTAAATTAAGTCTTTTAGCTCTGTTTTAATATGTGTGTTTTGTTAGTGCATATAGAATTTTATTAACTTAAGTTTAAACTTAGGCCCTACTTATGTGAAATTTCTCATGAGTGTACGATACAAGACAATTCAATAAACGTTCGAAAAATATCACTCTCTTTTGAATGGGTCCATCTATGTTTTAAATATTTCAGAAATGACAATATTATGAGTAAATGAATAAATAAATAAATGAATAAATAAGTGAACCAATTAATGAATAAATAACATTATGGTAACGATGTACAAATGCATCCAGTCTTCTCTAACACAATCCCGCCCCTGTTCTTTCATTTATTCGTCCTAAGGAAGCTAATCTCTATGTCTGACCATATATGTTGTCTGAGAAAATGGTTTTTGTTTTCTTTTTGTGTGTGTCAGTATGAATTTATCAACCCCCTGTTCTCTGTACGACATGGGGACTTATTGTGCCTTCTCACACATCGGGCTAAAATTCAAAGCATTCAAACCGAGGCGTCCGCACGGAAAGTAGGTGACCTATTATCATATGAGTCAGGTGACCCTTTTGATGAGAGGTGTTCAGGTAGAACCTGGGTCAGTAGAAGATGGAGAAGAAAGATGTCCCTTGCCATATTACTTCTATTACCACTTTTAGGCCGAAAAGATGACACTGAAACCGGCAGCAGCTATTTAGTAAGTTCCGTACAGATGATAAAAAATGTATTGTAGCATTTCTTAGTTTTGCATTGACGATATTATCCTGAAAAGGTGCATGTCGCACTCTAGGCATATTGAACACTGGTATATCTTACTGACGTGAAGGACACTTTCTCTTAGCTTTTCCTCACTGTCTTTCGGGCACCCGTTTGTTTCTCATACTACAAGGTTTTCTCGTTGTTCAAGAAGGAAGTGAGGTTTCAATATGAATATAGTATATATCTGTATAATTTTAACGTTTAACAGCCACTTCTTTATCATAACGCAAAGTATACTGACACGGATAGCTGTAGTGAACATATACTGCTTTATCAGATAAGTAGACATCGTTTCCCGAATAACAATTTATACCTTTATTTCCAGTTCCTGTAACTACTGTTTACAAAGACACCAGAAGCGTCCTACTCAAAGACATACGTGCAGGTTTCGTGGTCGACATACGCATGTGATACAGCGCCGCACCCATGCCAAGATTGCCTTTTTTGTCGATGTTTGTCTAATAGTTAATTTGCAGGGACGACATTTAGTGTGGAATGTAATGTTTGAATTCGGTTATAAAATTCTGCGCCAAAAATTATATCAGATGAAGTGTCATAATAATGAGCTTTTTCTTCTTGAAATTTCTGTCAAATAGTTAATCAGCACTAAGCGTCCGTCCTCTGTCTTCGCAAAGCAATATATGTGTTTGGAGGTATGTACCAGTCAGTTTTCTAACCTGAAATTTTTGAAATTAATACTATCAGTGTAAAAAGAAAAAAACACCTTGCTTAAGTGAAGTATAAAAACAAAATTTATAAAGTGTGTTACAAAATTATTTTAAAGCAATGTCCAGGTAGAAAACTGTACTGGTACAAAAAATCCATCTATTTTCATTGAAGATATTGACAAGGGCAAATCTGCAATTTAAAACCTCCCTATGAATTTGTGATGCTTTTTATTCATTTTCACTTGAATTCCAATTTTTATACTATGAAGTTAACACTTCTAGAGAAGAAAAACATTGCAACCCCATTTTGAAAAATGAATATTGCAGACCATTGAGAACATATCGTGTATTCCGCCAAAACGCATGAAAATTTTAATCTAAAAAAACATTAAATTATTATTGTTTGAAAACCAGAACATTATGTAACAGACAAATTGTACCTACAGAATTGCAGAATTACCCACATTTACTGAAAAGATCTTTCAACAATTGTGATTATGGTAATGTGATTGTGAATAAACTTCTTTGGTTCTCGGTGTTTCCGTGCTGGGCGGGGATCAAATTTTTGTTTTTTGAAACAAAATTAAACTAGGGAGTGGGGTAGAGATCATTTTCCAAAATTAATATGCATTTGTTATTGCAGTTGTAGAATAGAAATGTGAATGTGTTGCACATATGATGACAAAACTTTTCATATAGTTGGCGTCATTTCTATGTTGTTTAGGACTTTTTCCAATATTACAAAAATGGCGAAAAGCAAAAACCGATAAAACATTTCATTTTGATACCTTTTGTCCATTAAACTGCCTCTGTAGGACTGACATTTATCATGGCCTTTTCTATTTTATGTTTTGAAATCTCGTGAACTATCGCAAAGCTCAATTTAAGGGGGGTAATGAGTATTCTGAAAGGATTCAATGAATTTTTTGACCGTCAACTTTATCAGTATATAAATATATTTTCAAAAAAGAAAGATTATAGAGATTATTATTTCGTCTGTTAAAGTAAAGTCCCCTTCTACATGTACTTCAATTATTTAAGAAATTATCGAATTATAATCTAAAATGTTCTATAAAATCATTTTCCTCTAAATTCTTATGTTGAAATTTTGCCAAAATATAAATAAACCTCAACGCATCGTTTATTTTAAATTTTTAAAGTGAAAAACGCCTAAATTTTGCAGTTGAGCGTTCTAATTGAAGTTCATCTGTCTTATTCTAATTTTCCTTTCGGAAGCAAGAGTTAGTTTAGAAAAAAAAAGGCTTGGCTAGGTGTCAGTCCTGCATGTGATGTTGAGTTCTTTGTGCTTCGTTTCACTTGTTCGTTGAACACCGGGGACCAGGGTTATTTTAAAGTAAATATGTAAAGTCTCTTCGAGTAAACTGCTTTTTGCGTAACCCTTTCAGTTTTGTTTGTATATATGTATCTGAATTTGTCTAAGACACGTATAATCTTGTACACAGACCATGTCTTTATGTCGCTCCTGATTCTCCCGCTTTGCAAATGTAAATTCTCATCCACATTTATGCCATGCATAAAATCTATTTTGGAATTAAATGCGTAGAAAACAAAATTTCAAAAAATGTTTATCAGCAAAACAAACAGAAACCCTACAAACACGAATAGTTTTGGCTACTGTTCTGTTTTATGTGTAAACATCAGCGAGGCGACGTAGGATAAGGTGTGCTTGCATGCGACTGTGAGTTCCTAACAGCAGATTATATGCATTTTGAAAATTGTTCCAACCTCTGAATTTGAACGGAAATGTTTTTCGATTGAACTTGACGGCCGAGACAAGCCACTATTGTCAACTTTGACAAAAATTGCTAAGTACAATTAGTTTAAAAAACCCAACTTTTTTATTATCAACTCAAAGTCTCACTAGCTGGAACTTATGTCTTTTTTATAAATCAAGGGATTCTGTCTTTTGGTAGCAATGTTCAAAATGCATAGAATCTTCAACATCTTTTATTTGGAGATGTTGTAATTTTCTCTTTGTTAGATTAAAATTCTATAAATGTACATCAAAAATTTTGTATTCATTATTTTTTGTAAATAATTTAATGCTGTAAATAATTCATTTTGACAATAATAAACATATATATGTATTCTCTGTTCAGATTTTGCAAAAATGATTTTGTTTTCCCTTAGTACATCTCGAACCCTCCACTTTCTGTTTACTGTTCCGGCGTCTTACCTACTGAGCCACCGTCGCAGCTTGCTTTTCCTCAGTTGTAAAACCCTTTTATCGGAGTTTAAACTTCTCGTTTTGATATTTTTTGCAAAAGGTAATTTGCTGGGACCTAGAAGCGCCAGGTTTTGAACCGGGTGTTGCTGTGTCCGAGTCTCGCGTGCTGTCCACTCCCCTAAGTGTTCCCACCCACCCACCCCCGGTAGACTTTTCTTTTATAGTAACCAACCGGAAATTCAAAAAGGCCTTCTTGAAAAATATCTAGTTATTTCCAAACACCCGACCCAAGAATCGAACCCCAACCCTTAGAATTTTACTAAGCCACTGAAAACACTAAGTCTTTGTGCATAGAATTGTAATTTTTTATTAAGAGAAAAATAAACTGACAATGATGTATCTACATATTTTCAAACATCTACTTGTTAAAATAGAAATTTTAAATAAGTCAATCACTACAATTTTTGAATATTAATATATGTTAGATAAAAATATTGATATCTGCATTAGCACTCGCTCAAGTTTGATTTGATAAATAAACTATCAAATGAACTAACTGACTGAGAGTTTATCTTATGATAATATGTAACAAATTATTTCAGAAAAAAAGGACAATCACATTCTTTTATTCCATTTTAAACAAAACCAACGGCAGATCTATTATCCGTGTCACCCTTAATAACCCCAGGAAATATCGTGAATAAAAATTTCTCTGATATATCATATAATTTCAAAAGACATAAAAATATTACAAATTGCCAAGAATTTAAAAATATTACACCCTCTTAAAATATGTATCTGCCATCGATTTTGTTTCCTTTTAACCGTAAGGTGCTGCAATTTTTTCATGATTTGGCTATTTCTACTTTAAACGTGACATAAAAGTGCCAGACAGTTATTGCTTGGAAAGAAAAAATACGCTTTTACTATGTCTTGTCAAAAATTGTCACTAGCCGTTTGTGAAATAATTCCCAACATCTAACATCAACTAATGCGTTCAATTACATCACAAAATCTACATTTCAAAGGAGAATGAGAAAAAATAATCACCGACGGATATTGATTATAGAGATAAAATTGTGCTGTTCTATGATTATCAAACATTGGTAAATTGAAGGGAAAAGTCATGATACAACTACATCACTTTGCATTTATTTTAAAGTCCAAAAATATTATAACAAATGGTTTGTAGCTTTCTGAACACGAATTATGCTCTCACATGAGGATATAAACATTTCTGCGTATAATGTAGATGCTGCCGAGATAAAATAGCAAAAAATAGCAGAGTTTTGAAAATGGGAAAACTATGGATCCCATGATTTTTCCCTCCATCTTCACTCATAAATTAGATATGCCCCACAAGTAAATGTCGCAAATGCAAGAAAAATGGGTATGATTCTGTTTACAATCCAAATGAGCAAAGTTGAATAAATATTAAAAAATCGCAAAACCTATCCATGTTCCTTTTACGCACGATTTAAAAGGTAAACTTGTATTGGCCGAATCAGTTTAAAACTTCATGAAAATTTCGAAAAATCGAGTCTAAAATGTGCCAACTCTCTATACTACATTTATATAAAAAAGGTTAATTGCGGTCCGTAAAAATGACACCTTTCACTCAGCAAGACAGCAAGTTTACAGGCTTCAAAAGATTGTACAGATACGCGTTTTAGGTGACTAGATTTTCAGTCACCTTCGCTGTGGACATCAAGACTAATGAATTTTACTGTTGGTGATATAACTTGAAAAATTTGGAAACCAACACAGACCGTAGTTTTCGTAACGAATTTTGTACAAAGTACAGGGGCGGATTCAGAGTTATTTCCTGACAGTCTTCCAAATTATCTTTGTTGATCCGTTCTTCATTTTTGACCGTCTTCCGACAGAAAAAATTAGATACCCGCCAATGTAAACTTGAAAATCTGACCGTCTTCCGGAAGACCCAGAAGACGCCCTAAATCCGCCCCTGAAGTATGCATAGAGAGAAAATTTCTGAATTTTTTCTTTTTTTTTTTTTTTGTTATATAAAGGTGTTACCGTCAATGTGTGCATTAAAATTAAGATTTCTAGGTTCTGGATAACGAGAAAAATGCTTTTAAAAACAAAAATCAATATTAGAAAAAAATTACTAGTTTGATGTTTTTTTTCCAAGGAGTTTTTAGCCAGGTACAGGAATTGTTTGAATTAATTATTCATTATTCGTAAGATCAATAGATTGAGGCTACATCTATATCAGTAGAGTGTTTTTTCTTCAAAACATCATAATGTGAAAAAGTAACTTCTATCGAGTAAATACGCGAACGAAGTTTTCAGTGTCACTATTTTTGGATAAACAGTTGCAGATTCAGAATATTATTTCTAGATGCTCATTTTTGTATTATAAATTGAGCGCGTTTTTCCCCCGAACTAGAAACACGGATTTATCGGGTTTTTTAAATCTTTTTTGAACGTTTTATTAGCATTTAATAAAAATAAAGTCACCACTTGCTGCCTTGCTGAGAAAATACCGCAATTAGATTTACAAACGTCACGGAGGCAAAGCCGGACTCACAATTATAGTAAAAAAAAAAAAAAACCCGTTTAAAGGCATAAGGGGCGGTTATTCTTTTAACAAGTTTTGAATATGCTGTTTTTCAAATCTTTGATTTATTTTTATAAAGACAATTTTGAAAGAAAGAATTATGAAAAACCCCTTTAGACTTAGCATATTAATCACACAACGCGATATTGACATAAGTTGTATATATCAGATATATCAAAAGTACGTCCCAAGCATTATTATTGCAAATTAGCACAAGCAATTCGCCCCCTATGCCTTGAACTAGGTCACCTACATCAATGGATCACAATGCTACATATTATGATGTTATTTGTGAAATAATGTCAAAATTAGAAATGGGAGTATATCACTAAACCTTTTCCTATTCTTTACTTTCGAATGTGACGATTTTGCTGTATTATTATCATGACACGTAATTTTACTAACAACCACTGATTAAATTTCAACAGGTAAAAATTTAAAAGTGCCATTCCTCAGAATTTTCCCCACGTTGACTATTTCGCATGTAAAGCTTTACTAGCGCTACAAATTCAACTGGTGTAAATGAAGAGCAACTCCAATTTTCACTTTTACATGTGCTACGTGATAAAATGAAGAAAACATGGAGGACAGTAAACGCCACGTGGGGAAAATACTGAGGGACGGTAAAACCTAGTTATAAACAGGCAGGAGTCAAGTCGTTTTTAAAAATGAATCAAAGATAAGTTTACAACAAATACCTAAAATCAATGTCTTAGAACTTTACGCTGAATCGGTTAAAATCGAAACATCCATATGCTTGGTATCCTGACTGCCTCATGTCCACTCCCTGGCCACTCAAAACTAAAGAAGTGACATCTCTTTCAAGGGTCCAGATTAAACATGATCCAAGGGGGTAGTAGGAAGGTTGAGCGAGGTGACCTCCCTTTAATTTTTACCATTTACCATTACCATTATTTGACAGACAAATTTTGATTAACAATCTATTAAAATGGCAATGCACAGGAAGCTCTTTGTGTAGTGCATATATCAAAATACACTAGATTAAAATAAGTCTCGGACCCTTACACACCCCAAGGTAAAATGGCATTATGTAGGTCACTGACTATCCTTGTATATTCTACCGCATGCTGCAATCTGAGCAGTTTTTACACCGTTGACATGCCAGACCGTACAATAGCGCCATCTGGAGGGGAACAGAAATGATCTTCTCTGCTGCAATCGGTAGTTTAGCTGATTGTTTTAGTGTGCGTGTGTGTGTTTGTGTGTGTGTGTGCGCGCATACCTGTGTGCTTAATCTTCAGCGCCGCAGAAATGACTGTAGCATGCAACTGGCATATATACAAACTTACATATATACGAATAAATAAAAGCCATTTATGAGAATAACTACACGCGTATCATCTCTGGTCCCGGTTAGCTGTCATTTTGATCTATTAATTGCATGAATCCAATATCCATGCAAAACGACCTTAAGAACGTCACCAGTCTACAATTATTTTTAAAAAAGTGATGACAAAATATGTAAATTTATTATAAAATTTTAATTGAAGCGATGAAATATTAACATGTAAACTATCCCAATTGGTCAAGTATTTTAACCGAACTGAAAAGAAAAAAACATGCATTCTCAGTATTGATATATTTTCATCATGGCAACTTCAAAAATTGAAACAAAACTCTCCCGCTAGGCTATGCGATATATAGCGACAACGCTCGTGTGACGCTTTTACGGTAACTAACATGTATAAAGCGATGGGAGCACTTGTTTTTTGGGGCGGAATTAACCCTTTGAAAGGTCCTTTCCTATTTCAAGAAGATTGTAACTTATGGGGCAACTGTGATTTGATTTCTAAGCATAGCATATGCGGCTCAACACATTGTTTTAACATGTTCATAACAGAAAAGAAAACAATTGCATAAACGAATTTTTGATTTATTAGAGGTATAAATATATCTTGTCAATTTTCACTTCGATGCAAAAATAACAAAAATTAAACTCATTTGAAGAAATCCACATTGCGGTTTAAAGAGACTATAAATGTAAATTACCACATTTTTAAGTGCTAATTATTAAATTAAATCTACCAGTATATATAAAAAGACAAATAAAATTACTAAGTAGCTGACTCACCTACCATATTGCTAAGTGGTATATAGCAATGAACACAAGAACGGTTAATCTTCTTCAATTAAAAACACATAACAAAATCCCACCATTAACAAAACATACCACAACAAAAAGAACGTGATGCCCGTATTTT
This sequence comes from Lingula anatina, assembly GCF_001039355.2. The sequence goes on along the minus strand of NW_019775546.1, from coordinate 187,573 downwards.
GAAAAACCCGTAGAAAATTATCCACCAAAACTACGTCCCCATTGCAAAATGCTAATAGTATCTATATGCAGAAACAGTTTCGAAATTAGAAATTTTCCGAAAAGGTTTCAAATAAAATGCTGTAAATACCGTATCCCAAGTTATTGTAAATATGTGTTTGAAAGCACTCACAACCGGATCAAATATGGTTAACCCATTTGAAAGCTTGCGTGAATAATCCCCGCGGGGAATCTATCCAGTGTGTTGGCCGATAATGCGGCAAACTTTCAAGTTGGTCAGACGTGTTCGATCCGTGGACTAGTTAGTCCGCGAATCAACTGGTTGTGAATGCTCTCTATGACACTTTTCCATTGTTCCTACCCACGGCCAGGTCCAATGTCCAATTTTCTTGAAAACATCCCCTACATCTAAATTTACCTAAAAACGCGTGTAAATTAATCGTCGACCAAAATTTCCTACGTATAACCCTTGGCAGGAATACCGGAATGTTTAGAAGTATTATTCAAATACTGATATCACACAAAGAAGAGAATGCATCTTTATAAACAGAATATTAGCAGTTTTCTATTTCCAGTAGCCTGACCCATGCTTTTGGTACCATTGAATCGTCTGTTTCAAACCTTCTTCCCAGCTTGTCTTGGGTTTCCACCCCAGTAGATGGAGCTTTGACGAGTCGATGACGTAGCGGATGTCGTTATACGGACGGTCTTTCACGTGCTCAATATTCAGCGGTTTTCCCAAAAGTCCATGCAGCTTTTTGGCTATGGCCATCACGGAATGCTCGTTGTTCACGCCAATGTTGTAGATATTGCCCACCGTTCCCTTGTGTAGGAGCAGATCAAACGCTTCAACGGCATCATTCACGTAGAGGAAGTTTCGTTCGTTTTGGCCATGGCCATAAATTGGACAAACTTTGTCTTCAATAATGCTAAGTAGGAAAACTGGAATGACCTGAAATAATGAAATGTCGAAAATGCGACTCATCGCATGCAAAGAACACAAAGGGCATTCTATCTCAATACATAGGTGGGGTCTTAACGTTACGCCTACTTTATACAATTTTTATCTCTCTCATATATAACGCATAACCACAGGCGATGCAAGCCAGTTTCCTCCTTCTCACTGTTTTACGTCAAAGAAAAACACACCCAGAATAAGTAAGTCCACATTTTGCGTGCAAGAACCATTTATCGTTAAGAAAGGGTTTTCGTTCTAGGAGACTTTGAATTACCAGTGTCTCGCTTTTCATTAATCAAATATCTTTCTTTAGTCTATAGTTACCTGTTGCAATTGCTTTTTTTAAATATTAATACGTATTCTGATTTTTTTCTTTAATTTCGTTATAACCGTTTATCGAATATCTGATTACTTTTTTTATTTATCTGAATCAGCCTACCTTCTCCGGGTACTGACACGGCCCGTACACGTTGTTGCTGCGTGTGATGATGACGGGGACATGGAAGGAGTGATGGTAAGACTGGACCAACATCTCAGCCGCCGCCTTGGACGCCGAGTACGGGTTGGTCGGGGTAAGGGTGGCGGTTTCCTTGCGCGGAATCCCGTCTAAGGCTTCGCCATAGACCTGCCACGAGGAGAAAAAAAA
>NW_019775546.1:164891-175945 GCF_001039355.2 Lingula anatina | reverse complement strand
TGTGCCTTTACAATTGATACAGAGGATTTGTACATACAGGTGACTTTAATAAGCAGAGGATTATCTTTTATATTCCGTGAAAAATACACTAAATTTATATAAAATAATATCATGGTTGGCAAAAAAATTGTACGCACAGTGCATCCGTGCGTATGCCTAGTTACGCCCATGTTGTGATGCGCATGACTGAGGTAGAATATGCGCGTGCATGTGTGTGTGTGTGTGTGTGTGTGTGTACCACACAACACCAACATATGTATGAGAAAAAAACTAATAATTTCAGAGTGAATGACAAAAGAAGAGACTGGTGGACTTGATGTGCCGTGTATTTGACTATTGCATTCATTGTGTTATCATAATTTGATGTCGGGTGGGGTCGATTGAAAAATCGCTTTACGCATCCAACCGCTAGGATGAAAAATATTTTTAAAAAATCACAGCTAGCCAAGTTGGGCACGGATTTAAAAATTATCATTATAAATTAAAGGACAGTCCGGTATAAAAAAAACCCACTTACGTCATACTCCAAATTCACATATTAATCATTTGATAAGTGTACTACGTCGGGGTGGTGGGGTTGTTGGGTGGGGTAGGGGTAGGGGTGGACACCCCGGGGTATCTCGCTTTGCTGAACGGTGATTTCATTGCATACTTCAAGAAGGAATTTGGCATCCAGAAACTCGAGTCGTTGTTGCGAGAGAAAAGAAAAGGGGAGAAATATGAGAGCGGTGAAATATACGAGGTTGGAATTGAATGTGTGTGGAGAGCCCTGGTTGTCTAGGCTTGCTGTACGGTGAATTATGTCTAATTGCTTTCTGGAATTAACCGATATTTTACAGATCATCGTTTTGCCTGCTACATACAGTAAACATTTATCTGGGATCTGGGCTATGATGGGCGAGATTACATATCGCCCCCTAATGGGCCCCTTCAATAAAGAACCCCCTTTCCCTTTCTGTAAACAGGAACGAACGTACATTTTATGTCTCATTTTATCACCTCACGTTGTTAACGACGTCACATGCATAATTCGTGTGTTATTATAATATCTGTCCAAGGTTGAGAGACAATGGGAAAAGTCCAATGGCTTAATAGCTATTCTGTAATCCAATCAAAAACATCCAGCTTTGAAGTCAGTGTAGATTTATTTGAAAATAAGAACACGTGCACTCTAAATTCTATGGCGCTGTTAAAAAATTAACAAGTCTGCGAATAATATTCAGCTATATTGTATAGTTGATTTGGGATATATTTCTTCAATTATTATCATTCTATGTCTGTGTCACTCTATTTCATCCCGACCTGCCCATCACCGTCTTAAATCCAATTCAGATTATGTATCAGTATTCTTCCATCCATTCCCTACTTTGCATTTTGTTAAATAATCATGATCGCTTCTGGTCCACGTTATCTGTGATCCCCGCCACAAGCCTAATCCTAGCTTTTGTGACGCCACCCAGTCCATGACGTCACTTCTATCAGTGACGTCATTCCATGCAGTATCCGCGGTCGTGCTCTTTACAGAAGCGCATGCCCAAGGGTCTCGACAGGAAGCTGCTTCGCGGACCGTTATACGTCCCGCGGGGACAGGCCCACAGAAAGGATGAACGCATTGAACAACGGATGAAAGTACATTGCGGATCGCCCAGTGTCGGGTCCAGGTTGAAGTAATCCCCATCCGGCAAGTTTTGGCATAGGTCTGAACCTAGTACTAAAACAAAAAATGGGGAAACTCTGTATTAGGTTGTTTCTTTCTTTCTTATTTGTTTATTTATTTTCATGAAATGGATAACAATGTGTACCAGAATATGCTGATGATATTTCCATTACGGATGTTCATAGAAATATAACGTTTTTAAACAGAATTTGATGATGATCAAGTTTCATGTAACTTTGTGTTTGCAATCTTGTTTAAGTTTATGTGCGTGCATGTGTGTGTGTGTGTGTGTGTGTGTAAAATAGGTGTGTCAACAACAAAACATGAAGAAAAGAAAGTTTTGAGACAGAATATTTTACACTCATCCTTACAAGTGAAGGGGACGAAACAGTTAGATACGAAACTTCAAGCTGTGCTATTGTTTCGGTCGTCGAAAAAGCTATAAACCAAAGATGAAAGGACCAAAGCTTGTCATTGATGAAGAGATACATATTTCATATAGCGTTATGCCCGTGGGCAGGAACTAATAAAAAGAACGCAGGTGAAAATTTTGAACATGCAACACAAAATAAATGCGTTTTTGAAACCAAGTCTACTGTTACACGATAAAAAGATATAAATTATTATATAACATAGAGGGTGGTCCATACATTCCATCTCAATTTTGATATACATGCAAAGAAGATATTTCCAACTTTCTTTCATCAAATAGTTCCATAAGGATGACCATTTTATCCTTGCAAATTCTGCAGAAATTGAAACCTTTTAAGTAGGCGAATTCTAATAATAATGTGTCGAAAAAAATAAAGACAGAGCAGCAAGTGCAATGCTGAAACGAATCAAAACTGACAAAAAATTATTTAGAAATATTTTCTGGTTATTTTTAAATTCTGTAGTAGTCTTGTGCACAACAGTTCTTATTCACCATATTTGTTTCTTATGGTTTAATTGCTTTCTTAAGACGACGCTTCCGGTACAAGTTAAAGGTTTGCATGCACATGTACCTCACGTGGATTCTCGCACGTCTGGTGTGACTTTTTTTTTAAATTTGTTATATTGGGCAATTTCTGTTCTTTTCTGTTTGAAATGTGATCTTCGTAACGTGATAACACGTCTTTATCAATGCAAGTATAATATGTGTAAGTGACTGAGTTTTGAAACGTTGAATTACAGGTTTTATCCGATTGTAAATTAAGGGAAACTGTGCACCAGAATTCACCTTCGAAATGTTTTTTTTTTTTCTTTTCATTGTCCAGAAAATGTTAACCTCACATAGTTTTAAGGTGCACTAAAGAATATGCACAGAGCCCGAAGCTGGTCAACCTTTAGAAGTTAATGATTGTTAAACGCGTGACGGTATTCTAATAGCTCTACGATGAAACGCAAACCACTGGAGTCAGCAATACTTTAATAATTAGATTATGTTGCAGTACTTAATTTAAATAGCTTTATATTTTCCATTTGAATGTCCATTATGTGCCTGAATGCATATTTTCATTTGATTACTTTTCTTCTTCAATCTTTCGCTATACTGTTATGTAAATTCATCTACTATGCCTTAGACTTATTTTATTGTTTCAATCATTTTGTAAGATTTATATTGTACAATCCAGTTGTGGGGAAGATAAACGATTGTCGACGTCCACGTACTGAATTTTATGCTAATTCTCAAGGAGTTTGTAAAAGCAATTTGTGAAATTAAAACTAACTACCTGTAATATTTGTCTTTAATTTAACTGACCCAAATCTATGATTGACTCCACAAAATGGGCAAATTAAAAGCAAAACCTAAGGAAAATTTAGGTGACCCAAATTTATGTTACCACAAGCGATAAACTGAATATAAAACTATATAGCAAAGCCTTCAAGGCAAGTAGTCAATAGTAACCTGCGCTTTGTGTTGTTTCAATAAAATATATTACTAACCTTGAAGCTATCATCAAAACACTGCCTGTTTGTAAGCGTGGCCAAGCAAAGCACAGCATTCCACAAAACAATGATAAATAAATAAATAAATAAATAAATAAATAAATAAATAAATAAATAAAGAGAAAGATTAATCAACGAATGCATAAAATAAATATATGAAAAATCAGCAACAATGAAACCAAAATAAACATGATTAATAAATAAATAAATAATGGTAATATACATGGTGTGTATATTATGAATATAGACATTACTAAAATGCAGGCAAAATTTACGCTTCCATAGCTCGCGGCTGTTATTAAATGGGCTAAGTTTGTTTTGTACATTAACGCGTCGGCATATTGCATTGTCGTAAACTAAGATGTCATTCCCACAGACACCAACGGTCTACGTAGATCGATCCATTTCTGTAGGGACTCTTGCTGAGTGCAACCAGCTAAACCGGCTCAGCGCCTCCTCGTGGAGTTGTGAGGAATACAGGAAAGCTGGTGATTGTACAAGTGCGTTGGAAACAATAGGCGGCGTGGGTGTCAGTTAAGCTGATTGCACGCTGCGAGAGTCCTTGCAGAGTTGGATCGATTTACGTAAACCGATGGTTTCTGTGGGAATGGGGCCTTATTTTATTGGCTGAAACGAAAACTAAAGCCTCTCTCATTCTCTATTTGAATCCCTTTGTAGGAATGATATATTAGTAAAGACTTAACCAAACAAGACGTCTACAAGACAGTTTTCAGCTGTACTAAATCTGTACTAAGAGTTCTTTATGAGAGGGTTTTCTTCTTATTGCTTGTCTTCCTTCTGATTTCTAATAACTTTAAAATTTTGTTCATAGTTGACAGCCTTAGCTAATACAAGTTAAGACTTTTTTCACGTCAAGTGTTGTATCTTAGCGATACAGCTGTAGCGGCGTGTTGTTAAGGATAACCATACCCGCCTTCACAGGTTCTCCATAAGTTTTGTTTCCTGGCGTTTAGGCGTGTCGAGCGCAGGAACTCCGTGTAGGGGACTGTTTTACATAATATCCCAACTACAAGTTGTTAATCTCTCAAAATATACCGTCCAAGCTGCATCAATAAGATATAACGCTCGATTGAAAAGGCCCCTATATAATCGAACATTCATTAACAGAGGGTACATGTATGTACCAGAACAGAACTTACCTTTCATTTGAAACCGCATCTTTGTTTTCTTTAAAACCCTATCTGCTGCCTTTTTAGTAGGGGACGTCGTCTTGAATGGTGTGTATACGACAGTTGATTCCACAGCATTGAAAACCTCATTTTCTTCCAGCAGGCCGGATTTGAACGCGAAATAAAGGTATGGACTTCCCGCGACGGCCCCAACGCAACATACCGTCACACTGAGGGCGAGGAGAAAATTTTGGACCATGATCAAAATGTTGCCAAAGAGGTCCTGGAAGCTCTAGCCAAAAAGGCTCTTCATTCTGAGGGTCCCTGAAAAGATTGTGCGTCGATCCTAAACGTTTAACCCGGCTATCGATGAACGTTAAAACGCAGCTTTGCTCGAAGCGAAGTTTTATAGTCGTCCTATCAAAGGTGTGTTTATAATCCAGTCCGGATGGATCAACTTTTAACGTTCTAACTCTATAGGCCGTGTGATCTCATTATCTAAATACGCTATTGCCATTGGAAATTGTGAATCTTGGTCGGGGATCCGGGGTTGGGGTAGGGAGGGATTGAGGGGGGGGGGTGCCCACCCGCATTCTCTCTCCATCTCTCTCTCTCATCACCTATTTTTTCCCTCCCCTTGTCTCGCTCTTTCTCTCTTTCTCTCTCTCTCCGGACAAAGCCAAGAATACCCCCGCCAATTCATTGTTTTTATTATTATTATACACACACACTGAAGACGTACTTACTACGCGCCTGCCTACAAATTGGCTTGCAACTAACAATGGTAATAGACTTGATGATCGGAGCAGTGCTACGGATAAGATTTTCATCCTTAGGGTAGAAATTCTAATCACAAGATCCGCTGAGGTAATTTAGTGAAGACGTCGCAAATTAACTGTAAACGCGCCCTCTAAATCAGATTCGTTTACGTTGCTTCCGGTTTCTAATTCGCAATAAAATCCATTTGTTATATAGTGGAAAAACAATGGATGGGACCAATGTTATGAAACCTGACATGTTAGTCTTGTATCTTCTGGGACTCAAGCTCAGTTGAACATTGAGAATACTGCATCGACATGATTTCTGATTCGGGAAATCAGTCTGATTGAAAGAATATGTTGACATGTTTTCCGAAAAACATGCTATTGCTATTAATTTGTAATTCAAACAAGAAACAATGACCAGCATCACATAAAATTGATTTCTGAATATGTAAGAGAGCCCAAAATCAAACTTATTTTGCTCTCTCTGTAGATTCGATACAAAATTAATTTATTAACAAACTTATTTATTGATTTATGTATTTGTTCATTTACGTAACGTTATCAATTCAAGGATAAACTCGTAAGTGTCAACTTAAATTATGCTTGTAATCGCCTAACTTAAGATAATAATTAACAATTTAAGAAGTAATTAAAGTAAAGAACCCAGATTGGCGATATCGCGGTCAAACACCGGGGGATCTAATGGCCGTTAATGAGAACATGGTCTACATCTTAAGTAGTGGACGCAAGGTTCCACTGACGGGCACAAATTCTCTCCGTCGTTGTCGACTTGTATAAAACATTGCCCACTTCCTTTGCCCGAAGCAGAACCGGGGTCGTAAAGCCGGGTGTCACAGCGTAACTTGTGGCGTACTAGCATTGGCCGCATTCACAACAACGGAATAACAGATCCGCGGATCAAATATGGCGACCCACTTTAAAGCTTGACGCATAATCCCCTAATACATACTGAATAGATTCCCCGCGGGGATTTCGCGACAAGCATTCAAGTGGGTCCGGCATAACTGATCCGCAGAACTGTTAGTCCGCAGTTGTGAATGCCGCCTTTGCCTCGACGTCGTCTTTTACACGCAGATAAATGAATCTTTGTCGACGTGGTCATGCAAGGTCGTTGACACGAATCTTGTTGCGTTCGCGCACTGCGTTCGTGGGAAGTGGGGGGTGCGCCCACACGCGGAGAAACGGGGTAATCGTTATTGTTGTAGTTAGTGTGCAGCAAAATGGAATGGTTTTGCTGCGCTGGATAATGCTGTAATAGAGACTTTTGCGACCAGGCACAGAAAAAAGGATGCTGTTGTTTCGCTCACACAGAGCAAAATAGATAATCGTCGATTCACGGCATCATCATCCCTGTCATAGAAACCATTTATTGACAAAGCATTTAGTCTAGAATTAAAACAAAAAGTGTGTGTTTGCGTATCATCATAAAGGCGAACAGCATGCTCGAAGATGGATTGATAAATTTGCCATTAACAATATAAAGAATACAAAACTGGAGCATCATAACACTGGAATCTCTGAATACAGCGATGCTAATAAAGTAATTTCCAGTGAATCGACGATTATCTGTTTTGCTCTGTTTTACTTTGCAGTAGTAGCCTTTGGCGTTTTACGCAAGATTTGGACCAAGAAAAACGATTGGGACACTGCAATTTAAACTCCTTAGTTACGACAATTACAATTTGGGCAAGTGCTTGGCCTTTTAAAAGACCTACAAAAACGAGGTTAGCAGAATTTTTTTTCTGAAACGAAACTTATTAGACATAGTCTCGGTAGGCTATCATGACTTAAGATAATTATGAAAAGATTAAAATTGTGTATTAGTGACAACAGCCGGAGGTCCAAACTTCTACTTCATCTTTTTACGATTCACGTAAACGTAGCGAAGAAATACTTAAGACAGCAGCACGCGAATCTTTTATCACACCTACAATTTATTACACATTTACATACAGTTTAGCATGTACAGCGCATGAGGCTTAGATCAACTACTACTTCCACTGTGATAATCCATTCGCAATTCAATGAAGACCCTTCTCTCCACCCCAAAACCTCATTCTCAGCTGCCACTGAATGTCTGGGAATGGTAACACTTGCATCGAGGATGAGGTTCCTGGTTGGAGGGCGTGGGAGGACTCTCTTGTTTGTAACTACCTATCTACCTAAGTTACATACTAGATTCTGCATTACACTTTACAGTTTTAACATTTATATATAACAAAACTAAACGTCGACCCTCTTAATGACGGAGACTTTTTGAAGCATTTTGTCTTCCGAGCAGTACGTCTTTTACCCGATTCAAATTTTAAATACCTTCCATGATTTTAAGCACAAAAAAATCGATTCTGTTAATGCGTCTAAAATGACACTGCTTTAAAACTACATTAAAGGTTCCGAAAAGCTGCAAGTAAGCGCTGTGACTTACAAAATAAAAATGTACTGTGATTTAGAACTATTTGCCAAGCGTTGGACAATTCTAAAGTCGTGTTCAAGCCACTGTTCCTTAAACTACACGAATACACCTGTGATGCTAGCGATGGTAAATGTATTTATATATATTAAGCATGGCTAATTCTAAAGTAAGTTCAATAACCAACATAAAGATATACGAAAATATTTTCAATTTCTCGAACACTCCACACCTTGACATATGTAAGCATTCACAAAGGCCAATTTTTAGAGTACACACAATCTTGATACTGTACAAAATTTAGACTAGCTCTTTCCGTACAAAACAAAACACATTTGATTTGGCATGACATTTCGCATACGAAACGGCAAAACGATATTTCGTATACGAATATAGCAGCAAAATATAAGTTCAAAAACGTTGAGCATGTCGAACATACAGGGTTATAGTATTACGCCAGAGAGCAACTTGTCTTCAACTTGTATAGATTGTAAACTACACTTACAGCGCATCCAGAACAGATGATCCTCGGTCTAACAGATCCGCGGACTAAATATGGCGGACTCCACTTAAAAGCAAGCCGCCTTATCCTATGATGGTCTCCCCACCTCCACACGCGCCATTAAACGGATTCAATCTCGGCTCCAAGGTTAAATTGCTAGACCCCCGCAGGGACGGCGCGTATGGTGGTGGGGAGACCATCAGGGACTTTAACGGATTGCTTTTAAGTGGGCCGGCCTTATATGATCCGCAGATTAGTTAGTCCGCAGATCAGTTTGTTCTGAATGCGCTCTTATATATACACGGAACTAATTCAAGCACCACTTGACTTTTTGCTGACAAAATATTGAGCAAAATTGTACTACTGGTATTCTGCCTACATGTAGAGCTAGATTTCTCTGGACTGCCATTTTTAGTCTGATAATCTGAGTGCAAGGTGGGTGTCTCAAAAAAAGGCCGCTAGGCTTGCTCATCGTTTCAATGCATAAAAATGTTTCATACTTAGTCTGTTGAATATGTCCTGTCAGAATATTTGTTATTTATTTTCGAGTCGAGATCGATTTTTTACTCTTTAAATCTACCGTGAACACTTCAGTTGCTACACACGCTGTCAAAGAACTGGAAATATAGAAAGTAATCTACTCATGGCTGCGATTCTTTTGAATGCGACTCTTTTTAAACTAAAACTAACATTTCCGTCAGTTTTTTTTTGTAAATCATAAATACCATTTTAACCTACGTATCTACTTTTAATGTCAACAAAATAGTTTACAAAATGCTGCAAATAACATAAATGCCCCGATCATTCTACTTTGTAACTATAATGGGATATATGCCAAAATAAACATGAATACTGTCTTCATCCAATACATAAGGAGCATTAATTCAATAAATCCACAAAGAAAATATTACATTTGGGGTACGTATATTTCACTTTTTACACTTATGAGTATACATGGGTGGAATACATGTTGCTACGTTAGGGTAATAATTATCGAAACTAAATTAGACAACCGGTGCGAATTTGTTCAATCAGCACCATAAGACGTAAAATAATAATAATTAATAATAAGGATGATAATAACAATAATGGTCACAAATGATGCAGTTAATATTATATTCAATTATTACAGTCCCGGGACTTAATTCACTGTTTTGCACGTATATATATATAACCAAGCAGTTGTTGCGCATGCGTGTTTGCTGGGTACCCTGGTAGTCAAAGAGCAGAACAAACCAAGCTTCTTGCTAGTAGATGGATGGAGAGTTGTCAACGGCTCCCAGACGCCCAGGGTGTTCCGTGGAAGCTCTCAATTGTAATCAGCACGATAGAACGCACAGCATGTCAAAGCCACGCATCTTGGTCCACAGTTGTTTTTGCCAAGCATTGCATTGTATAACACGAAATAATAACCCCCCCCCACCCCACGTTTCTATTCGAAATCTATAACCCAGATCTACATACGGTATTTCTCAGCTGAAAACCATTTGGACAGTCGCTGTAACATTAAACTGTACGAATAAAATTATGAATCTCGCTAAAGACAGAAGACTTGAAATGTCACATCTAATCTAAACTCTTCTCCTCTTTCAAAAAGTTTCTTTTTTTTTTTTGCTTTTTCATATTTACTGATAAACCAAATTTGATGAAATGCACATTATCTTCAACGATGCGCAACATTAGTTCATCTCTCAGTCACTGAGCTAACTACTAGCGATACTGATATACATATACATTGATTTTTTTTCTTCAAAACGACATGCTTTGTCATATACTTGTGGTCTTCATGACGTCATATGTGGCCTTCATGACGTCATATAAGAGACGTGACATCATATACACGAATTCATCATTACATAAGCCTCTGATTGGGTCCCGACGTGGATAACTCTTTCATAGTCTGAAGTAGTATTTTTCCCCAAGTGAATAACTTTTAGTCTTTTGAAATATTTTCAGTGTTATGACTCTATTTACTCTCCTCCGTCGCGGCGGGTGCTTCTTCTGCTGGTTTTTCTGCTTCAGCTGCGGGCGCTTCGGCGGCATCTTCTTTAGCCTCACCCTCGGCTGCCTCTTCTTTCTTTTCCTCTGGCTTCTCCTCGCCATCCTTCTTCTCCTCCTCCGCCTCCTTCTTTTCTTCCTTCTTGTCTTCCTTTTTCTCTTCCTCCTGTTTCTGTTGCTCCTCGGCAATCGTGTCGTCCACCTCGACTTTCTCGTCAGCAGCTTTCTCCGGGGACATCAGCACCTTGCCCACGTTCTTCCTCTCGTGCATACGGGACATGGCATTGGCTGCCTGTAAACACAAATAAATAAATAAATAAATAAATAAATAAATAAATAATGTACATTATGTTGCGGTCAATTCGTAATTGACCTTTTCGCACTGACTTTACATACACCAGAGCAACTTAAACATTATCTGTATGACACGTCTTAACACTTTGTCATATCAATAAATAAATAAATAAATAAACTAGAAGAAAACACTTTCGTTTACAGGACCATTGCGAAAAAGGAACCAAAGACTGGAGATTATAGATAATCAAATACATTAACAAATCTTACCTGTTCAAAAGGCCACACAGAGTCAATCTTCGGCTTAATCTTGCCGTCTTTGAACAGCTGCATCAACTGCCCCATGGTC
>NW_019775546.1:138911-149368 GCF_001039355.2 Lingula anatina | reverse complement strand
CACGTAATATTAAACAGTGTTTAGCTTTAGTTTTGTAAGTCTCGAAATAACAATTCTGCCACATCTTTAAGTTATAATTGGGCATTGTTATTTCTCATAAATTATAAATATCCTAATCTTTATGTGCCTAAAACTGGCTCACAATAATCCTGTGTAATCTGGATTCTCAGAAATGTGGCAAGATCATAAAATGCCCAGTATTCCTACCAATTACGAAATCTCACACATTTTCGGAAGACTTCCAAAACAATGCTACGACAAGAAGCTCTGGCATCTACGAATTCGTGTGAATCATCAGAAGAAAAAAGGCTACCACATAATAGCAAAAGTATACAGTCTGGTGGTTTTCTCGGAAGATTACTCAACCTGTGCACTGTATCCAAGCATTTCCAGGAAAATTATTCATTTAGTGTATTACCCATTCCAGGTAAACAATGCCAGAAATTCGTGCAGTTATGTATATGTACCAACAACTGCTCCTTTGGGGTGCAGACTGCTATTCAACGTATGGGGGAAATTTGGCAAATCCTGGTAGACTGGTTGTTATTGGGCTAGATTTGCAACTCGGTTCGCAAATTACCAGGCATTGTAAAACGCATTCCTTTGGGTGCAATGAGGCTGGAATGAGATATGAACCGCAAAAAATTACCTAGAATCATCGAGTGCGATTTCTGCAAATTAGGAAAAGTGCCTGAGTACATTAAGAGATTGTTCGACCACGTGTTCGATCTCTCGGAAACGAAATATATATCCACATCTTATTGGCACTTTTTTGGTCAAGAAGATTTTTTCATTATGAATACAATTAGCACGTGTGAAAGATGCAGAGTGTAAGCATGCATGGCTTAGTTGTTCTGTACGCTATCAAACGGAAATAAAAATGGGGATGTCTTACATAAATTACATGAACGGGTACAGAAAATATCATACGCGTGTACATGTGCACGTACGCGCGCACGCACACATACACACACACGGCTGCACAGTAGGCCTTATGAACGAAAAATCCAACAATATGCATGATGGACTTAACATCGTGATAACGACTCTCGTCCTTCTTTTAAAATAACGAAGCACTGAACATGGAAAAATCGGTGTCAATGCCCTCAGCAATGAAAACCAACAGTTGCTCTGCAACAAGTTCCATTTTTACTATATTTACTTATTAACTGCAAACATTCACCAAAATCTTTCCGCGCCACCCACTAAGAGCATTTTACCGGAGCAAAGAAAAAGGGGGGTCAATATCAAAGAGGGCTAAAATATGGCGTGTACTTAACGATAACAAAATTAGATTAATAATAGCCCCAAAAATGTGATGGCTAAACATCCAGGCCACCTACGCGTGGACCTGGTATTTTTGCAGGAAAATACATTATGGTTTTCACTCTAAATCTCCCTGTTGAGAGGTTAAGAAATTGTTTTATTTGTCGGTGCTTAACTGGCTTTGTTAGACGGCTTGTTTTGAATGACTGCATTCTTTTGGGGAAAAAAAGATTCCACTTTTTTTTTTCAAGAAAGTAAATGTCAAGATATTCAAGTAGACGGTCTCTTTTATCAGCTCTAAAGCGCCAAGGGTGGTTTATACTTTTACTGGGGTAACATAATGTAATCTAACCAACTTAACCCATAACTACTACCGGTGACCACAAAAATGTTCTGGCGATTAAAGTACTTGACCATGTAACAGAGGCAATTCATTTGTTGCCCACGAGTTCAAACTTCAGAATTTTTTTATTTCAAACGGGACACTGATTTGAGCTCAAAGTGAGAAATCCAAACCTCTTGCCATCACTACCGGCTAAGGGTTTGATCATTCTCTAATTTCTGTAAAACCTAGTAACGGTCGAAAGGACCAAATACTATGTTTGACGGCCAATACACAGAAAAAATAATGCTGAAGGACTTGAAGTGAGGTTGCCAATCCTGCCAACCGCGAATCTCTGATCCCTCTCAAAATTCCAATTTAACCAAAAAAGCCAGATGAACTATATTTGAAACTTTTTGGCGATCACCAGGGCGTCGCCAGCAAGCAAGACACAAACCCTCTCTTAAACTCATGGTACTTGCTTTAGATTCTAAGAAGAAAGGAATTCCTCGTCATGCAAATCCCCGAGGAAAACAGCAATAATGTCAGTTATCTTTCCGAACGCGGCGCCTTCCAATCTCTGCCACCATTAAGTGTCCATCTCTCTGCAATAAACAACGCGGACTGATTCCATCAGTGGAATGCTTAATGGCGAATAAGAGTCCTTAAGTTGGCACAAAAAAGGCGCGCGGTGGCCATGCCGATCAATACGGTAGCACATAGCTTTGTACATCGGCTTCTCACATGGGGGAAATGGGCCCGTGATAATTGTACCATAAATTAGGAATTCCTATCACCAAAAGTGTTCTATACTACATTCTGTATGGATTCAAATGGTATGTTCCATGACACACGGATGATATAGTGGACGGCCGATCGGTATGATGATGGTAGATGCGCCCACGGGAATTGGAAAGGGAGAGGTGAATGGCCAGAGTTTGAGTACATCGTTACAAAGAGACAAGTGAATCGTAATTGCGGGAGGTGGATTTGGAGGGAGGAGGATATGATCCAAAGCCTAATAATAAGACCTACCGCACGTATTCGGGCCTTCTTGAAAAAAACATGTCTCTCCAGCATTTTTGAATATGTTGAATACTTTGCCACTTAACAATTAGCCATTATATTGTGAGTTATTTTTGTGCCAGCTATTCTGTCTATAATGATATAAAAATTTTATGAAATGCGTGACAATCTATCGTTCTTATCATTCATTGATATCATTATCCTTCACTTTTTTCTTTTTCCCCCTTCTGTACTTATAAACTCGTGCAAACTAGTGCATGGTACCCATCATAAATTCTCTGGGCTCTGATAGCATTGCTATATGTATTCCCAAATGAATATCTAAAACATGTTAACAGGCATTAAGTGACGGAAATAACCACCGATACAGCATTCACAAGCTATTGGTATTGGATTCCTGGAAGTTCTGGTATATTGTGCCTGGTAATGGCCCGATATTTGTCCTCCAGTCACCTCTGTCCGAATGTGCGTTCACATTCCAGATAGGACGATCTTTCTACGACTGTGTTCCCATAAACATATCTTACTAGCAGGATCGATCCAACTCCGAGGGGATTCTCTCTAAATTGCATTCAGTTTAAGTGGCTTAAATGTCTGTCACGCTCACTGAAGCTGCTAGGCAGGTCATTAACGTTAGTGCACGCTTAAACTGAATGCAATTTAGCGAGAACTCCTTGGAGATAGATCGATCCTGTTAGTACGATAGGGTTATGGGAATGGTCCTTTACTTTTCGTGTGTCATAGGAGGGCACTAAATAAATCATAAGCAGCATGAATTTACCCGTAGTTTTAAGGCCTTCGTCGAGTGCAGTCAGGAGGCCGGAGGTGGTGGGGTTGGCGGTAGACGGGGAAAGAACGGAGAACTATCTGATTGTCGAAATGGGAGACAACTGCAATGGGCAATACAGCAAAACGGTAAATTCCAACTGCGCATTTCCGACAGAAATGCCTCCACATAAAACACACCGTACATATCACCGTCATCGCCGTCGTCGCTGTCCGTCGCCGTTACTATCGGCACCATCAACCCTCCCACACTTTGTAGGACGCAGTGGTCAGTTCCTATAGGAAGTCATCGGACATGACTTTTGGTCACATCTTCCAACATTGAACGTACAAATAGTGTTATAAAGACACTTAATATTCACCACTTTTTTTCTCATAAAGGTTATAGTAAAGCTAAATTCCTAACACGGGACTTGAATTAACCCTGGGGTGCTAAGGGTCAAAAGGGGGCGGTGAACTACTGATTCAAACGCAGATATTTCCACGGAATATGTGTACATGGGGAGAAGACATCGTAGCTCTGCTGGAATCAGGAAAATGTGGAGACAGGCGCATGGTTTTCGGTCATAGTTCGGCTGATGCACTTAATCCGTGTCACCACTAGAAACTGAAGTTGTTCTCATGCACGGAGAGGGACTTGAAATCAAAGAAACGCGTGACGCGATCGACCAATCGCAGAGCTCTACCGATGGTTTTGGCCTTTGGAAAGAGCAAATGGGTAATTCGTAATTTTGACTGTAGCACTCAGTTTCTATGCAGATCGATGTTCCACCTCTTATCTTTTGACGAAAATTCTTGCATAAAAGATTTAGAAACCCACCAGGAAAAACCGACGTCCCTAACCATCAGAGCAATGGGCAATTTTGCCTAACAAATAATTCAAGAGCCGTTTTAGTTCTTTTTCTCTTTTCTGATGTGCTTAAAATGGTTTCATTATTTTCTATTCGTTACTTCATTCGCTTCTTTCCATTTCACTGATTTTATTACATTTGTTGACAATCATGCAAAGGTAGAAGAGGGTTGTACTTTGGGATAGCTCCCTCAATAAGGCGATTTCAAAGGTTCCTAATGTTGCACATGGACAACGCACGTGTACAGCTGAGGCAAGTAGAATGCTAAATACCAACATTGAGTAAATGGCTGAGTTATCCCTGAATTTGTTTTTCCTAGAAATTACAAGCAGGAACGTATTACATAAGTGTAATCATACGTTACGTCCGTTTACGTCCAATTACGGCATTCAGGTACGGAAGCAATTTTAAAAGAGAACGTTTCCGCTTCCAATAATCGCGCCTTGTTCTCTCACAATCCTAAATTGTTTCCCCAATGATTGGATTGTCCGCCTAACAAAATGAAGAGGAAAACGTGATGGAGGAAATAAGACGCTTTTCCAGTCCTTCTTGGAAATACTTATCTTAATGTGTTTATCGCTGAGCTTTCCAAATTCAAAGTATCTATGCATTTTGCTTTGCGTCTCTGCCATGACGATTTGGGTAAAATTTCTATCACAAAGTTTCAGCTTCCAAATTAAACAGTATCTACTTCTTCAATATAGATATTTCTCTGCCAATTTTGCTCGAATGGTGGTATCATTCAGACCCAAACCAGTCCTAGTTTAAAAATGTCTGAACAAAAAACATCTAATCATTGGTTCATTACTAAACAACACACTTGCACCATCAGCTTCTAAATTACCCACAATTCAAATTTTATAAATGCTTCAGAGCAACAGAACCCAGGGGCTTCAACTGAGCTTCATCTTTCAAAAGAATCATCCCCACTTGCTCTCTACACATCCGTCCCTCATACATATTCCCATTAATAAACCACTTAGCGTCTGTCTAGGCGTATTGATCTTGTGACGCATGACCATGGGACAATAATGGCCGCCTTGGCGACCGAAGATGGTGTCATCCTGCTTCTGGGAGATTGTTTTAAAAATCAAATAGGCGTGTTTTCGGGCATAAAAGGCTTTTCCATCTCTTAAGTTGAGGTGCAAGAATGTATACAGCAGTTTTCGGGCATAAAAGGCTTTTCCATCTCTTAAGTTGAGGTGCAAGAATGTATACAGCAGTGAAAATGGCAATGGATTCTTTACACTGATATGATAGCTAAGCGTGATAGCTAGAAGCCATCTTTGTCACATTCCTTTGCTTTTTCATATTTTATTCTTACTCTACGGAGACAACTGCCATATTGTTGGCATTAATGGCATTTATGAAGACATATGATCAAAATTTACCAAGGCTTTAGATGGCCGAAATACTGACCAGACAATTATTGGCACAAACTGCAGCAGTTTCAACGTCCGCCATGTTTTATTGTATTTACAAACTGTCTGGCAGAAGTGTCTGGGAAAAGCTAGTTTTCAGGAAAACATCGAATCAATATCGTTCCAATTTCATCCCAGATATGACAGATTATTTACCATGTTGGGCATTATTACATGGGTTTGAGTGAAGCATTAATTTAATTAGATCTGCTGAGTGCAGAAGCAAGAAACCCATATAAAGCTTGCTCACGGAATCACTACCTCTTCCCTAATCAGAAATTTATGAATCCCAAGCAGTACGATTTATATCAATTTCGAACGACCTCCATGATTTCTGCAATCACACGCACGGTAGCACTACTAGAATGACAGCATTAAAAAACATTCTACATATTTGTGTTGAAAATAAGGTCACCATATCCTGCTTTATTGTACGATATCCATTCAAGCGATAACCATTTTCAGGGGAATCACGAAATCCATACTACGAAACAACCAACGTCTATTATATGCGCCTGCCTACAGATATAGGCTACACAAGTGATTTTAATAATGTCGACTACCAATCCTCGGCATCCCTCTCCCCAGAGAGCCCGACTCTGAAATTTCTGTCTGATGAAAAATCGATATCGTCTATACGGAACCGATTGCCAGCATTTTATTCACAGAGCGATCATACAAATTCTCTCCACTGATCAAGGCAGTGAGACATGCGCACAATTTGTCAGAATATCTGTCTCTTCAACGCACACGCGCGCGCGCGTGCAGGTGCAAACGCATACGCATGCTCACAAACACCAACAGCTAAACGGGCAAGCACACACAGACACTCAGGCATACATGCCCAAACATACTTGCAAACGCGCACAGGTAGATACATTGTGAGCAAAGGGCTTACTGACAACAAACAACACCCAAGTCGCGACCACATATCACCCAGAATTTCACTGCGAGGTTGTCAGTTTCTATTCTTTCCATCAAATACTTTTATTCTAAGGCATTGGGCACAAGAGCTTTTGCAATGTTACCCTCACTCCCAGTGGTTAGTGGTGTATGCTAACGCGAAAGAGATTCTCAATCGGGGCATTGGAACCGCAGGGTGCAAAGCAGAACCTGCAGATGTGCTCTTGGTATTTGTTAAGTCTTCTTTTGACACTTATAAGACAGATAGGAAAGCTCAGAGGCTTTTTCATTTGCATGCTGTACAAATTTGCTGCATTTTTATTCAAGATTCATTTTCATTATATCCTTACGAGTGCCAAAAAGTTATGTTTATCGAAAACTTATGGCCTCATTTAACCTTAAATATGGCTTGCATTGTCGTTGGCCATCTTTTGATTCATGTTCGTTACAAATATTTAGAAATCTGAAAATAACATAGCTTAGAGAACTGTAAATGTACAGTAACTGAGCATGCATTCACTGCTTAACAAACGTATCACACATAGAATAAAGAAAAGAAAACCCGCGTTAGAATGCACCACTATAAGGACACGCACGGGCCTTTGATCTGCCCTGACCTTAACCGTTTTCAAGTGTTGAGGTTTGTTATAGTAATCTGTCTAGCGTAAAACATTAATTGTTTTGATTCCTGTCACGGTTAGAGCAGTGCCACCTCATCTTTGCATTCCAGGCATATCCGGCATTCTCTTGGCCTGGGCGCATACCGGGGATGGAGGATGGGGTACCGTGGTGCGCGGAAGAGACGTAATGGGGAAATTATAACAGTTTTATAGATAAACGCACGATATTTGGAAATATTTTGTTATGTAATTTATAGGGCGTCTTCTGGTGTGGATGCGTTAGGGTAGTGTGTGGAGAATTAAGACGGTGTGCTTGGTGGATGTGTGTGTGTGTGTGTGTGTGTGTGTGTGTGTGCGTGATTGTGTGTGTGTTTTTTTTGCGTGTGTGCGTGTGTGAATATTTGTGTGTGTGCGTGTGGTTGTTAGTGCGCTCGTACGTGCGTGTGTGTGTGTGTGCGGAGTGCGATAAAGAGAGAGAGTAGCACATCCCCACTAAAAATATTTTCATTAATTTTGTGATTTCTACGAACTAGGTGGAACTACACAATGGCACGATACCACGGTCCTTTACACTACATCTTGTCAACCCCTTCTGGCAGAAATGACATCACCATCCGTCACCAACAACACGTTAAAAAAAACAGTATAAACAAACAAAAGTTAAGCACCTCGCTGATGGCGTCTGATCTGAAGGATTAGTGACGTCAAGATTCGTCTAACAAACCAATCGCTGGCCCTTTTATGAGCTAATTGTGATTAGAGGCTCAGAAAAAAACAGGCGCCTTCTTGTAATGCACAATGTTACGAGTCGATAATGTGTAAAAAATTGCGTTCCATTTTAACACGCACGTGCTCTTACTCCACGATAAAAGCACACACACTGAGTACATGTGTACCACCAATACGGCACGAAGATTTTAAGGCATCACTCCCAATGAAAGTATCGTTCTACGCAGAACGACCCAACTCCGTGAGGACTGTCGTCGAATGCAATCAGATTAACACACCTCCTCTTGTTTCCAACGTAACCGTATAATCACCAGTTTTCCTGTATCCACTCAACGCCAGGAGAAAGCGTGTTTGTCTGTTAATCCGATTGCATTCAGCAGGAGTCCGCGCGGAGTTGAATCGATCTGGGTAGAACCATAGCTTCATTGGGAATGAATCCTAAAACAAAAGCATGGGAACAAAAATGTATTTAGAAAATGAAAAAACACGCACACAGACACAAACATGCACACACAAACACATTAACATGCACATATTGACACAGAGGTACGCAAGCGCAGGCAGAGACAAATACTCAAGCGTACACACACTTACGACGTACACACCCATGCCCAAATACCCACACTTGTTTAAGCAAATGCTAAATACACAAAATGTCTGGAAAATGTACAAAATATAAACTTCGATCGACAGACACTTTCATGTGACCCAGCAATGTTAACTGGGACTGTTTTCAACCATTCCACTACGATATCGGTAAAAAGAAAATTGCCTAGCCCTTAACTGCAATGAGACGACAGAGATCCAGATAGCGTTTTACTTGACCTTCCTATAATATTTTACCAGGTTACGGTGGGGTGGGGTGGGGGAGCAACAAAAAGATGCACAGTCGTGGATATGAAGCAAGAATCTTAACACGAGCTTTCCCGTGGCATCTCTTAACACCCCACAATCCTTCAGTCAGTGACTAGTCTACTTCGTCGTTAAAATCTATTTCCCCTGCTACAGTATATCCCTCCCATTTTCAATTGCAAAAGAGTTAACGAGAAGTCCAATTGCTCATTTTTTCTCTCTGAAGTCGAATAAGGGGAGATGATGAAAAAATTGCGTGGAATAGGAGACTTTCTTAAAGGAACGCTTGGCGCTTGGGAATGGTTTATCACTGGAGCTGTAGACTGAGGGATCGTTTTGATGAAAATATTGAAAAGGTTCATAATTTACATCCGTCCGTCAAATAGCTTGTTGGAGATTCACAGATTTTCTCTCAACGTGATGTTACTGTGCATGACTCAAAACAATTAATAATGCAATGGTGAGTCTCCCTAAAACGTATCGATAGATGAACGAAATAAAAGAAACGTCGCCTAGCAGCACAAAGAAACTTAAATGTCATTTAAGACTGCGATATTGTACAACGCAAAATCCAGTATTAGTCTATACTTCAGAGAATGGTTCGTGGCAAATAACAGCTTCGACGCAACATATCTTGAATCAATAGAAAAGGCACGAAAGGCAGCTATTTATTTCGCTAAATGCCAGCAGTGACATTTTAGCTGTACAGATAGCTGTGAGCGGGTTATTTCTTCATCATCCCCATAATCTTTATCATTTGAAAATGTTTCCAATCTTTAATTATCAATAATTTCTCATTGCAATAAAAACACGAATACGTCACCAATTCCTCTTCACTTATATCCAAGATTTTTACCCCCCCCCCCTTCCCCACTCGCCCTACTTAATTGGTTCGTTTTTTTTAATTAGATCACTCCTCTCCTACCCCAGCCTCAATCTCGATTCGGGCCTGCTTCTGAACTGGTCTGCTTCGTTTCTGACCCCCTCCCCCCATCCACTGCCCTACAGCATCCGGCAACCTTTTGGGATACCAGATTAACATTAGCCTTGCAAGCATCATTACCACTAGGGTCCTTTAAACCATCTACTAATACAGCACCACTATAGCCCCATTCACACGAGACACTTTCAATCGCGATTAGTGCCAAATCGCGATTCTATCGATGTAAAGCTTCTAGTGTGAACGCAGTAGAGACGTCAAATCGCGATTCAAATTAATCCTACTCGAGAGGTGGATTCTATCGATGTAAACTTAAATCGCGATATAAAATTTCCTAGTGAGAACGGGATCGATGTTAGCACCGGAAGTTGAGTTCTTAAGAGGCGTGCACAGTTTCTATCGAAAGTACAATATAATACAATACAATAAATTTTATTTCATGTCGGGTATAAATTGAAACGAAACATTAGCTAAATACAGCTATTCGCCGACTGGAAAGTGAAAGAAAACAAACTGTCCACGCAATTTCAAGTTTCTTCGCAGTCAGCAAAATGGCCAAGAGGACGTTCTGGTCTGAAAACTCAGTGGCAGCATAACTAAATATTTGGGCCGATGAAAGTATTAAATGGAAAATAACAACGTACAAACCGAAAGCATGGTCTTGAAGGCAGCTACTGCGCATGATCAACAGGATATACCGTGACTCCCCTAGCGAGCGCAGTTGCAATTACCAGATCTAGC
>NW_019775546.1:92949-128779 GCF_001039355.2 Lingula anatina | reverse complement strand
GTGTGTGTGTGTGTTTGTGTGTGTGTGTGTGTGTGTGTGTGTGAGAGAGAGAGAGAGAGAGAGAGAGAGAAAGAGAGAGAGAGAGAGAGCGTGTGCACCCTCTCCCTCATTAGGTTCTGTACATTAAAGCAGCTAATATTCTTAAGCAACACAGGCCTTAGATGTTTGTGGTGAAATAATGTCATTTACGATGACTCCTCCTGTAACTGAATAAATAATCAAAATTGACCACGTTTGGCCAAATGCCCCACCTGTGGTTATACTAGGACGACTCACATCGATTATCGGTCTCAATTTGCGCCGTTCATTACGAGACATACAATTTTAATTAATTAATTTTTGCTGTATTGTGTCTGTCAGACGACGCCAGTTGGACCGATTTTCGGCCGAAATCAGTCTTGTCTTAATAAACCTTAACAATGCATATTCTTGATATCGTCACTCAGGGAGAGAAAAGTCACTGATCCGTCCCATCCCCTCCAAATCAACCCGTCTCGACCCCCCCCCCCCCCTTGCAACCTCCATACCTCAAATGAATTGAGTTTCTATTGTTTTCTTTTTATTAATTCATGGTTCTTTTACACCGCCAAGGCCGAAAATCACCTAACCGTGCCGATCACTGACCGCTTTATTTCCGTTGAGTCTCCCTAGATTCCAATAACCCACTAGAGCACGCGTGCATATATAGCAATGGGAGAATTCGTTCAGCAGAATTAATCCAGTTCACCGAAACTGCCAGTACTGGGATCCCTGGTAGACTGATCGATTAGCTGGTGATGATTCAACATAACGATGAGTCGTTTAACTCTGATGTATTGTATTTTCAGTGCATGCGATAAGGCTCCGTCCACGTTGCGTTTTTCTGGGGCGGCTCTAAATCGGATAGAAT
Organism: Lingula anatina; assembly: GCF_001039355.2. The sequence goes on along the minus strand of NW_019775546.1, from coordinate 127,890 downwards.
TTTAGACTCCATTTCCCTAACCGCGTGGATCGAGATAACTCCGAGGGGAGTCTCGCTGAATGCAGTCAGTTTAAGAGGTAACACTCCTCCTCGTGGCGTTAAGTAAAATACAGAAAAGCTGGTGACTTTACGTGTACATTGTAACCAAGAGGAGGCGTGTCTCTCAGTTAAGCTGATTGCATTCAGCAAGAGTCCCCGCAGAGTTGGATCGATCCACTTAGACCGATTATGTCTATGCAGTCTATGGAAAATGGGGTCTTAATGTTGCCACTTACAACAGACTCGGCATTCCACGGACGATTTTGGACCGAGGCGTGTTGGATTTATGAGAAAATGGACCATAATTTGAGTTGTAAAGTTACGAGTTCGGAGGAGTCAACTGTACTTTTTTTCTTCTCAGAAACATATAGTGAGGAGTCAACTGTACTTTTTTTCTTCTCAGAAACATATAGTGAGGAGTCAACTGTACTTTTTTTCTTTTCAGAAACAAATAGGGAGACAACTGTACTCTTTTTCTTGTCAGGAACAAATAGAATGACATTTAAACATTGACGAGAATCAATACTGAAAACAAGCAGGCTGCTTGCAATTAATAAGACTCGACAACACCAAATCTAGGCACGTTGGAAATTATTCTGTTTAAACAGTACTGATTGTAATTAAGTTGGTGGATATACAGCGAGAACAAGATGAAAAATGAATTTGTTTCCTATTTCTTTCTTTTCTGGTTCTATTCTCGAAACACTGCCTCGAGATCTATTCGAAACTAGGTGAGTGCTTTGACACAATGAAAAGTTCGGATCAGAAACGTTGATTGCAATTAATCTTCGGGGTGCAGAGTTCGTGTTCACATTACATGGCAAAAATTGATTACAATCATCATTAAATACGACCATGTCGATGTCTGAATACCGTCGATTGTACAGCAGTTGATTGTAGTACTATGGTATGAACCCAGTTTGGGTGCCTTGCTTTAGCACAAAAACATCTACATATTTACAACCGCTGGGATAAAGAGATTTGGAAATACCATTTAAACACATCCGTGATAGGAGCACACAATATAGGTACCTAGGGATCCGAATCAGTTTTGCCAGGCTATATGCGCCAGTATTGGATTTGTCAAATATCTAATAGCACATTTCAATAGCGAAGATGTATTGTACAACGAGGAAATTGTGTGCTATTTGGATATATTAATTATGTGAAATGTAATGTCCTGTTAGTGCAATGTTTCAAGGGCGTACGTTATTTTCAGTGTGTCAGGTGTGTGCGTGTGCGTGTGTGCACGTGCATGCGTGCACGTGTGCTTGTTTATTGTGTGTCTTTAAGCGTGCATGTGCACTCACGTGTCAACCCGTATTTATACACTTGTAAGTGTATCAATACATAATAGGGCGCGCGTGTGCGTGTGTTTGCACGCGCGCTGGTGGGCAGATCATCCTATATAATGATATTTAGATGGAATTTTCACATCCCCTAAGATGACTAAGTATTGTTTGACTCTGTGTGGATTAACAACTTACAATCGACATAAAATGCCTCCGGATGATTCATAGTTCCTCTATGGCCAGGGGCATCGGACGATCGAGATATTCCATAATTCACTTAAATTATATATTATAGACAACATGATTAATATTTGACACTGGGAACTGAGCAATAGTGAGTATAGAACTAAACTGACTGATTAATGGGCTTAATTCTAACCCTTAAGATAGTCATAACCAGTAGAGCTGTTTCTTATGAATAGCAAATGAAAAATCAACGTGAATAATTATTGCAGCTCGAATCCTTCAAGGTCGTTTTAGTGGTATTCTTCCCGCCAAAAAGTCGGTTTCTTTCTCCCTAATTAGTTTTAATTGGTAGTGATACATAGATAGAAAATGTGCAAATGTATTAAGAGTGCTTATTTAAGAACAGGTTGCTTTGATCAACTCAGTGCATTAAGAAATTATTTACTATTTCATCTTAATATATAAATTTTAACGGTACAGCGAGTACTTAACTGGACGTAGCGGGCCTCCGATGGAGACTTTTCTAGTGGACTTGACCATGATAAAAATCTCATGAGACGTCCTGACTGCAGATTATGACCATGGTCAATTGTTTGGAATTTGATCAACTCCGATAACGCGGGTTGTTTTGGGACTGGCTTCTCTTTATAACTTAGGCCAAAATTTGTCTTGGTTTTAAAACATAATGTATTGACTTTTTTGTCGATTCAGACATTATCCAATGCGAGATAGTCCAGTAGAAAAAAAAGTAACTATTGGTAAAGGGCAGTGTTTTTTTTTCAATGCCCGATTACTTCAATTTAGGACCCATCAACATTTTGGGTCTAAGAAGGCTCCCCATGGTCTTACATAGTCCCGACACTACACAAAGATGAGGTTAACTTTAGACAGCGGATCCTCGCTTGCAATCAAAATACCTTTGGAGATTTTAATCATTCATTGAAAAACCCTGTGCGTTCATGAGCTCGTTCGGGACAGATAAAAACTTCATGAAATCAATAAAGTTATCTTGGCGCTTAGTATACTTAATAAAAGCCCATCTCAATTTAGTAATTTAAGAGATGCAAAGTGACGGGTCGCCAATATTTTTCTATTTTGATGATAATCGTATATTTATAAGTGCAACCAGAAGTTCAAACATTTACATTCATAGCGTACATGCAGCAGAAAGTTGAAAGCCATGATGATGATATATGTCAAAATTATATTCACAATAAAATTACTTGAACTTAAAAGTATAAGGTAACGGTGTTAAGGTGAAGATCTAGAACGTACATTTTACAGATTGCGTGAACTCAGTTTCTTATTGCTGTAAACACTAAAAACCCTTGCTCAAACTGATCTTATCAGCACTTAATCAATGGCCATGTTTTCCAAACAGACCGATCTCAAGGATTAAAAGAGATTCATTGACTAATAGATGTGGAGTAATTTAAAGAGAGTTTGATGATAAGGTCTGAGGTAACTGCATTATTGAGAAGGAGGTAAAAGAAAACGTGTGTTAGATAAAACATTTGATTAACGATTTTTCGGTTTTTAAAACAACATTCAGGTGCTTACCGACCTACAAATTAATGAGTTCGATTTCATTGATTTTCTTTTAATAAATATACGTCCTGTAAGACATTTTAACGTGGATAAAGTCGAGTGGATGGTTAAATTTATTTTAACTTCGCTTTATTTGTATTCGAGGCGAAAGTGTTCCTCTTCTTACTAGCTCAAATGAATATACAGGAAGATATAAAGACAAAATTTGTTTCGTCGGTATAGTACGTAACCTGTGAAACGTGTCCTGTCCTCTACTTTATTAATTTTAATTAATCTTAAAAGATGCGTTTTAAACGAGATTAATGGTCAGTCAAATTGACAAGTAGATACTGAGATAACCCCATTATAATATAATAACCTATTGTGTATTCATTGTCTTGACCGCTGTGGTCAGTTTGCGGTCAGTTAGTGGTCAGTGAAGAGGTTCTTTCAACCAGGGCCACTGAGTTTCTTTTATATCCACATATATTTTTCTAGCTGTTTTTGGCAGCATTCATGTATTGTGAATTTCTGAAAGAATTTAATTTTTTTTATTTTTGGTTCAGAAATTACGTCATCACCCAGTTGACCGGTGATGATAATAATAATAATAATAATAATAATAATAATAATAATAATAATAATAATAATAATAATAATAATAATAAAGTTAATTCACCCATTATATGTATTTTTTATATATATAGAAAAGATATAACCATATCAGGTTTGAAAAATGACTGTCCAATTCCCATATGTCCAGTACGGACCACAGTGTCCAGTGAGTGTGTTCCATATGTTGGACATGTGTCCAGGGCAGGTCAGCTTCAGGAATGTTGACAGGTCATCCATCCAGGTCCGTTGCCGTCTTTTTTAATGTTGACCATAGGTCAGGATAGAGCGTGACTGAATTCATTAACAATGGAGTGAAAGGGGAATATATAGATGTGCGTTCTCTCTCTCTCTGTCTCACTTTCTCTCCCTGTCCCCTTCTCTCTCTCTCTATCTCTCTCTCTCTCAGCCCCCTTCTTCCAAATTCTGCAAACTGCAAGTGCCGATGGCACGAGAATTCATCTCAACACTCACATCTTGAAATTGCATCACAGGACTAGATATATTTTGATATTAAAAAAACTCTCATTTTATAAAAAGCACTCAAGGCCAGCTAATTATATAACTTGGACTTTTCTTCCTGTTGCCTTTTTCCTCTCTATAATAGAAAATCAAGTCATTTCTCATCCTGCTTTCTAATTTCCCTTGATTGTCAGTCATCGCTTTCGTGCACTTATTACAATTTGCTTTAAAGAAGAATGGGTCTAAATATCATTTATGACGTGTTGCTTATCAATAACGATGTCAATGGCAAAACCAGAATATTGACGTGAAAAAATTTTGGGGAATATATTATGAGGTCCTTTGCAATATTTCTGATATCGGGGAGGAGGTGTTTTTTGACTCAAGCCCCCACCCCCCTTTCACAAACACATACACACACACACACACACACACACACACACACACACCACAAGGGGGTGAGAAAGGGAGATAGGTTGCCACCCCCTTCACTTGTATCTGCCTAGGACAGTCACGTGTTCTAGGACGGGTCCAGTGATAGGCTGAAATACCCCCCCCTTCTTCCCCTCTCTCTCTCTCTCAATCCTTCCCTTCCAGCTCCCTTCCTCCTAGCCATCTCCCTCCCTCCCTTCTCTCTCTCTCTCTCTCTCTCTCTCTCTCTCTCTCTCTCTCTCTCAATCAACCAAGACTTGTCCAAACACGCTTCTATTCCTATGCCAAACATGTTATAGTAAAATTCCCTTCATCTACCTTATTGTCATCTACCTCACCTACCTGAATTATAAGTTAATTCCCCTAACTAATACCGGTGTTGTCCCCCCCCCCCCCACGAAAGCAAACCCCTAGACGCACTACTCAGACCACTGGTATTTAACATTTTCATCCATTCTATCGAGTACGAGAGTTGTGTAAACAGTCACTGTAGTTACACAATGTTTTTGTTATCTGAAGGCACCTCCCCTAGACATAACAAAAACTGGAAGTAAAAGTTCAGCAGGACATAGATAGAGATTATACAGCAAGAGGTGGCGGTAGGGGGGGGGGGGGGGGGAGATTTCAGCCTCCTCCCCAACAACCAGTCGCTACCTTCCCCAAAACAAAATGGTGGTAGCAGCAAATGTTTTAAATTAAGCAAATAGGGAAAAAAAGAGCGATCTGAGTGAGATCTATGGATGGGCTGCAAAATGTCCAAGATTGCAAATGTTTGTAACCATTTATCCAAAGCACTCCCACCCTCACCAATCTCCGTTCGATATTCTGATTTTCCTCACTGAGCAGCATATCCCTAAAACTTCCGCTGTCTCTTTCAAGTTAGAAATACCAAGGCATATATTGGTCTACAAAGTGATTTTGTTCTGAAGATATACGTAAATACACATCTGTTCCAAGACTTGGCAACACACGCTGGCAGATTAAAATTGTGCCCCAAATACACCGTGGCTAATTTGGGGCGGAGTAGAGTTTTTACTTCATACAAGGGAAGCATTGAAAATTTAAAAAAATCTTTATGGATGAACTGCAAAATGTAAAAGATTGTCATGTTTATAACTACACGTATTTATTCAAAGCACCCAACCAATCCAATGATATTCTGATTTTCCCCAGTGATCAATATAAGCCTTAAACTCTCGTTGCCTCATAAAGAGGTACACATTGGTCTACAAAGAAAATTTGTATTGAAGATAAACGTAGAATACACATTTGTTCAAAGTCTTGGCAACACTTTAATGTCATGTAACTGCCATGTTACTGCCAAGCTGTTGGCCGTCGCATTTCGACGTGTTTTTGGCAGATGAAATCATACCCCAATATACCGTTGCACATTTTTAGTCGGAGTAGCATTTTCACCTCATACAAAGGAAACAAAGAAGATAAAAAAACCGAGATCACTTCAATCTCATACTTGACGCACAAGAAAACTTGGAGCAGATCTTCCTCGACGCTGCATGACGCTCCAGCACAGGTGTAGGCGTTTTTTTTTCTACGATTATCAGGACAAAGAACATACTTTCACTTTTAAATATTTCGCCGACGCACCTGTCCGTTCTTGGTGTATGTTTCACAAGCAGCCAGTTGTGTAAATTTCAGCCGCAAAATAACTTCGGTTCTTCTTATCTTCATCTTAACGATGAGATCTTCCTTTTTTTTCTAAAACACGTGCGCATTTGTAAGGTTAAGTACCGCGATCTGCAGTTACTCCATGTTCAAGCAATTGCCAAGCGCTGACACTGGTACTATTTAGTTTAGTACTCGCACAGTCTAAACTAAAACTGAAACGGGAATTGCTGAAGTATCTCCAGGAAAGGCAGGGGGTGGTTTCAATGCATCGTGCAGATTTTTTAAATTAAAAGAAAAAAGAAAAAAAAAAGTGATGGCACAGGTGGAGAGATATCGGCGCTTAGACAACCCCAAGTTTTCACTGGTTTATCTCCTTCGTGCATTTTGGCACATGTGAATCCAAGATTATAGAGGGATGGGCCCGTTTCTATATTCCAAGGGTCTGCTTTTTCCAAGGCCCGCTATGCCAAAGGTCCGCTTTTCAGAGGATCCGCTGTTACGAAGTTACATTTCACATATATAGGGCAAACAGCCTAAATATAGCATATGAATGCGCTTCTTTGACACGAAGGTCAGAGCCCGGATTACGCAACATTTAAAATCCGTTTAAACGCTGCTATAGCATCAATAAACTTTTTCGGAAAGGCGGACCTTCCGAATGGCGGACCCTAAGAATGGCGAACCCTCGGAATATAGGGCTGCCCCCGTCCGCTCCAAACCATCATCGTGTAAACGTAACAAATCTGGCACTTCAACGGCTGAAAATTTATGCCTCCACCTGTCAAGAGTCGAGGTGGAAATACAAGACACTCAAAAATGCTTTTAATGATATTGATCTCAATTTGAAATATGGGCTTTGTAAAATCATGCCATCCGTTTGCCATATCGGTGGTTCAACGCGCAAATCTTAAGAGACGCTCTAAAAAAATCACTAAATAAGGAATTGTGATACGTGAGACAAAAGATCGCATGCGTGCACTCTATTCATTAAGACTGAAATGGGAAATCTATAAATGCATGGACGATGTATATGTCCCTTAGCATTTCTCTGTCAGGGAGCATTTTTGTTTCCCAGCTTCTCGTCCTGAAATTATCAATAAAATGTCATCTTCACAAATGGAAGTTTGTAGTGGTAGGTCGTGAAAAATGACTTCCACTATGTTTTATTAAACGAAAAGGGGTGTTAATTTGCTTTGGCAATGTACCTCTGATCACTTACATATATTTTCATTATTCAACTTTTTATAAATTATATTTGCATATTTTTTCAATAGTCTTCTTATTGCCCAACCTATGGTGTTGAAAACTAAATACAACCGGAATCCACACAGAATTTCAAGAAACTCTGCTGTAGTAATGATGATAGAAAAGCATAAGCTTATCAACACAAAACTGAGCACGTGAGCGCATGATTGTGCAAGCAGGCACGCGCGAAATACCACGCGCCTGTCGTAGCTACTGTTTTCTGGAGTTATCACGATCACATGGATTTTTTTTTTTTTTTTTTTGCAATATCTCGCTCGTAAATGCCCATTAATGTAAAGTGCACTTGGACCACCCATATTGGAATTTCATAAAACCTTCTCACACTACTGTGCGACACGCAAAAAAGAAGAAAAAAACGACTTAAAGGGATAATAACTCTTCGTTTCGGCCAAAAAATGAATTTTCCTGGGGTAAACAACAATTTTTCCATACTTACCAATGGTTAATGAATCCATTTTTACATTCAAAGTTAGTCCCTGTTTTTTTTCTAAAAAGTTTGGTTTTTTGTTAAAATCTCTTAAGAGATTTTAACAGAGTATAGCCATCAATGGAGGTCACGTGGTCTAAAGACAAGCTCAGATATCAGAATAATAGCTATAACTGCCTTTTTGTGGTAAAACAGAATATGTTATATTTCTATGAGTTATTCACAATGTTTTTAATGTAGATTTCATACGAAGAGTTATTATCCCTTTTACTTCACCAACTGGCATAAAACCAAGCTTAGATATGAAGGACCGAATAAGCATTGTTTTCCTTTCTCTAAATTTTTAATTTTCCGGTCAGTTCTTACGGGCGTTCGCACTTCCGCGGTCCATCGTTACCAATTAATACTAGAAGGTAAAGACCTTGAAATTTGCTCACATTTTTCCTGATGGTTTATCAACGGCAGATTTTACGGCAGCCATTTAATATGTTCGAAGTGTGCTTCGATTCTACAAGTGCGTTCTAAAATGAAATGCCGTCGACGATTAGACCGAAATGAGCTACAATTGAAATAGAGAATATTAGCAATTACCTGATAGACATTCCGTTGTTCACTTTAGACGTGTCATTTATTAGCTAAAAACATCTTGCTTGCTTATATGTGGGATAGACGACACTTATACCTCAGACCACCAATAACATAAAGTATTTCAATACTGTCCATATATCTTACATTATCGGCAATGGTGAGCCCATGGTTCAACAAAGAGGTGAAAGGAACACACTTGATTCTCTCTCTCTCTCTCTCTCTCTCTCTCTCTCTCTCTCAAACACACACAAACACACACACACTTTTTATACCCCACAATTCAAATCCCTCAGGATTCATAACCATAGTGTAGGACACGCTTCAAGAAAAAGGCAGCAAAACACGAAATAAAACGTTTTCACATCCCCATTAAGCTAGGACCCCCGGGCGCCAAGACGGACAGGCGACATTTAACGAAGCATCCGCCGATCTCCGATAACGTTGGAATTTTTCTAAGGGGCAAGGCACACACTTAACACACTTTTCACTGAGGTTGACTAACGGTGCGTTAATAAAGCCTGAGATTAAACGCATTCTGCTTGGCGTTTATCACTCGATTGTAATGACTACTTGGTAGCCAGCTCAGCAGAAAGCCAACTTTACCAAGAGTGTGACGTTGTGCGGAGGTCATGTCAGCACTAGAGAGAGTTATCTCACTATAGTCGACTGATGTTATTAGCAAAGTCGCTTAATCTTGGCCTGTGTTAAAAAATGTTTTTATTTCTTTTTTAGTACTTGCGTCTTTATTGTATTTCGGTCTATTTATCGTTTTGCGTTTCTTTAAAGCTAGTTAGCACCTTGTTCGTTTGTTTTCGAGGTCATGTGAGTATTCAGTCATTCATTTGCCCGTCGGTGTTTTTTTATTTTTATTTTCATTTCTTTTTCACTGTTTGATTGTTTATTTCCAAATTCGTCCGTTTCTTTGTCTGTCATCTGTGTTCTTGTTTTTTAGTGTCTATTTGCTTGATTGTGAGTTCAGAAAATGGACACTCGCAGGTAATTAAAAGCGATAAAGGGTAAACGTGAGATTCAAGCACGCCGAAAGATATCCGTGGACTGGGTTTGGGGCGCTGGACGACCTCGGTCCTCGTCACCCCCCGTCATCATTATTTACCGTCCACACGGACAAACTGCGCCCTCTTTACCTCATATCACCCCAGACCTCGACCTTCTGGGGTCTGTTCCAACAAGGAACTTAAAAGACCGAAACTTGGTCTTAACTTGTACATAAAAAATCGGCTGCTTCAATTCAGGAAAATCTGCAATGGTCTAGATACTAGAGCTACTGTTGGTTTAAATTGATAGATAATTCTTCTTTATTATAAAACAAGCGCTACGTTTCATCTTGTCGCATTGCTTATTTATCTGGAGTCAAAAAAGACTAAAAGTTTGGACCAATGTCTGTTGTACAGTTCCTGCTTTAAACAGGCCCCCTACCGTGACTGATAAGGACTCGAAACTTGGGCAATGACGTACGGATTCTTTCTCTATCTAGAAATTTTGGTGAGCCCTTCTTAAAAATATTTGAAATATTTCCTAGAGAAAATCAATTATTTTGTAGCAAGCAAACAGACACTCCCCATCACTTCTCTAGAATACTGATACAGTTTTTTTTACATGCACTTGTTTATTTTTTGCACAGAGATAAGATACTGGTACAGATTTTCTTACATGAACTTCTTAATCTTTTCTATTTGTTTTTTTTTGTTTTTTGTTTTTTTTTTGTTTGTTTTTTTTTTTTTTTTTTGTTCATGTACTTATGCACAGAGCGAAGATACTGATGCAGAATTTTGTTATACGTACTTGCTTATCTATCCTATTTGTATTTTTCAGTTCATATATTCATGCACTTGCTCATTTGTCCATTTCTTCATTTTTAGTCATTATTTATTATTTATGTTATCATAATTTACTTAACTGATCATTTTTTCCGGGGTGTACTTTTAACAAACTATCTGTTTTTAAGTTAAGGTCATGGAATTTCTAGTACGCGTCTGGAATATTTCAAAAAGACACATGTCCTAATAGGCAGGGATGTTGTTGCTTGTTAAATTTACGAGCGCCCTCGATTTTTTTCCTATGCCCTCGTGGCTCCTAAATGGTGTACAACGATCGCTGAAAACATGAAAAAAGAGGGAATCCTAGAAATACACCACCGCACCACGCCTTCGTGATTACTAGCCCTAAAGAATGTTTACGTTTTTTGTCCATTGTCACATAGCTGTGTCACAATCGTTTAGAACAGTGCCCGCGAAAAAAACACCACCAAGTTTAATTCATTGACCCTGAGTTTCAAAGTCCAAGCTGGAAACTCTTCTCTAAGGGTTCATTCCCAATACAACTATGGTTCTACGTGAATTAATCGATTCAACTTCGCAGGGACTCTCGCTGACTGCAATCAGCTTAATTGAATGGCATGCCTCCTCCTGGCGTTGAGTAGATAACAGAAAAGCTTCTGATTATAAGAGTACGTTGGAAACAACAAGAGACGTGTTAAACTGTGAAATTGATTGCATTCAGCGAGAGTCCCCGCACAGTTGGATCGATCCACGTAGACCGATGGTGATTATGGGAATGGGGTCTAAGTCACCCAGTGCTCCAGACTCCATTGGAAGCGTTTTTTTTTATTCATGATGCTACCTCACTGCCCTCAAAAAGTAACCCTTCTCTACATTTATCAGCATGCACTGTATACGCTTTTGCCATTAAAATAAAGCGTAATATGGGTAGTTGTCACTGAAAAGGAGAACACCGGGTGTAGAGAATCGGGTGTAAAATTCCTTTGAGGTCCCCATTATACTTGCTGGATACAAGAAGGTCGCCAAATTTTGACCCAAATTCAGGGTGATTGAGATGACGCGTGGAATGTATGGGGGATGACAGTGTCTAATAAATTAGTTATTCTGGCTATTTAGCTCTAGGTATGTTAGTACTTTGGCATTGTCCTGTGTTTGGTGACACATGTTGTACTAATTGGTACAAATATGTTAGACATTCGGGAGTGTGTACTGGTCACTTGGGGATAAGTGGTTAACACGGCTGTGAGATGTGTAATCCCAAATTAAGAGTATTATATTCGATAAACAGTATTTTCTGTAGTTGTCATAGCTGTAAAATATAGTAGCCAAAGAGAGTGTGGAGTGTTTACCCCCCCCCCCCCCACACACACTCACACATTTTTTTCTGCCACGTTAGTTGAAAGAATACGCAGGGTGGTTTTTATAGTTACCCACCCCTCCCGTCGCTTTTTCTTTCTGAATAGTTAGCTCCTTACGTGCATTTTGTGACTTTTGGATCGTCATTGGTTCTATCACATGTCACATGTGTAGCCTCTCTCTCTCTCTCTCTCTCTCTCTCTCTCTCTCTCTCTCTTAGTATTTGTGTCTAGTGATAAATTGCTCAGCCCATCATTAGAGACAGCTTGCGAGGAAATCCAGAAAAAAGAGAAAAGAGATTATCTGATTACATTAAAAGTTGCATTAACGTTATCCAACGTACCTCTATGGATTTAAAAAAAGCTGAACACAGATATTTCTAATCCTATAAATGATTAATGGTAATTTGTGGGAGCGTAAATATTCAGAAGGTAAAAAGATAATGGCTGACCCGGTAAAAAGATGAGCGCCATATTTTCCATCTTGAACATTTTTGAAAGACAGTAAGATAATAATAAATAAATATGTATTTTTTATCTCTTAAAGAAAAACGACTAACAATACTACACACACACACACACACACACACACACACACACACATTAGTATTGTTAGTCGTTTCCCTAAGATAAACATCGTCACTGAACGTTAAACTATCTATAAATAAAACTTAAAAGTAATATCAAAACTTAAGACTGTTCAGGCATAAAAACTAATCAAAACTATAAGTTTACATGTATATCCTTGAATATTGAGGTATTGCTATAGAATTCGAGGATACGTATGTAACCCCTAGTATCTCAGAAAAAGCAAAAATAAATAAATAAATAAATAAATAAATAGATAGATAGATTAGATAGATAGATAACGGAGAATTGCACCACTTAAATGATGTTAAACCATACTTTGTGTGGTAAAGGAATTCTGGATAGGAAAAACCCGTGCCAAACACCACAGTTTAAATATGTCATCAGACAGAAGTCTAATATTTGATATACCACATATACCAGTGTTGGTAGATCAAAGTATTGATTATATTTATCTATGTCTGGAGGCTCAATAATATCCACTAACTAGTGATTTTGATATTTATAACTGTTCTATATCGATAAAACTTTTGGATTATATTTATTTTTAGGAGACAATGGAGGATCTAGTATAAAAGGTGGGGGGGACGACATGCATGTGTCCATCTCCTTCCTTATCTTTTAAGCCCCCCCCCCAAAAAAAAAAAACAAAAACAAAAAAAAGAAAAAAACAACAACCTCTGCCCACCCACCCCCAAAGAAAGATAAATAATAAAGAGTATGAGGAACTTGATGAGACAAAACAAACTACAGTTTCATACTTGCGCCATACAATTTGTAGTACGAATTGTGTTTCATATTTATATATCTTTATCCCCCCCCCCCCAAAAAAAAGGAAATTCTCGGTGCGCAGTCGGTAGATGCTTTCAAATATAACCCAGAAGATTTTATGAGGCCTTTGTCTGAAATGGGTGGTATTATTCAGTAGTGATCGTGAGATATATTTGGAAAAAATTATCTCTGTTATTGGAAAAGAGATCTCCCAAAATAGCCGAGACAATGTAAATGGAAGTGTTCAGACTTTTTTTTTTATTTTACGCCGGAGGAGTGCATGCGTGTGAGTAATTAGTCAACCGCTAGCTATGAACATGAAGTTAGCTACATCTCACAGTAAACAAACAAACAAAAAACAACCAAATAGCAAGGGAGTAACTAGGTTAAAGTTAAATATTTCTTAAGCTCTAAACGCTGGTTACCTCCCTATTGATCCCCTTTCCAATAACCATGAAAAAATATCGATCTTTTTTATCGTACTTACAGAGTTAGTGCTCTAAAATGCATCTCGTAAACCGGCGTGATAGGAATGGTAGTCCGCTAGGAACTTTAGTCCGTTCTTCATTACTTTGTACAGGTGACATGCGTCCCATATACTAACCCTAATATTTCAGCTAACCCAAACCTGTACAGATCTTTGAGACCCCAATCCTTGGACTGCCGTTCCTGTCACACCGGTTGTGACGAACGTAGCTGAGCACTTGTTACCTGCTCGTGCGCTGAAGAACTGCTGCATTGCGGTAGTTGTGAAGAACACATTGTATGTCTCAACAGCTCCAAGTGAATTGTGTTATATGAAAATTTGAGCACCCCATTGTGTTGGCTTCTCCACCTCCCCTCCCCCCCCCCTCTCTGTTTCTCTCTCTCTCTCCGTCTCTCTCTCTCTCTCTCTCTCTCTCTCTCTCTCTCTCTCACTACCCTGAGTGTCAGAGAAACGTAAAAGCTAGCTTGCTAAATATACCTCGTGGTGGAGTCGCGCTGACAATACCGGAATCTAGAACCTAGGGTATCTCTCACACACACACACACACACTCACTCACACACACACACACACACACACACACACTCACACACACACACACACGGTCCCACGTAATTTCCAATCCAGGATGTAATGCGTTTCCCATTGACAAATTATAGTAAATGATAATGTGAACATGTGTCACCTTCCCTCCTCTCCTGTTATCTTTCTGGACCCGCCAAACCGTCTATGTAAAAAGTGATTGGTAAACAGGTTGTCTATTGGCTTAAAAGGGGATTTTCACTTTCACTCAACGTGAATAAAAATAAATAAAAAAAAAAAAAAGATCACTCGAAACTTAATATATTTGTTTTATTCTAAACATGGGATTATCGGCTTATACAAACTCAACAACACGTGTCATATGTATATTTTCTTTTATAAAAATATCAAAATTGAGCTGATATAGTATTCTAGAATTTGTCTTGAATAAAGAAATACATATGTAGATGGATAGTGAAAGAAAGAAACAGACATGTAACTAGATGAAACAAAAACTAATCGAATATATAAATAGAAACTAAAATGCATCCATTTAAAAAACAAAAACACATTGATAAATTGTTAAATAAATAAGATAAAGAAACAAACAAATGAACAAATCAATAGATAAATACACATCGATTATTTAATCTAAGTTTCCTTGCTGCTTACATGATTTATTGCATAGGCGTGCGTTCAATGTTTATCTTTTTAAGGTAGTTTAAACCAATACAGTCTTCGTTAACACCATGCGCGCTCTAAAGCTCCTAAGGTAAAGCCGTTTCAAAACCCAGATAAGCAGTATTTAATACGAGCTATAAGATCTTATCTTTACTTTTTCCCCTCAAATAATGAAACTTATACACGCTCAATATCAAGTGAGTAAAATATTTATTTGTGGAAAAATATGAGATCTTAAAGCAGTTTACCAACCAGCTCACTTGTTTCAGCATATATGAGAACAATCACGATTATGCTTTTTATTTACAGGCTCACGCACAAACATATTGCTGTCTTTTTTTTTTAATAAGATGCACCAGATGTAGATGTTAGCTCCTACCAGTTAGCTGTCGATCAGTTTGGTCACTGTGTCCGCTTACATCTTCACAGGTCAGTCGTCATCCTTAATTAGAAACAAAAATTATCATGTTTTTTTTTTTTAGAAAATCAAAGGCGTTATAAAACGTATGAATCATTATTTTTAGAATTATGAGTCACTGTCTAGAAATCTTAAATTTAAAATTCGAGCTATAATACTATAATTCATATAGATATGATGCTGAAAAGATTTTCGATCATGATGACTGCTATGTGAGATTCGAATTATTAGATATAGATATATTATATAAAATAAAAATGCCATTAATAGCTTCATGTTCTGCAATTGTAATTCCAACTAGCATCTATAAGAGCATATCAGACTTTTCCCCCCTCTCTCTCTCTCTACCCTCTCTCTCCAATCTCTCTCTCACTCTCCAATCTCTCTCTCTCTCTCTCTCCAAACTCACTTGCTCATAAAGCTGTTCTTCTTAGACCGTCTCCTCCGCCACCACAAGATGACAAACATTACGATTAGGAACAGAATGACCCCGACGACGATTCCACCGTAGATTAAGGGGTCCCGTTGCCAATTAAGTCTTGACTCTGTGCAGTGACTATCTGTATAATCGATCTTAACGAAAACATGGTTCTCTGACCGGCACCTAGAAAATAAAAAACAACATTATTTTACAGCTCACTTAATGATAAATGAAGTTCGAATTGATACATTGTGCCGTCCTAAAAGGCCAGATCTTGGTTAAAAAAGTAATCGTTTCTAAAGAGAGTTAACAGGTTTAATGCACATGCCAACACAGTGCACCCTTCACCAGTGGATGTTGAGTGACTTGTCGAAAACAAGAAGTTATAAAGTGACTTACAACTTCTTGTCGAAAATAAGCATCTCATCGTGGCTGGTGGGGAGGGGTGGCTGCAAGCCCCGTGCGAGTTTGGAGAGAGAGAGATAATGTGTGTGTGTGTGTGTGTGTGTGTGTGTGTGTGTGTGAGAGAGAGAGAGAGAGAGAGTAAATATGGGAAGAGAGAGAGAGAGAGAGAGTAAATATGGGAAGAGAGAGAGAGAGACGGAGAGAGAGATATGCTTTTACAGGTGCCTGGTCAGACTTCATTAGTACGCAAAATATCTCCGTACACTCACGAGAGGCAAATCCATACAACTACGCAAGTCAGTACGCTTAATGAAACGTTACACTACGTCACAGCGCTATGAACTCACGTGCACGTGGCTTCGTTACTCGAAGAGGACACCTGGCATTCGCCCCGGCCATTACAATCCCAGTTTTCACACTTGCGGGCGCAGGTGATCGTTGGGTCCTGCTCGTTGTTTTCGCATCTGTATTCATGTGGATTTTTGGGTATTAGCTTTTCGCAAGAGTCTGCGCCATTCAGAGAACAAAGGTTCTTAAAATTGCCCACTGAAAAAAAGGCAATTATTGGCTGAGGTCAATATGTTATCTTGCATGTATAAAAACTATTTGTTTTTGTTTTCTCGTTTATTTATTGAAAAGAGAAAAAAAATGGACGTGACTAACACTAAGTATTACAAATATTATTAAAATTGAAGTTCAAAAAGCCTATAATGCAAGGCGAGACTTATCAAATATGTTAGTGTCGCAACAGCTGTTTAACCAACCCAATGTACTGTATTTCAATTCAAATATCTTATAAAGCAGCTTAAGAAAACACCTTTCCCTTACGGTGTGTCCATTATTCAAGAGTCTTCACATACCTTGACGGTCAAAGCTGGCTCGGGCCCGAGTTAGGTCAGCTGTAAGCTCCTTCCCATTTGTAGTTAATCTAAAAGTTTGATTTTTGAAAAGAATGTCTTTGATTTGCTGTATCGCAGATGTAATGTTCTTTTGATCTCCCAGGAGGAATTCCAGAGGAAATATAATCGAGTAAGTGACATTTATCTCTCCAAGTACGTCCGTATCTCTAGAAAAAAAAGAGCAGTGCGTTTTTCATATTATCAGTATAGGGGTAGGAGCGAACTGTGTGTTCACAATAAGAGAAAAAAACGCATCAACCCTATAAGCGCACGAAGCAGGGGGCGATTAAGGGATTTTTTACTTCTTTAAGGCAAATTTACATATAAATCAGCCATTGGCGTATTACGAGGAGGGAGGATAAAAGAGGGAGGATGTTAAAGTCCAGGAGGTTCTATGCCGTCCTCCAGCTTTTCCTAATGAGTCCCCCACTAAATAATAGTATAATAATAATTGTATTAAATACATAAGTTACATGCTAGGGGCACTCTATGGCTGTGTTCAGAATAGAATTTATCGGTCCAGCAGGATCGATCTATCTCAGCGGGAATTCTCGCAAAGGCGCAACCAATTTAATCAGCTTAATAAAATATTATAAACTTGTACGTACATTGAGTTGATTTCTACGTCTTCATGTCCAATAACATCTTTAAATTTATCTCTAAGCTGAAAATCGGTAGACAAGTGTTCATGTATTAATGCCATTTATTTTGTTGATCTTATGTACAATTTAAATGATTTATTCAACCATGAACCTATTTTGACTTAAAAGTATATAAACAATAGGTAGTATAAGGTAAAAAGTCGCAGATTAACGAGGTTAGGCAATTGAGTAAATAATTTCATTTAATTTAATCTAATCTAATACACTGCTCTTTTAACAGCAGCTAAAACCTGAGTTTTTTTACTCCAAGGTTTTGACTTCTGTCAAGATCTCTCTGAAAACGGAACTGCAGTTGAACAAGTTGTTGGATTCTAGGACAATTCCCCCCCCCCCGGACAATTCCCCCAGGACAATCCCCCCCCCCCGGACGAGACCCCGCCGCCCAAGAAATATATACTAATATACAAATATAAAGTAAATTAGCGTTAAGCTCAAAACATTTCATCCAATTTATAATATTTTAGTGTGATAATACAACTTCATCATTAAAGAAATTACTTTGTAACAAAAAATCCTTTTACGTTGAGTACAAGTACAGAAAGTATTATCTAATCAAAGTATAACCACCTATCCTTCAGGTAAAGGTGGGGTAAACAGATGAACAGGTAAACAGATATTTTATGAATATTTTCAGTGTGATTGGTAGTGGGTAAGTAGGTAGCAGTCAAGCAATTAAAGGTGACAGATAATCAAAGGAATACCTAGATAAGCAAGAATCTGTTTACCCCACCTCCCCTAAAGATGCATCTTGAATCAAGGATTACTTAATCAAGGGTGGGGGGGGGGGGATAATGAAACAATTATAAGTAACAGTTAATTCTTCAAAGGGGTTACATGAGAGTGAGATCATCTGTTTACCCAAACTTTACCAGGAGATATACTTTGATCAGATTATTTTAAATAAAATTTTCTGTACTTTCATTTCTAAAACTTTCTGTACTTGTACTCCATGAAAATAATTTGTTTAATGGAATTCACTTTCTCTAACCCGGAGTTGCATCATCACACTAAAAATATTCATAAAATGGATGAAGAGATTTTAACTTTATACTCTTTCCTTTATATTAGTTCATAAATGTATATTCTTCGGGGGGGGGGGGGGGGGGTTCCGGGGGGGGGGGGGTTGTTCTGATACCTGTCATACCAGATTGTTGTGCCTCTGTGTAATTAACAAGGTATATATCCAGATTTCAAAATACAGCAGATATCACATAAAAAACACATCCGGCTGGATATTGGAAATTGGAGTACAAACAATTCTGATCTTAGCTGTTTTTGTGCAGTAACTATTTAACAGTTATAATTTTTTAAAGAAATTTTAACAGATTTAATTTTCAAGATGACAATATATCCTACCTGCTGCTCAAGATATTCTGTTATATTTTCCTTTTGTTTTTCATCTGTTTTATTGAATTCTGTCGAATTCAGTATAAAGGAAAGATGCAAACTTTTAGTGAGATTTTTTATTTCCTCTGATCCTAAAAATAGACACATATATACATTAAGGAATCTGATCGCGTATACTGGAGGAGGGTCAGTTTCAACTACCTTGCAAAATAAGCGCCGAAAGGTGCGTCCCTCCTCTTCACTAAAAGCAAACAATAACACAAAATATAAAAAGAAAGAAGTAAATGATTGATAATGAACAGACAAAAACAATCGCCAGTCCAAGGTTAATAAATAAATAAACAAGGCAGCAAAGTCACCACCCAATGCCGTTTCACCCCTAAATTTTCATTCTATGATGATTTAGTTTATTTTTTATTTTTTATTTTTGATTATTGATTGATTAATGATCCGAATCACCACCAAAAACTAATCATCTGTTCCTTGCCCCCTTCTGAATACCTGAAAATTTCATCAAAATCTGTCCATAACTTATTATTTTTATTTTTGATTATTGATTATTGATTGATTATTGATTCTGATCACCACCAAAAAACTAATCATCTGTTCCTTGGCCCACTTCAGACAGTTCCTGAAAATTACATCAAAATCGGTCCATAACTTTTTCTGTAATGTTGCTAACAGACAGACAGACAGATAGACAGACAGACAAACTAACGGAACCAAAAACATTGGCGGAGGTAATTAACAGATAAATAAAGAAGCAACACACAAACACACACACACACACACACACATATATATAAAGCCTACCTTTGGTGAAGTTCTTTGAAGCATATATCGTTGGCGATGGCGAGGTGGGGCTTGGCTTAGAACTTGCTGATTTACTAGTTTTGCTTTCGTTTGGTTTGTCCGATGTGGTGCGTGTCACTTTTGTTACTAATGACGAAGGAGTTGGCTGTTCTCCGGTAGAGGAAGCGCTTCCGTCTGTACTGGCACCTGTCGATAACGTTGGTTGAAGCGATGGTGGTTCTGTCGACTGGTCCTTTGGTCCTGTAGTCATCTTGCTTGAGACAGTCGTGCTGTCCTCTTGAGCACCTGGCGTGGTGGATGTTGTCACGGTCTTTGTAGGCGAGGTAGTCGGCACGGTGCTTGATTCAGCAGATTTTCCCTCCGATGATTGAACGGCAGAAGACGTTGTCAAGGGTCCGCTTTGTGTATTAATTGGCGGTTTGTTCGACTCGGTAGTGCCTTTCGATGTTCTGGCAGAGGTTGCTTTGTTTGTCGGTGTGGTATTTGACTCTGTACTAGAAGCAGAGGCAGTTGTTGGATTTGCCGTAGACGATACTGATGTCGATTTGACTGAGGTGGATGTGGTTATGGTTGGGGTAATAACAGTGGATGTGGTTGGTTTGGTTGTACTGTTTGGTTGTCCAGTAGAACCAACAGTAGAGGATGTTTGACTACCTCCTGCACTAGCCGTTGGCGTAACCGTTTGCTTACTAGCGGTTGGTGTTTCTGAAACTGTATTAGTTGGCGATATGCTCATTGCCGGAGTAAACGTAGCTGGACTTGTTATCGGTGTACTTGGAATGGCTTTTGTTGTCGCAGCTGTAGAGGCTTTAGTCGGTGGCGTTGAAATTGAAATATTTGGTGTAGTGGGGATTTCCGTGTTTGTTGAAACGTTTGATGTCGTAAAAATCGTTGTATTTCCTGAGGTTGGCGATGCAGACGTTGGTGCTTTTGTTGTAGCATTCACTGTGCTCTGGCTATTCATGGTTGAAGACGCAGAAACTGGTGCACTTCCGGTGGATAACAATGTCGACGTTGATGCCGTTGTTGTAGTGTTTTTTGGAACTGATGTGCTCTCTGCCGGTGGCATTGGCGTCCCTGGAGTAATATTTGTAGTATTAGTTGTGCCGGGACCCACCGTGTTTGTTGATACGTTCGTCGATGCAGGGACTGGTGTACTCTTTCCCGATGACAATGTTGTCGCATTGCGTGGTGATTGCGCTGGCGTTGTAGTATTGCTCCATGTCTCACCGTCGACACATGATAAACGCAAACTGCACGTTACAAGCAGCAACAGTATCAACGAAGGGGCCATCATTTTAACTGTGGTTATAAATGTCCGCTTAGCAAGGTATCTGTGGCCTTTGATCATAATCGGGAAAATAAATAAATGAACAATGAAATAGTTGATTGATCGGTAAATAGCTTAGATAATCATTTAAGTTGTGAAAGGCAGTTTAGAGGGTTTCGTTATCCAATTCGTTTAAAGCTTCCCCCCCCCCCCAACTTATTTATGTCAAAAATCAAAGCGTTTTGATCTTGTCTTCCTTTTTTTCACGAACCGTGGATTCAACCAAGTTTTATATGATCTACTTGGAACGAAGTTTTTCATTAGTTTGTAAATATTCGGTTAAGGTGTGTTAATTCAAATTATTAAGTTATTACTTTTAATCAATCCAAACAAATACGAGACATTTGCCAACTATAACATAGTTAAAAACTCCTTTGCCTTGAAAATCAATCACTTTCTCACTACTTAATTTTTTTAATTGTTTGTTAATTAGTTCATGAGATTTAAGGTAATAAAAGAGCCGTTTCATCTGCTTTTTAAGACCATATCTTGAGAACATCTGGACTTGTCTTTTTTTCAACTACTTAAATTTCTGAGTCAACGGTGAACCGCTAAAAAATGAGCGCGTGACCTCAACTTACCTGTTAAACTGGATCTCTGTCAATTCAGTAAGGTAACTCAATAACGTCCTCTTCTTCCAATTTCCAAACCAATATACACCAAGGTTAACATATAAATTTACACGATACAAATATTTAAAGAGAGTGTCGCAGCAAAATAAAGCTCATTGCCTTTTGAAAACGAATTTTCTTCAGAGAGAGAAAAATAACTGCCGGGGTCGCTTGAATATTTCAGTGGTGACTCTAGCGTGATTTTATCGCGAGTTCCTGGTTGTTCTTTTCAGTAAATATAAGCCGACACGTTTGTGTAAACACACATTTTGATAAAAACTCAATAGATAGAACCCTCTTTCGTGACTGCCCAACAACGCATTGCGAATTAATGCACAACTGACATATTAAGCACCCCTGTGCAAACCTAAACTTATCGCGTATTATTTAGGTCTATGTGTAACACTTTAGATAAAACAACGTGTAACGTAAATTAATGAGTGTTAGTCTGAGGAGAGTTTGGGCATGATTTATTGTATTTCTTTTGTAATTGCTTTAAGTGATTAATGGACGCATGGGGAGATTTATGAGGTAATAGAAGGCGCGCTGTTGCGTTGGGAGGGACAACTGAGTCTTATGACAGCGCAACACATGCAATGCAATTTGGGACTCAAGGAACAAAAAGAGTCCGAGATTCCCTTATTCACTGGCCCACCAAGGCGAAATTAAAGTATCCCCCCCCCCCCCCCCCCCTCTCATCCCATACAAACGCTCCACTAGCCTCCGTGATGTCGGTTTTAAAATTGTAGCAATATGGCACGAGACTTCATGATTACTCCTCCGTTTTCTACTGACCTGGGTTCTATACGAACACCTCTCACCAAAATGCTCACCTGATTTGCCTAAAAGTATTAATAGGTTACCTAATTTCCGTATGGAAGCCTCGGAGTGAACTTTACTTTTTATGATATGACACAAAATCTCCCCATCCCAGGAAAGGGATTCTGGTTTGATGAAATCATTACCCCCCCCCCCAAAAAAAAAAAAAAAAAAATTCTATCTGCCGTTTAACTTGGTATTACGTGACCAGGCAGAGCAATGAAAGTTCATATGTCGAATGAATGAACTACAGTGGGATTGTGTTAGAGAAGACAAGATGCATTTACATCCATTCTACCACCAAGTTAATGATATTTATTTTCGTCAATATTATCTTATTTTTACTGTTACAGCTATATATGCGTTTTTGTACGTTACTTAAACATAAACTCATGATTAAAAATAAACACCTCAAAGTGTTTTATGTTGAACGTTTTTGACATTTTTTTCTTTCATACGGCAGTTGCGTGGGATTATTATTACATCATTTTTGTGGCGTAAAGTGACTTATACACTAAGACGGCTAAGCCCTTTAGTAGCCCTTCGCCACTGCACTTGCGGTTGCATTGTATTACATTGTGATTTACATCACAGAATGTATATAAAGAATTACAATATAGACGGCTAGATATGCCGATGTGACAGGAATTGTGGTCAGCTTGAAACCGTAGACTGTTCCCCATACTTTGTACGGGTGACATTTGTCCCAAATACTAACTAACCCCAATACTCCGACTAACCCTAACCTGCATGTAATAAGCATATGGGAGCTCTGATTTCCATTCCTAGGACCATCATTATTGTTTTTTTATTTATATTTTTATCGTGCGTATTGACATATTCATATAAAACAAACAAGAACAACTGAATTAGATGTAAATTTATTTTGATCATTACAACGTCTTATTTATTAAAAAATGAATGTATCACAGTGGACGTTACACACAATGGTATCGAACAATAACAGGCGTTACTGCTCACAGTTATTCACACCCACCTGGCGTTAATACGTCATGAATGAAATTAATCTTTTCTCGCCGTTATGGCGTTGTCTGGTATAAACATGGGTACAACATACAAAATATATATAAAATAAATGCTGTCAGCTTCATTTTTTTACTGTAATTGTATTTAGTCAAATAAACATGCCACACCCATATATAAAATTGGTACCAACGTAACTCACGTAATACAGACCGGATACATTATTAATGACGTCATCAGAAGATCCACTCTGTTATGAACCTTTTCAGCAATACTCCGACTCTGTTTTCAATCTATTATAAACACCATGAGCATACAAAGTTACTACAATTTTCCCTTTGCCTATGCTAATAAATTTTACGAATACGAATACGATTTAACTTGCAAAACTTTCACAAGAAATCCCAGGGCACTCTTATACATAGCGGTAATTTTAATGACTTCATTGCAGTTTTTCAAACTTTTGTCTTTTGCTTATAAGGCCTGCAACACATTCAAAATTCTAAATTATACGTTGCAGTCGAGTCAGTGTTTACAACTCAGCTTCTTTACAACTGGGTGTTTTGAATCTACAGATAATGAAATGAACGGAATGGGGGAGGTATTTAAAAGGAATAATGATAGGTTTCCATGTCCAGAGTATTATTAAGAATCCATTTATCAACAGACACTTATAATAGGTCTGTTAAGCAACTTCCATCTCGTCTTTAAACTTTGCCGACGTCGTTTACTCAACATTTCCCCCTAAACGAGAGGTACATTTTAATTATATATAAACACTTAAATACTGTGAAAGTAAAATCCTGTACGTAAATATTTGTTGTCCCGACCCGTGGGGGCAAACGTCTTTATCACCTAATGACGTCACATACGTTTGTTACGTCAAGTCGACCGCATCTTGATTTAAACAAAAAGGGTACTGCAGTCTTAAACAAATTTTGATAGCTGCTTTGCTTACACATACTTTCATGACGCCTTAATCCACATTGGTCATGGATACGTCACATTTGTTGGCGACTTAATCCACATTGGTCATGAAAACATCACATTTGATGACGACTTAATCCAAATTGGTCATGAATACATCACATTCCTGAGGTAGTTTGAGCGCAAGACTTGAACTGTTGTGTTCACGTGGTAGTATTCCACACTTTCTTGAACATCCAGCATTGAGTCTCATCTAAATAAAAGGCCATATATTTTTCCAAAAGGAAGTGAATAGATGCACAATTTAAAAAAAAATTATTTGACTAACAAGTTTCATCTTTCTGCTGTAAGGTAAACACGGGGATCATGTTTATAACACTCCCAAATTTGAAAAGGACTCATGTGCGGACAGATTGCGGTCCATAATTTCTTAGTGTGAACACAGCAGCTCATTCATGGATGGCATCCAGCGTGCGTGCTTCCCTAATCACTTCATCGAAATACCTCCCGACATCGATCGACGTTGGAGAAGGACCTCTTGCTCCTCGGGATCCCCCTCTTCGCAGTGAGGCTTTAAGGGAAGATCCTTGGACAAAGAACTGCCGCTTTCGTTCCCGGAGTCTCGGTGAAGCTTCTTTGGCAGAGATTCGATGACGGCAGTGCAGTTGTTATTGGGTAATAATACTGTAGACTGATCCTTCCCAATGGAATCCGACAATTGTGAGTCCGAGTCAGCCCGTGAATTGCTTCTCCCAACAGTGACGTCATTTTCCGTGGTAGTGAAGTCATTTTCGATAAAATCAACGTCAAGCGTGACGTCAGCAACCCCATTGCTTTTGCCAAGAACACCATTCGACTTTCGTATTGGCAGTTCTAAAAGCACATTATTGTCTTTAACTTTGCGCGTTTGTGACGGCCGGTCGCTTGGTATATTGTTCCTCCCGTTTATCGGAGGAGAATCTCGTTTGATCACATTATTTGAGTGTATGGAGTAGTCCGAATGTCTGTTTCTACTCAGGTAAGATATTAAGGTGTTAATGTTTTTGGAGGAGCGGCGATCGTCGCCGAACCTGGACAGTTTATATCTCTCCCATCGTTTACGTATCTCTGTTTTCACCTCGTTGTTGAGGAAACAGAACAGGAAAGCTATCACGGCACCCTGGAAAACACATATTGGAAAAGTCTCAGTAATGTCCAGGTTAAATTAATGGTTTTCAAAAACAAAAGCTGAACCATGACTCCAATATCTCAGTCTCATCAACACAAGCGGGTAGGTGTGTGTGTGGATGTTTGTGTGTGTGTGTGTGTGTGTGTGTGTGTGCGCGCGCATATGTGTAAGGGCTAGCGTGTGAGTGTGTGCATGTGCGAGCGTGCCAATGTGCGAGTGCGTGCACGTGCACGCGTGTGTGTGTGTGTGTGTGCATTTTTAAAATCCTGCATTACTTACAGAGAATGATGTAAAGAACATTTCTAGGTAGAGGTAGGCCACCTCAACTTTCTCGTCCAGCTGTCCGTAGAGCAGGGTGAAGGTGATGAAGAGAAGATAGTAGACGCCAAACAAGGGCATAAGAACTAGGGTGGATTTGGCCAGTCTCCTGTAAATAGGAAGCGGAATAAGAATCAAATATGAGGTAATCATATGGTATCTTTTGAAAATGGAATTAAAAGGTACTCGCACGGTGTAAATATAAGACTATCGACCAATTTGATAACTTGGTTTAGGAGAGGTGATGGCTTGTAAACAGTGTCGTAAGACCAAGATTATTTTAAGTTTTATTTTATTTTATTTTAACTAGTGAAGGTAAGCAGAGAAAGCAGCTCAATTTCAGGATTCATGTATTTTATAAATTCATAAATCATTTTTACTTTTCTGTATACATTTATTTGTCTGGATGGAGCAAAATGTGAAATCTACAGAGCGAAAATTTTTTGAGCATGGGAATTTTTTCTGAAGTAATTGCTAGAATTTCCCACTCATTAAACCAATGCCCAATGTATTTTCCACAGACAAGAGGCAATGCACACTGTTTAAGCTTTATGTAATTCTATTTTTCCCATTAAGACCACCTCTCAGATAAAAATAAAATCAAGCTGATTGAAAAGAGACGTTCACCCCAGGTCTGAGAGTCGGTATATTTATCTATATACACATACGCGTATGACACAGCGCATGCACCATTTGCCAAGTTAATAAAGCGCTGTATATGATAAAATCTACTGGTTAAAAAAAGTGTGGAGGGGGGATATAACGGTCGTAATGCCAAGCACATTTTGCGTGCAGCAGGTCACACAGGTTTCTAACAAGCTCATTGCGCTCATTCAGACTGTGTATAGTACTTGTATATTTAATGCAACTTATGCTATATCTGATCACATGCAAAGAGCGTGCACTCTTGCCTACCTAGCACTGTGCCGGTTTGTCTACGTGTGTGGTCATACTCTGCTCCATACTTACCACAAATAAAACCCTAAATCAATCTAAGTGAAAAAAAAATAAAAAAGGGCAACTGGGAAAAACTAAATGCAGAAAAACGCTGTGTGGTTTGCTGGATGTCTTGTACCTCTTTTTCAACGCAAGGAAAGGAATCAAAACGCAGTTTTCATTTGAACTTTTGGTAGTTGGTCATTTTAATAAAACGTTTTATTGATAAGATGTGGCAGTACTTGCTGTTTTCACTTGGCCGGCCATTAGGTTTTATTTGTGGCAGCTGTGGAGCAGAGTGCAAAGTGGGGTGTTACACTGATGAAAATGCTTCCTATTATTAAGCCTCTGATCACAATGTAACTGATACACGGACCAAGAAGTTGTTTCTTTACAACTTCTTGCGCGGACTAACTGAGAAGATCAAAATATCGCCCGATCCACTTGAAAGCTTGCCTCGATTTACTTCCCCGCCCCTGCAGGGGCGGCGTGTGTGGGAGGCGGAGAATCCATGAGGGGATCACGTGGAAAGCTTTCAAGTGCATGCCATATTTGATCCGCGGCTCAGTTAGTCCTTGGATCAACTCGGCTGTGAACAGAGCCTTGCTCTGAGTCTGTGGGTATTATCAGCTACAAGCTCACCCCTTACCTGGAGCTTTGCACATATATTCACCATCGCATCATTGCCTTCAAGTTCCAAAGACTCTTTAACCCCTATTACAGCTGTAACTTTCCTACCCCAAGAATTAGATCTGATACATGCCAACGTCTTCATTTCTAAAAAACTTCTTGACATTAAATATCCATTTTAATATTAATGAGGCACTTCACATGTGAAAAATGAGATTAATGAAGTCGATCTTTCTCAAAGTTGACACGTGGAAGCAACCGAGATAAATGCATGACATTTGAATAAAATCATCATGGCGTGTGAAGAAATCAAATTTGGAATTATAAAGAAGAGACTTTGTTCAGAGGCTCGACAGCTCCATTCCGGATGCATTGACGGCANTATTTGTTGTTTTGACCCTAGAATATTTTATAATGACATGTACCATTGAGTACGATTACGAATAAATAGGCGCCAAACAACGAGAGATTTAACTCGTAAATGGTTGATTGTCACCTCTAGCTACCAGGTTGAGGTCAGTCGATTTTATTTGACGGTAGCCATCAATTAACTGGGACATCCAAAACCTCGGAACAATTACGCTGTGAAAATGGTGTAGCAAAAACTTAACTAATCGTTATTTACATTCTTTTTGCGTTGACTGATATACCCAAAGGAACGTTAAACTAGTAAGTGCTAGACGTATCTTATTCATAAGGTCACAGGAAATGCTGCAAGCGATGTGACATTTCTATCAGAGACAGCTGACACTGGAACAATTACCAAAAACCCTCGCAATTGTTTCCCAATAAACACACTTGCATAAAGCTTTCTAGCCGTTCTTATTCATTGATTTTCACATCCTTTCCGGCAAAAGAATCGTATATCTTAGACAATAAATGTAAATTATTGATGGGGTGATTATAACATAATTGAATAAGTATTTAACCAACGCAGTCAGAAAGCTGTTTCTTAATTTGAGGTTCTTAGTTGTTCTAAAAACAAAAGAGCTTTCTCTGAAAGAGTGAACCTCCATCGAGGTAAAATATAACCGTAACCAAACTGATATCAAAATACTGTAAAATATTATGCGGCCTTTATTAAGTTGAAAGTGTAATCACTGCAAAAAGTCATTTCGCTCAACGAACACTTCATTCAGGAAATCTGCTTAAGCTGCCAACCATCTGAATAAATTGCTCCCCACCATTTTAGCGATGTACGCAAAAATAGGTTAATAAGGTTAGTGAAATTAACGTTTCAGGGAACCCCAAAACCCCACCCCTGCGCTCTTTTTCTGTCCCCCTCGTCTTCATTCATCATTATTTTAACAGTAAGACAATTGGGCAAGAAAAAAATGTTATAAATATAACTTGGTGATGGCACAATATCACGTGTTGTTCATATTATTCTCAGTCTATTTCCTATTATATATATATATATATATATATATATATATATTTTTTTTTTTTTTTTTTTTTTTCAACTCAACAATAAAGACATCGCTGTGATGACCGACATCCTGTGGTTACGGCAGTTATTCTTGCGTTTTATTTTCATCATTTTTGTATAACCATGCAATTTCGAACTACTGCTATAAAATGATTAAATTGCGAAAACACACGATAACCCACTCACCTAGATCTAGTCTTATTAATTTTCAGAGCTTAAATGTTAACTCATTTGCTAATGGACTCGCCGACACGACAGGAATTCAACATGGGTGGGATTCGAGTGACGGGGGTGGGTGCGTGCGTGTTTACAACGTGATTAAACACGCGTTGTAATTGCCATGACGTACACGTGTTAACAGAGCAACAAGTCGGCGTTTATGACAGCCAGGTGAGGAAAGGTGATGAGTGCTTGTCACTTAATGTAAATAGTTAAAGAATCATTTTTACCGCGTGTAAAGTGCTTTTAAAGCACATGAAACGATATCTGCTTTGCGGTTGCTTCATGCTGTCTAAATGGGAATTGAACCGAAGGTCGGAGCTGCGGTTTAGAGACTGAGTGTGTTCACATAAAAAGGCAATGTTCAGACAGTTTTTCGAGTACTCTTGAAATAACTTAGATATTTATTTTCAATTTATTACGAAATTCACATGTAGGCCCTATTTGTCTTGAGGTGGTTGGATAAATCTGCCAATAAATACCAAGAGGTGCTTCCATAGATTCCGCGTGCGATGGGATGTATGAAAAACAGTCATAAGAGGTGGAGTTGTCTGGTGCAGATAGGCCTACATCATTCCGCGATATTCGGCCTAAGCCGACAGATCCCCTTTCACATACACACATCGAAAAAAAAAACATAATTTTTCAGCCTTGGCCTAATTGACTTTGGTCCGAGTTGCGTTGAGGTTTGTTCATTTGAAAGATGACATGATACCAGAGAGGGAGGAGTCGGAAAAGTGGCTCATGATTTGGGTTACACGCTGGAGTTAACTACGTCTTGTCTACTCACTCCACCTACCGTTCCGTTTCCTAGGAATTCATAGATGCCGTTGGTGCGTTGCACCACATCGTTGGGGAGGCCCAAGTCCCCCTCAAGTATGTTGTCCTTTAGAAGTGTTATCCCCGCTCTCAGTGCGAATGACAGGAACAGGTTGCAGTGAATGGTGTTTCTTGGACAGTGGAGACGCCTACAGTCGAGCGTTAATAATATTAATGATTTTAATTTTAATATTTTAATATTTACTATTAAAATAGTTATTTTGTGTAGGCCTAACAAAAAGATGTTTTACATTTGTCAAATTGTTGTATACAATGGAAAATTTATAGGGCGAAATGAAATCATAACCATTGTGTATCCATGTGAAAAAATAGAAAAATCCTTAGTGTAGCGTTTGGTAACTTCAAACATTTATTATATAGCTATTCGCGGGCGGCTTTGATGGTAATGGGATTTCATGCAGTGACAGATGTTCCTTTATACTGCAACTGTCGAAATTAATATACTCACCTGAAACTAATCATGACTACTAGCGCCACCACCAGGCAGATCAGCGAGATACCGTATCCAATACTGTACAAGAGCTGAATGTTATTAAGATGATCCTAAAAAATAATAATAATAACACGTATACTTATTTAAAGTCTAAAATGTTGTGTAGACCTTACAAATTAAATACATTTCATATACGAATAAAATACAAAGTTAAAAGGGTTTAATTTCTGTTCAAATGTAATGGTATTAAAAGTAAAGAGAATAGATGACGATATTCTTTTTAATCACCATGATGTCACAAAATATAGACTGGACCTCGACAGAACGTTTAAATGCACAATGTTTTTTTTTTTAATTTAGACAATTCTTCAGAAATATCGAAATATATAACCCAATGACTAGCAGAGGAATTACGGCCAGGATTTTACAGAAAATTTTCAGTTGCGCATTTAGCTATTCATTCATGTATTTTATCATGTCGTTTTGATGAGTCCACAAACACATAAACACATCAAAATAAACAACCCGTCACGAAATACTGACAAGTCTTTTATCAAACATTTATAAAACATTCATCCGTGTGTTCATTTATCATTTGCGTTATTCATGTGTTAATTTACCGATTGAATGCTTGGTTGATTGATAGGTTGTTTTTGCTTATTCCTCTTTTATTCATGTAAATTGACAATTTAAGCATTATAAGACATCTGTTACGTAACATGTTTCAGATTGATAGAATATATTTTATTGAGAATCCCCAGAGTTATCTGACATCGCATAAGATATAAATCAAAAAGAAGCCCAAAATGACACTAGACGCAATTGGTATGGCAAAGTTCCAAACAAACGACGGTAAAATGTTATCTAAATGCACCGTCTGATCGTCCTATGATAAAATCCAATTTCTTCCTTATCTATCATCCTGATGTTTCTATCAGTGCATTCAGAATAACCCTTCTAGGGGTTTAGGTCTAAATGGCGTCAAAGGAAAACCACGTTATTCTTTTCCAGCGATAACATTATATAACTACTGATATTCCAGAATCCCAAAGATTACCCAACTGCTGTTACCCAACTGTTACCCAACCGATTGTAGATTTCCAGATGATGCTGAAGTACAACTATCTCAAACTGGGGATGTTGTGCTCAGGTCACATGTGCGTCATTCTGCTCCTCTGATCACGTTATTCCCAACAGGGTAACACAACATGAATAAAGGCAAAATAGGGCAACACAACATAAGTAAAGGCAAAATAGGGTAACACAACACGAATAAAGACATTCAGGGCAACGCAAAAATATTCTTCCCAGAAAAGTGTTAATATTACGAACGGGGTGTCTGACAAACATAGTAATACAATCTACAGGGCAGTTTGTCGTGCGGGGTAACACAATAAACAAAATATTCAATCAAAAAAAAAAGTAATACAGCATACACTGTATACGGTAGTGTCACATACGGGATAAAAACAAGCAGTTTACAAGCAGGGTAACACAAGCAGCAGGGCAGTCCAAAATCGGGTAACATTACCTTCATGAATGTCGAGAGGACCGGGATGTCCTTAATGTTTGCCTGACACGTGGAATAATTGGTCCAAGATCTATTGTAGACAGTACTGTAAAACCATGAACCGTCTTCCAGACACCTTTTGGTCGCAGACTCTGAAAATGTGCCCAAAATGAATTACATTAACAATATAATGGCAAATTAGTCCCAGTATACGCTTATATTAAACATGTTTTGAAGTGCATGGCGCCAAACTTTACAAAGTCATGTAAATGTATTTTGGAGCTTGACATAATGACTTTTGCATCACTATTATCAGCGAGAAACTAAAATGACAAGTTAACTCGATCTCGACACCTTACATCCATACACTGAGAGAGAGATATTCAGCCTGTGGCGCTTGTTATGAATCTTACTATTATCCTGTTTTTATTCAATAAGCAATGTGACTGCCGATCTATTTAAAATCTGATAACTCTGAATTAGGAGCACCGGCTTCTTGGGAGCGCGTAAGCTTATGTGTCTTTTTTGCTCCTAATTGGCGTATACAATCTCATTACGTTTGTCATGCTGGAGAGCATTCGTTGGGATTCTGTAATAACTCTGGATAAAGAAGGCTTTTGATGGAACATAACAGACGTCGGGATGCCATAGATAACGAAGCGATTTCGAGATTGAGGTTTTTTCGGTTTTCGTTTCTATGCTGAGCATGTATTTAAAGTGAAACCAAGGATTTTTTCTATCCTTGTTCTCGTCTAGTCTTGTGTATTTTATCTTTTTCCATGCTCCCGCCGTTAACAAAATCGTGGATTCGGCAGAGCATTTTAAAACTTATTCCAAAAGTTCAGCAATTCAATCACTAGTATCATCCAAATAGATTACAGAACACCCAATGCCTTTCCGCACCGAACTTGGGGCTCATTAAGGATAAAATGAAATCCAAAAATGATCGTAGCTTACTGTTTTGCATTTTGGAGAAGATAAAGAAGGTCAGACGGTTCTGAACTACGCGGCAATATCAAGTGATTCTACGTGTGCATGTTGAAGGATTAAAGAGCACTTGTTATCTTCAGGTATCAAACTTTCACGTATATCTCGACAGGGGCACCGCTTGTAAGAATCGTCGGTGTTAGCAAGCCTATGGGGATTCTCAGAAAAAGCTTTCGAAATTCTTAGTTGAGAGCATCAGTTGTTCATACTGCATCTCCTTTTCTCACTTCATTTTTGATTCCATTTCGTTTATTCATTCATTTATTATTATTATTATTATTATTATTATTATTATTATTATTATTTAGAAAATAACTGAATGGTATAGTACTGCAAGTAGGACTATAACACGCAATACAATGTCCATAACATATCTATCGATTGTGAACATCAAAGATGTTAAGTCCGGCAAAAACATCGACAACATCGGTTGAGTCTCCTCAACCTCCTGTCTGAGTCTCCTGCCTCGTCAAAGCTTGAAAAATGACTTAATCCGTTTGCTCCATAGATGGCTTACTAATCAAAAAGAAATTCTGCGGAAAATCTTTTCAGCTTCAACTAGATACCGATACAATTCAAGATTATATGTAAATTCCAGCGAAAACGACCGATAAAATAGAACAATTTTTAAGAGTACAAGTACACAAACAGAGCTCGAAGTCTCGCAAAAGGCACGCCGGTACAATTCAAGATTATATGTAAATTTCAGCGAAAACGACCGATAAAACAGAACAATTTTTAAGACTACAAGTGCACAAATCGGGCTCGAAGTCTCGCAAAAGGCACGCTAATCGACTGATAGTTCACCGTATTAATCACATCTCCAATGACACACGCTTCAACGAGCGAAAATGCAATCAACGCAGTCACTGTTGTAACGAAATCAGTACCCAGTGAACGGAACAGACAGATGGTGCAATGTACACGCAGATGTGCTCTGGTACATGTTTCCGTGAATCTGAAATTACCGAATGAGACGGGACTCTCTGATTTGGCGTTCACTCCTGATAGTAATGTAGCCAACACGAATAATAAACATGTTTATTTTTTCCTTAATTCTAACTGTATATTTTCAGTCTATTATTATTATTATTATTATTATTATTAAATCATATACGGGTCCCAATATGGCAGGCTTTGTCTCCTAATAGTAAACGCACTGAAGTTGTCTCACTTCTTTAAGTGGCCAATACACACACTAACTTAACGGTGTCACGTTCTTCACCAGAAAAAAAGGATGCCATTTTGGATTCTGTCCGTTGCCAAGGTTACTTAGCCACTTGTCATTCCCACACTATGACTAACTTTTTCCAGCAGACTCTGCCCTTTCAAATGATATATTATTTTGGTCTAAGGATGAAGGGACACTCAACTCCTTGAATAAGGTACTTTTTGTGGATTTGTCGCTCATCTACACGCAGAATGATAAATCAATCAATCATTTTCAAAGGAAAAAAAAACATTTGTTCACATTCTCGCTTTCGCATAACACAGATACGATTTTGACCAAAATATATTGCATGCTTCCTATTTTTCATCATGTTCTCTTCGTAATAATGACATGGATTTGACATTGGTGAATTTGATAATTAGTATAAAAAGTAATGCAATATATATACATTGGATAACAATTCCTTCAATACGGAACATGTTGGGCATTTCTGTAAAATTCAATAATGCTCATTATATTACAGGCCCGTAGCGGGGGGTGGGGGTAGAGGGGGGGGGGGTCGGGGTGTTCGAAAGAACCTCCTCTTTTTGCTGGGAAAGGCCCCCTCTGGATAAAATTTTATCTAGGTACATGAAGGTTTCATGATAAAAGGTCCACTTTTTTCAGAAATGAACTCCACTTTTGAAATTGCTGGCTACGGGCCTGATATTAATACAACAATCATTTACCTTCAATATTAAAACCGTTGACGTAGTTTGGACACCGTTGCTCGCTGGTGGTGCCCGCAGGGGTGTCCGGCCAGCACATCACTCCATCCCACGTCCTGTTACAATATGATCCTGGGGAACGGGAAAAATATAATAGTAATGAAGTAGGCATGACACAGTTACCTGTAGCATCTATATGCATCTCTCTTTCTCATCTTCTCTCTCCCTCAAAGCCCATCATATACTCTCTCCCCCTATCCCTTCTCACCACTCTCTCTCTCTCTCTCTCTCTCTCTCTC
>NW_019775546.1:58533-91825 GCF_001039355.2 Lingula anatina | reverse complement strand
AAGGTTACTTAGCCACTTGTCATTCCCACACTATGACTAACTTTTTCCAGCAGACTCTGCCCTTTCAAATGATATATTATTTTGGTCTAAGGATGAAGGGACACTCAACTCCTTGAATAAGGTACTTTTTGTGGATTTGTCGCTCATCTACACGCAGAATGATAAATCAATCAATCATTTTCAAAGGAAAAAAAAAACATATGTTCACATTCTCGCTTTCGCATAACACAGATACGATTTTGACCAAAATATATTGCATGCTTCCTATTTTTCATCATGTTCTCTTCGTAATAATGACATGGATTTGACATTGGTGAATTTGATAATTAGTATAAAAAATAATGCAATATATATACATTGGATAACAATTCCTTCAATACGGAACATGTTGGGCATTTCTGTAAAATTCAATAATGCTCATTATATTACAGGCCCGTAGCGGGGGGTGGGGGTAGAGGGGGGGGGGGTCGGGGTGTTCGAAAGAACCTCCTCTTTTTGCTGGGAAAGGCCCCCTCTGGATAAAATTTTATCTAGGTACATGAAGGTTTCATGATAAAAGGTCCACTTTTTTCAGAAATGAACTCCACTTTTGAAATTGCTGGCTACGGGACTGATATTAATACAACAATCATTTACCTTCAATATTAAAACCGTTGACGTAGTTTGGACACCGTTGCTCGCTGGTGGTGCCCGCAGGGGTGTCCGGCCAGCACATCACTCCATCCCACGTCCTGTTACAATATGATCCTGGGGAACGGGAAAAATATAATAGTAATGAAGTAGGCATGACACAGTTACCTGTAGCATCTATATGCATCTCTCTTTCTCATCTTCTCTCTCCCTCAAAGCCCATCATATACTCTCTCCCCCTATCCCTTCTCACCACTCTCTCTCTCTCTCTCTCTCTCTCTCTCTCTCCATCCCATGTTCTCTCTCTATCTCTCTCTTTCCGCCCTTTCTCCTCCTCTCTCTCTCTCTCTTTCTCCGTCTCTTTCTCTCTCTCTCTATTCATCCCATGTTCTCTCTGTATCTCTCTCCTCTTGCCCATTCTCTCTCTCTCTTTCTCTCTTTCTCTCCTAATACTTA
The DNA here is from genome assembly GCF_001039355.2 of Lingula anatina. The sequence continues at coordinate 90,739 of NW_019775546.1, read as the reverse complement.
ATACCCCTATTTACCATATTGGTAAGCATAATATATACACACTGATGGATCGTTAACAATCTACCAATATCCCATGACAAATGTCAAGTACTGTTAATCTTAATTGTAAAATTACGTTTGGTAAGTTACCATTAAGCAAAACATATCAAAATTCAAGTCAAGTCATATCAATGAACTAGTGCCCGGAAGAGATCCAATTTATAAAGATGATGAATTTTACACAATTGACATAACAGTCTGGGGATATCAATTGTAATTACTCAACCGTTTCTGTTGCTATTGTTAAAACTCTTATGGACAAGACGAATTCACGGCACGCGCAATATGACCTACAGGTCATAAAACAAATTACTTTGACTGAGAGAGCGTTTATGGCACAATTAACGGGCGCATTTCAAATCAACTTGAGAAGGTTTAACTTAGGACATTACGTGCATCTAAGCAGGTCGTTTGGTTTATATTTCTAAACACTGGTAGTCAACCTAATCATCCGGTTGTCAAGCGCAGGAGTCCCTTTCACATCAGAGCTATATTCCAGAATCTTTTTAACTAAGAATAAAGATTATATAATACTCCAGAACTCAGGGGATGGGAAGTCTGTGGTGACTGGTAGGTCCTTGTTATCTATATTATACAAGGAGTATTTATATCTATTTAACTTATTCGCCTTCTTCTCACTCCTCGATTTCTTATTCTGATAGGTAATTGGTCGACCTTTCCCCTTTACATGATATGACAACAATATGCAGTGAATAACAAAACAAATCATCTTATTTTGATATGATTAAATTGACACTCTCATAAGCCATGTACTCGGTATAATCCCAAAAAAAATTAATGCAATTATTGACAAGAAACAGTAGCGTAGCCTTAACGCGTCGCGTCCCTACTAATATCAATTATAGAGGCATTTAAACGTATAAAGAACAATTAGCACACAAATGCTCATTATTGATCTTACTAAAATCATTATGTTCGTGTTAACCTTTTCTCACTGGAGATACACCAGGATTCAGAATAATCCAACTCTTACCATAAAAAATACATAATAATTTATATTTAATGCAGTGCAGAGCGATCATATCGACTGTCAGACATCTGAATCTATTGTGCATTGGTCTTCTTTCAACTTAATCCTGAAACACCTTTACCTGTCTTATAATAACTGCAGCCTATGTCGGTAACACTCCTTAAGGTCGATTTTCATATTTATCTACATCACTCACTTTTCATATAAAATGCTAGTCCTCACGCCGTCAGTAGGAGTAGTACATGTAGTAGTAGAAATAGCAGTTTGAGGGCGATTCCAATTGAAGTTATCGATCTACATAGATCGATCCAACTCCACGGGGACTCTTGCTGAATGCACATAGATTAACAGATTTACATGCCTCCTCTTGTTTCCGACGTTTAATCGCATAATCGTGTAATCACCAGTTTTTCTGTATTCTACCCAACATAATGGAAACGAACCCTTACTGCAGGGAAGATTAAAGGTACAATTTGCAAGCATTAAGGGGATCCAGGAACTTACCCGTAATATTGACAGGATCCGAGAGCATCCGCTTCCAACACTCGAACTTCTTGGATATCAACAGCTCCAGCTGTTCCTCTTTTTGTAAAAACACCACGTTCTGCAAAAGAATGAAATACGTTAGTGACGTAATCTATTGGCTGATGACGTGTCATAAGTTCAATGACGTCATATTTATCAGAATAAAGTAACGGATGATGTAATGCACATGGATGATTGTTGGTCAAGTTTAGCAATCTGTTCCAGATGTGGTCCAGTGTGAAACCCGCCATTAATTGAGATTTTATAAAACTTTCATACCTACAATAAAATTACTTATCTTATCTCAGAGCCAACATTTGTGATTTCTAATAAAAATCTAAAGATAGAGCGTAATGTTCCCAGAGTAATATTTCAGCATCTCGTTTGATTATCATCGGAAACATGGAAATGATGTTCTTTTTTACATAACTCCAAAAAAGGCTTTTATCTGAACATTGCTATAGCAGTAAGCGTTTGACGCAATAAACATAACTGATAGCAGTAAGCGTTTGACGCAATAAACAGATATAACGAGTGACGAAATAACAAAATGACTTCGTAGAAAATAGGAAATGGATGGACAAGTATTATATAAACTTATCTCGTATGGCATGTGTATAATATGACTTATCTATTCCATAAATGAAGACTTAAAGTCAATTTTACTACATAAAGAGCAATGGTATTAATGGTATTCACATACATGCACTACATCCTGACTTGATTTTAAATCTGTCGTAAATTCATTCAGTAATAGATTTACACCCAGACAGGGTATTTTACTTAGCACGTAAATGTCAAATTTACTAAAAATAATCATCAGCCAATCGACACACAAAAAGAATCATATTTATCCTATTCAATTAGAATCGCTATAAGAATCGCTTATTCAAGTTACACATTCATATAATATAACCGAGAAAAAAAGAGTTCGCGGTTTGGAGTGTCACCGCTTTATATCATGATTGATACAAAAAACTGTAGAATAACTGGTCTAAAAAAATCTAAAATAACTCCCGCATCTTATTCCTCTGGTTTCGCAAAAAAAAAAAAAAAAAAAAAAAAAATTAAAAAAAAAAAACATGCACGGTAACTTTATATACTTCATCCTTTCCAAAGTACATTCTACAGTTATATATATAAAAAAGAAAATACTTGACGCCTTTTAAAAGGTTTTCGCTACAGGTTCAAATAAACATACTGTACACCCTACCGGAGCAATAAGACGGTAATCCATTGAGTAGCTAAGCATCTTCAGACGCCAAAGACACGAACACTCCGGTGTCGGCCTTCTCGATGTAACAGCAAATTAAGTCTTCTCGAATAAAAAGCGTACTGCTTATGAAATGAGATGACGCTTTAGCCGTAGCACGCAAAAATCGATCTGGGCTTATTTTTTCCCGTAGGTGTGAAGGTCAATACGAATCTGCAGGCTACAAATAGTGTTTGCTTACGGCTTAAATCTCCTAACAGTTTTTGAGCGTTTTGTTCGATTCCAGCGTTTAAGCAATGACTTCAAATTAAAAATCATCAGAATTGTTGATAGGCTTAGCAAACTGTGCAAGCATTTTTTCCATTCACCACCAACAATAAGACAGCTTCGGGTCAAACCGAATGGCCGCATTGCTCTTGTATGGCACACAATGATAGTGTATACTAAACTATTGGTTTTATTACAGTTTACCGTGTTTGGCGGTTAACGGTTGAGTTGTGGCCGCTTTGTTTTCCCGGGCCGATGTCTATTGTCAAATTATAGATGTTACCATTTAGACGTGTTTACTGGGTTTATTAATAGTCGGCATCGATAGCTCTTAACGACTTTCTTAAGTGGAGGCTACCGTGTAAACAGTTGGGAAGGTTTAAGCGTGAGAAACGCTGCCACGGGTTTGAAGAAGGATTTTGGCTTGAAATGCTCTGCTGGAGTTTTCTATATCGTTTGAGTTTGAAAGATTGACAACTTAATAACCTGGTCGTTACCAGGGGCGGATCCAGAGCTATTTTCTAACCGTCTTCCAAATTTTCTTTGTTGATCCATCCTCTATTTTTGACCGTCTTCTGACAGAAAAAATTAGATACCCGTCAATGTAAACTTGAAAATCTGATGTCTTCCAGAAGACCCAGAAGACAGCCTCAATCCGCCCCTGGTTACTTAAAAGAGTAACTAAAACGGCGCATTGAGTTTTGCAAAAAGAAATGAACTCCTGTAACGGTATAACATGCTACAAAATGCAGGACCAGGACAACAGAAAACTGTACAGAAATTTGTAACCCTTGACGTGAACAGGACTGTACACTCTCCAAAATACCGCAAATTTATACATTTTGTACACGCATGTATAGTTCACTTTCAATTTCAATTTCTCTGGTAAACATATTCGGTCCAGTTGCATCTAATTTTTTTGCCAAAAGATACGTAAAATTATTTTATAAATAAGATGGTCGTAAAATCTAAGCACGTGTGTCAGAGATGGTGTTCCTTATTTCTGAGAAAGCTACAAACAATGGTTTAAAAACAAAGACCAAAACAGACACGCAAGAAAACTTTGATCTGAAAATTACACAATTCGCACATCGCTTTTGGGAGTACACAGAGTTCAAGGCATAAAAAAGAGTCAAACATTCCAAACTCTCCACGGCAAGTGCTTCAACTCTCTCCGAACACCGCTTGAAAGTATGCACACAATACACAAAGTTTGCGCCACGGCAGTGAGAGTGCGTTTTAACCTTGGTTAAGTTTGCTTTACCCTGGACGTTATAGACGACCAGAAGTGCGACTGAGCAGTCCGGGACTACTTTACAGCACTAACACCAAGCCATGTTGATATACAACAGTTTACTCCTGGCTGTTTAAATATGGGAATGAGTGTTGCAATTCCTCACCCCCTGCAAGGCAAGGACCTTCTCCGTGTAACCGGAGTGGAAAAGTTTGAATGCTTCTTCTGTTTCAAGATGTGTTTAAGTTTTCTGGCCATAGAAATAAACCCATTCAGTTTAGACTGCATTCATTTCAAGTGTTCCGATAATCTGAAGCAAATTGGTCGCTGTTTAAAAACCTCTAGCCACAGACACACGAAAAGTATAAACTGTCAATAGTTTAACCAATTATTTTGCTCTAAAAAGCAGGCTAATCATTTTTATTGTGCTTCTTTAGGTAACTTTAAGCACGCACATCTTGTCTCGAAACTCAGAAAAATATAATTGACTTATGTTCCTTTGTATCCAATATATAATTTTTTTCTTGGCATTCTGAATCATCTTCATTTTTGGATTTGAAAGATTCCTAAATATGCAATGCGGTACCTTTAACTGCGGATGTCAGTTTCTGTTACAAATAAAATGAGGAGTCTAAGGTATCGACTAAAAACAATTGCAGTGAATTGTCTACCTACAAAACTGATTCATTTGGCCAAATTATTGCCCCCCCCCCCCAAAAAAAAGGTTATATTATTCCTTTTTTATTGTACAATTTAATGACCACACATCTTTCACTTCATATGTCGTTTGAATGCGCGTTCAAGGCTTAGCAAAACTCTACCGATTTATTTTCATATTTGAATTCATTAGTATTCTCTTGAAGGAAGGCTGTCCTTGCATTTTTCTTATTGACCAGTTTGGGCTGAACATAATCACAGATTATAACTGGAACTGGTAAAAAAATATGGTTTATGACTGAAACCATAGCCCTTGGAAGGCATGAAATATCTGAAAAGATGGTAGTCCTTTTTTATAAGAAACGATGAGTTTTTTTTAAGTACGATGAGTATTAAGTTATAAACTTTAAACTGAAACCTCCATATTCAGACCACATCTTTACAGTAAAACACTAAGTATTTTGGCAACAGTTAGTCTTAGAATGTATTGTAAATTATTTACTTCTATGTAAAGCACGACCATTCGCTTCTCGAAGAAAGTCCAGACTTTTTCCCAAACCCATTTTTACCAGAAAACGTGTTAATGAACTTTGAACCAGTTTTTCAATGTCACGAAAAAAAACACCTTTGTTTAAATTGAGACTTGTGTTGGTGTATTTTCAGCTTGGAGTTGGTCTAGTTTGGGAAGTATTTATAGCAACCGCTGAATTTATTATATGTTTTACCCTGGCTGTGTCAGTGCGGTGAAGGCAAGGCGCCTTTGATCCTTAAGCCTGCCTTGTGTCATTGACTGCCAGAATACTTGCATGTGCATGTACGGCATCATCTGCAACGTCTGTTTGTAAGCTATGGCGATATGATAACAAAGAGGGCTTCATAGATCAAACGGAGTTGAAGGGTTTAAGTTGCGACCGTGGTGGTGGTGGTGTGTGTGTGTGTGTCGGGGGGGGGTGCGTGGTCTGGGGGTTTGGCAAGAATGTTTGTCCAACTACCCCCGTCCTCAAAAACCAGTACACACGCGTTTTAACTAGGATTTCTACTGTAGGTCAATATATTTCATACTGAATAATAATAATAATATATGAAAAAATGGATAAAAGAAAATAACGTTATTTTCATTCGTGCCATCAACCTCATTTTATCGTCATTGGAGCTTTAACTATCCTACCAAGTCCAAGAAGCTTTGCTGTCCAGATGGAACTGACGGTAGAGTGCCCCAAACACGTCTCCAGTGAAGAAACCCATGGGGCCATTGCAAACGAAGGGGCCACACTAAAGCCAAACCTGAAGCCCAGTCAGCATATAGAGCAATGCAGGCAGGAAGCAGGGTGGAATGACCCGATCGTGATAGTGCTAATTGGTAAATGTACCTGACAATCTCCAGCGGCGTACACGCTGCTTAGGGAATTAAACGCTCCCCATGGCGTTGACATCGCTACAAGGCCGAGTAGATCCAAAATACTGGATATAAATTGTAAAACCGACTGATCTATTGAGAATTGCGCGCTTTAAAAGAAAATATACTTTTCCGTTTCTTTAGTACCAAAGCTCGTCTAATGGTACCGACTCCGTGGTATCCGTGGTACCTTCTTTTTACACAAGTCATTTAGGTACCAATTATCAGTAAAAATCCTAGTACGCGGCTGCGAGGTGTGATAGGGAGAAAATTCTTCTCGAATCATTAAAACGGCTACATTCCAGCACAATGGGGATTAGATATAGGCCCCTATTACTAAGGCAAAATTATAGGTATAACGTTCAAGAAAAAAAGATGATGGGGAATTCCTCTTCTGCCCTAATCAAACCGATTACGTTCCATCCTTTTTTTTTTTTTTTTTTTTTGTTACAGAATTTCCATCGAAAATAAATTATATTAATGGTGTTATTATTATTGTTATTATTATTATTATTATTATTGAATTTAGGACCAACATTTTCTCCATGTAGCACTACAGCAACCATATCAAATCCAAAATGTTTTACGTTTGGAACAAGCAAGGTAAGGGCAAACATTCTGCCTGGCGCAGTAATATACTACCAGAAGCATCACGTTAGATTTTGAGATATTGCAGCATTCAAATCATAACTTTCCCCTTCAAATGCAGCTGCGGTTTCACACCACACTATGAAACGATTTTGTAAATGTCAAAGATAGTGTTAGCTGTGTTAACATTTGATCTCATAATCATGTAGGCATGTTAATTTGCTCTTACGATAAGAATTGGCTTCGCTACAGGTACTGCCTTTTTCGAATGATTTGAACTTGTAAATTTACAATCCTGTTTTACGTCGGTTCTTTTCACATAAACCACTTTTCAAGCCGTCAGCCTTGAGTTACAGCTACCATAAATGAATATATATTTATGGTCATTGGCGGCCATTTTGAATTTCAAATAAAAAAGCTGGTTGCCCGGTGACTTCACGAGGCAGGAATGGTGATTATATTGAAGGCAAGAGTTTGAGCCTCAATCATTAACCCAGTTAGTAGGGTAGATCTGAAAAACAAGATTACGTTTGGTTGCACATGGTAACGAGTAATTACAAAATAAAGGATTTCTATTTCAGTGCCGATACAAGTGTAAAATGCCACCAAAGCATAAAAACCGTGTACTCGTTTACTCAAACAATTCAGAAAGAAGAAAAAGAAAAAACTGACTTATTCCACAGCGAGTTTCATGCCGAGTTCTTATGTAATTGAGTCGAGTCGGAAAACTGATATGCCTTTCTCATAAACTAAAACCCTATTACCGTTTAAAAAGTCAATTGGAACTTTATGTTTGCATTTTCATTAAACCGTATTTCAAGCCCCTGGAAAAAATAATCAAAGCTACCCTTTAAAGAAAACTGTGAGTTGCAGCTCATATTTGAATATTTGCAACATTCTAATCTACTTCTCCAGCTTTCTTTATTACCGTCTGAAACACTTTCGTAGTCTCCATTAGGTTAATCAAGGCGGTTTAAGAGAAATAAAAGTCCTAAAATCGGTTAATTAATTCTAGAATTTGCGTAACACAAGAACTATGTCTAATGATGATCTGCTAAAGCAAACAAACCAGAGAAGTATAAGTGAAATCATCAGGACAAGAAGATGGAAATGGATTGGCCATGTTCTGAGGAAAGACCCAAATTCCACCACTAAAGTAGCCATGTACTGGACACCAGAGGGGCATAGAAAAAGGGGCAGACCCAAGACCACATGGAGGAGGACAGTTGAAGCAGAATTGAAAAAACTGGGTGAAAGTTGGGGGACAATTCAACACCTAGCTAGAGACAGAGAGGAGTGGAGGACCTTTGTTGACGCCCTAGACGCCCAACGGAGTAATAGGAGATAGTAGTAGTAGTAGTAGTAGTAGTCATATCTATAAACGATAGACTTATCTAATAACATCTTCCCCTTTTAGCTTGCTACCAAACAGAGAGCATTCACATCGAGAAGAGCCGAGGTCTAGCGAGGCCGAGACCTAAATATGGCGGACTTACATGAGAGGAAGACCGCGTAATCCTTTAATGGTCTCTCAATGACATTCATGGATGGGTCACAAATAATTTGCTTTTGGGTATTATATCGTCACTGAAATGCACTTTGCGTCGAAGCTACCCAAACAAAATAGTATGTGTATCTTGACCGATTTAAATGGTACAGTGGACACGCTATAGGCGTTATTTACAAGCTTCACCGTTCGCCCTCTAAAATACAAATTTTTGGGGGGCCCCGAGCCGCACGCCGGGGGGGGGGGGGGGGGGGGGCAGTGTCGGCATCGCATCCGAGGCCTATCATTCCTAAAACGGACCCCCTTCAAATAATCCTTGATCCGCCCCTGTATATTAAAGCGATACATGAAGTCAGCCTAGCGGTAATGGAATACTTAGTGTAAAGCGATACAAGGATGCGTCCTATCCCATGTGACAAATTTGCCGTTGTTATTGTAAGCAATATCATATAACCCTAGTTTAGTGAATTGAGGACGCAATTGAAAGCAGAAAACGGAGAACCCTAACAGTCAAATTGACGTTAAGTTCATGTTCTAATGGATCCGAACTTGTTTTTGGACGATGGAACAATCAAATTGGCAAATCTACCAAAACCACAGCTTAAAGATACAAAAGTGCACATATGAATGAATGAATAAATGAATGAACATGAGATGATGACTGAAAGAAAAATAACAAATACATGATTCAATAAGGAGAATCATATTTAACAAGAGAGAGAGAGAGAGAGAGAGAGAGAGAGAGAGAGAAAGAGAAAGAAATTTGACTTCCGACTGTTCACAACATCTCCCAATGAAACGCTAATTAAAATAATCACATGAACAGAAGCGTGCCGGTAATTCCCGCAAATCCCCTCATGATCCTGTTACAGCTTCATTACAAAAATCTCCACCGATAATTGCTTAAGATTATCATATATGTATGTCCAAACACGTGAAAGACGTAATCTTCGTACCTCTCCTCCTCCTCTTAATTAAAGGGATAACAACTGTTCGTGTGAGATTCACAATTCACAATCTATACACTGTAAACAACTCATAGAAGTATAATAAATTCCACCGTACCTGTCAAACAACGGTTATTACAATAATTCTGGAATCTGTGTTTGCCATCAGATAGTACATGTACGGAACGTCAAAGATGGCATAGATGCTTCCGTTATAATTTCTTAAGAGATTATTACAAAAAAAAAGTTTCTAGAAAAAAATATGGACTAACTTTGAATGTCGAAATTGATTCTTTAACCATTGGTAATTATGGAAAAATACGTCGTTTACCCCAGAAAAAAAAAACATGTTTTTCTGGGCCAAAACCAAGTTGTTATCCCTTTAACCTCTGCATCCGCCAGTGATAAATTCTTTGCATTCGTTCCAGAAACGTGAACCAGGTGCAACATTATCGTACATGTCAAACTTTGATGCGAATACACGTGATTACCGCGATTGCTGTTACATTTCCGGGGTTTAGTGCTCAATGTCGTAAATTTGCTGCTAAAATACCAACATGTGCAGTCCTTCTTTGATAAGCACGGAATTTTGTGCTCGTTCTCAGCGATAAACAAAATGTAGCATTTTCCCTAGAATTGTGGTCTTTTGAGACCTATCTATTCTATTTCGTTATTGTGCCTTTCTTTATTACTATTGTGCTCTTCTTCTTTCAAATCCATGAATCTATTTGCAACTTTTTGACAAATATCGCGTATTAAATTACGTCTTCGTGACTACAACTTTGCGGAAGGGAAGACAGCCCTAACCATGTCAATTACTCAACCAATGTTCAAGCAACTGACAGATAGACAGACAGACGAACAAACAAACAGACGGAAAGACAAACAGACACACATATAAATAGCAGATCTCGATTTTGTATATACATTGATATCTACTAGGGTCATCTTATCAGATATCACAGAGAGGCCAACTACAATAATGTTAATAAAAGGACACCTACCCCATGTACGTAATCCGGTAACTCCGGTGTCGTCGGGGTCGCACTCGTCCGTCCGATAAGCAGAGAAAAACACCCAACCGCTAACATTCGCCGTGCTAACGAAAACTTGATTGCCTCCATGCCCACTGAAGTACGTTGCCCGGGTTATAAAAGTCACAGTGTTACGCCAGATTCATCTCCAGAATTATCGTTATCCATCCATCAAGCTAAAAGTCTACTTCCTATTGCGTTTCTCTCCTGACAACGCTATTATAAAGTTCATTTGCCCGTAGAATAATCCTTTACTCAATTCGCAAACGTAAGTCTTCTATGCCGTTTTCAGACTCATAAGTGCCGGGACATAAAAACTGCATCATGAGCAATTTCCATTTGATTGCTTCACACTCAATGATTTCATATCGTACACTAGCTGTTTCTTCGTCTGAATGCTGTGTTGCGTTTTAGGTGTAATCAGAGAGCTTCAATACGATCCACACTGAAATAAGTGTTTCTAGTTTGCTTCTGTGCTGTATATTTAACATGCAATGTTCACTTTTATGTAAGTTAATTTGCGTGTCGTGGGTTTCCTGCCGTCCTATGACGATATTCCTTCACCAGTTTTGAACCTTGTGTCGTTGATCAGTGACCATATATCGTCCGTCGTGCATCTATGTATCGTCTAAATCCAATCCTATGTCAGTGACTACCTATTGTATTACATCACTTATCGGGTTATTTTATACTGGGTTCACCACAACCGCCTAAAAACCACACTGCGTTTGTCCTTTTTATAGAAATAATTTTTCCCCGCAAATGCTGTCGTTTGCGGTTTGTATGTGGGTTTGACTGTCTTCTCACCTCGGACTCACACACTTCACTTGCGGTCAGTGTGCGTGTTCAATTCTCTCCACTTCTCCGCGACGAAACTCGATCTCGTTATCAACCCACTTCGTGTTCGGGTGCACAGCAACGCTTTTTTTTATTACACGTGCTGGGGAAAAGAATCAACATGAACAATTGTCCTGATAACCAGAAATCGGTGCACATACAGTGAATCTACCTTTCAAAATTTTGATCATTGTTTTTGTTCTAAGCGGCCATCCCCATTTGCAGGCCAGGTCGAGTGTGCGCGCGTGAGTATGCGTGTTTGCATGTGCGCGCACGCGTTCTGGTCTGTGTCTCTCCCTGTAGGGCGATGTGATCTAGCTGTCTTACTTATAACCCGAATATGCGTGCATAAGTTTTCACCGTCGTACCTCTTATAGTGTTGCTATTTTTCTGTCTGGCTCAAGTTCGAGCTGGTTATTCCTGACCCTGCCGTTCTAAGGCTATAGTCCAACAGTGTAAAGTCCGTGGGAACCACACATCTGTTACTTATCTGGAATGGATTAAATGAAAAAGTTAATACTGGTCATGCAAAATATAGTACTCCCTGATACCTGTGGCAGATGGACATTTATTTATTACTTTTGCATAAATTGTGCGTAAGTGTAAATGCAAATGTATTAGTTGTCCAAGGAAAATTATGGTTGGTTAAATCTGCTTTTTTTACGAAAATTTATTTCTGCAAAGATGGTGAAGACGGGGCGAGACCTATTGATTTTCAGGATGTTGTTTTGCATGTTTCAAAATGTCCAGGTTTTGAAAATAAACATGACGGGTCTACATGTTATTGGCCATTGGCAATTTAAAAATAATCCGTATTATTTTTTAATTTGTGAAGTAGTATTAATGTCATAAAATTGCTTGAAGAGACACAAGGTGACGACACCTGCAGATTTGCAAATTGTAATTGAGATTGGATCGATAGATTTTTGTGGGGAATGGAATCGATTTGAAGGTCCGGAAATCAGGATGATTCATTTATATAGAAAGCTCTCTAGCTTGCAAGCGCGGCAATTTTGTCTCCATTCTCGACTCATACTGCTTTTTGGAGGTGGATTCTCTGGGTTCGATAACTCAAAAGCATCGCAAATTGCGACCAGACGCAAACATTGCGATCTTTCGCTATTTGCGATGGGGTTCCCCCCTCATAATAACACACACTGAGGAAGGTCACAGTTTAACCGAATGCTTTGTGTCTGCCTTTTCATTTTGTTTAGAAAGTGAAAAGTTTAAACTTTTAATAATTGTCCAGAGACTTCACGGATGAACTTTTATCAGAAAATATCAATTTGTAAATGGAATGTTTAATTTGAATCTTTAATGAATAATTAAATATGAATTTATGTGCTTGCCAATCTCACATTGATGAATTGGAATGTGGCCTGTCATGAAGATTGTTACACAATTAGTATCGGATGATAGTAGATTACCCTTTTTACGTGCATGGCTCTCTGTTGATACTGTTACGGTTTCCCATTGTTTATGGAAACAAGCTGAAAGTGACCGGATACAATCATGCAACTTTGTTTTTTGTAAGCAAGAAATATGTCGCTGGTGATGCTGCAACATTCACATGTACAATAACTACACTTCGCCTCCAGGTAGATGACACAATAAACCGAGGAATATTGTCTCCAAGATCCGAAGCACGGACACCGAGGACTAACTCAAACGACCAGTGAAGTCGGTACAGAACATCCATTAATTACAAATGCAGTTTTGGCGATAAGAGACGTACTTAAATAACCAGATGCTTAATACATTTAGGGATTAAACACTGGTGAGGAGCCATAGATGTACGAATGTTGTAAAAAAGTTGTCTTCCTAGTGCATTCTTAATGTTTGAGGAGTGCTTAAATTAAACATTTGCATACAAAGTGAAATAACTCACAGTGGAGCAAACCCCATCAAATACCTGTACTTGTATTGTGAAAGTAGAAAAAGAAAAGTAGCTGTGTGTGACATAGAAGTTACCACACTGGAAAAACACCATCCAGATGCCAGTTTTGTAAAATGAGTTTATTTATGAAGATAACTGTATAAAACAATGGAGAAAAAACACAATGGAGAAAAAACATTCCAGTGCCATTATTGTGATATGAGTTTTAAGCACAAACATAGCTATTTAAGGCATGAAAGGACACACACTGGAGAAAAACCATTCAAATGCCAGTATTGTAAAATCCGCTTTAGTTCCAAAGGTAACTGTACAAAACATGAGAAAATCCACACTGGAGAAAAACCATTCAAATGCAGGTATTGCATAAAGAGTTTTAATAACAAAAGTTCCTGTATAAAGCATGAAAGGATTCACACTGGAGAAAAACCATTCAAATGCCAGTATTGCGATAAGAGCTTTAGTGACAAAGTTTTATGTAGAGTACATGAATGGGTTCATGTCAGGGAAAAACCATTCAAATGCCAGTATTGCGGAAAGAGTTTTAGTACCAAAAGTAGATGTACACGGCATGAAATGATTCACACTGGAGAAAAACCATTCAGGTGCCAGTATTGTGAAATGAGTTTCAATTTTAAAAAGTAGCCATGTACAACACGAAAGGATTCACACTGGAGAAAAACCATTCAAATGCCAGTATTGTGAAATGAGTTTCAATTTAAAAAGTAGCCATGTACGACACGAAAGAATTCACACTGGAGAAAAACCATTCAAGTGCCAGTATTGTGATAAGAGTTTTGGTGATAGCAGTGCATGTAGAGAGCATGAATGGGTTCATGCTCTAGAAAAACCATTCAAATGCCATTATTGTGACAAGAGTTTTGGTGTGAAAAGTAAATATACACTGCATGAAAGGATACACACTGGAGAAAAACCATTCAAATGTCAGTATTGTGGAAAGAGTTTTAGTGTGCGTGGTAAATGTGCACTGCATGAAAGAATTCACACTGGAGAAAGACAATTTAAATGCCAGTACTGTGAACAGAGTTTTAATCAGAAGGGCCAGTGTATACAACACGAAAGGATCCACACTGGAGAAAAACCATTCAGTTGCAATTTTTGCGAAAAGAGTTTTAATCAGAAAATTCACTGTATACAACATGAAAGGATCCACACTGGAGAAAAACCATTCAGATGCAATTATTGTGGAAAGAGTTTTAATCAGAAGATTGCGTGTATAAAACATGAAAGGATCCACAGTTGAGAAAAACCATTCAGATGCAATTTTTGCAAAAAAAAGTTTTAATCAGAAGATTAACTGTATACAACATGAAAGGATTCACACTGGAGAAAAATTGTTCAGGTGCAATTTTTGCAGAAAGACTTTTAATCAGAAGATACAGTGTATAAAACATGAAAGGATCCACAGTGGAGAAAATATTCAAACTGAAGATTCATCCCTTGGGACAAATAAACAAAGGGGTGTCTATACTGCTGAAGCTATAGCCAAAGAGGAGTGTGATGATAAGATTGCTCCAGAAGTGAAAAGAGATATATCCTGTTGCAATGTTTAGAAATATTTTTGCAGATGCTGCTGTATAATGTTTATTAATACATAAAATCATGTGCTCTTTTATGTAAGTTTGTGTCTTCAAACATAAGAGAAAACAAACTTTATATGGTGTATTCCCACAGGTCCTATGCTTGTATATTATTTATACTTGCAATAAAAGTTTTGGAGTGGTTTGCTCGTTACTTGTAATGTGAAAAACAGCATTGTGTCAATTTGCAATAACTGTTGTATTACAATTTGCAAGTCCTTGCTCTTTTGGACAGTTTCATTTGTTAGATTTTTTTGTTCTTTTTTCTTTTCATTTAGTTATTTATAAACCTATTTTGCCTTGCCCTCCATGAAATTTTATTAATATTCTGCCTTGTATTTCATCTTCTGGTTAACACTTTCCTGCTTATTCTGGTTGTTTAATGCAAAGAGATGCCGAGCCCAATGATCGCAAATTAAAAGGAAGCAGTGACTTGCAGTAAATTAAGTAAAAAAATTACTTTGGCCATTTGCTGCTGACCTACTTTTCCGTGTCATTTTATCAACCAGCTCGCATCTCCGTTTCATTTGACTACAATTTCACTGATGCACTCGATATGCAATGTAAAGGCAAATCTTTATAGGTTAACGTTATTGTCTAAAGTCCGACGTAGAATCAAAGTACGTGTTAATTTTTTCTGTACTTGGCGGCTTCTCTCGGTGTGTCTCTAGTGTGACGAAACGGAGTCCCCCCCTGATAGAAAATTAGCACAGATATTCCGCGTCCTAGATTTTGACCCACTAACGTCAGGTTAACCCTAAATAAAATGAAATAATTATATGGAGGATGGACTGTCTGTTACTTGGACCCTCCGTTTCGTCACACATACATCGGGACATACCAGTACATAAATTGCTTAATGATCGATACCCCGCAGAAAGAATCCGATTTTAGCTTAAATTTAGGAAACATTCATGCATGTTGTTTTATTTTAGTAGAGTCCCAAGGTAAAAAAAAAAAGTAGGTTTAACCACATCTATCTTTTTTTTTTTTTAATATTATGGTTCTGCATTAACGTATTAAGCTATGTATGATATGGAATAAAGTTGAGTGCTTTTCGTGACATTAAGCATAACCATTTGACTTTCTCGCACAGAAACATATGGTACTGATTTTTTAAACTCTTATATCTTTTTATGTTTGCACTAGATGACATGCAGGAAGCTGTAAACCGTTCACCTGTTCGATGTTCCACCATATTTTCCAGAACTTGGGATTTATTAAAATATTACATCTCAATTATAATTATTTGAAGGCAGTCACTGATATATGACTCGATATCCTACAAAATAGTACTATCGTAAAATTCCAATAAATTTGAATAAGTATTGCTATCAGCATATCCGAAAGATATCCAACAGTTTGATATCGGCAGAAAATATTACCAGGCTTCTTTGAATTGTGAATTGAATGTAATATAATATATGTATATATATTAAAATTTCTACCCTCGGGGTTGCTTTATCCCAATAAAGATTATAAAAGATCAAGTTCCGAACACAAAGTTGTGCATGTATGCATCCCCAGCGTCGTTATCATCTGTCACCAGCAAAAGAAGACTGCAGTTGCTGGGCACTGCCCACGCACCTTAACAGGGGCCATTTAGAATGGATGATCCGAGTACTAACTGACCCACCGACTAAATGTGACCGACGCGTGTGGAGGCGGGGAGACCACCAGGAATCGGCGGCATCGCTTTTGAACTGTGGTCGGCCGTATGTAGTCGGCGGATCAGTTAGTACTCGGATCATTTATTCTGAATGGGGCCTTAGACCAGCCAGTCTCTAAACTGTCATTGTGGGGAAAATGCTCACAGAAGCAGGCCGAATGTAACTTAAGCCGGCAACATCATGAATGATACTGGTTTTTGAAACTAATGAGATCCTTTCAGAAAGGAGAGAGAAACAACCCTGGTCTAAATGTGCTGCTGCTGTTCCCATTCCGCCCAAGAGCGAAGGATGATGATAGTGATTTTTTATTTGATAAATTCTGTTTATGTTTCCAGCTCTCTGAAATGCGAGTTAAGTTCAAGACGCAAATACCTTTTTGTGAATTACTAAAATACGCTAACCTCCGGTAAAAACATGATTTTAGAATTTGTAAGTTATAAATCCGAAAGGTGTGAGAAATTACCGTAGAGAGATACAACCTCTTAAAAATGTCTTAATAAGGACAACGATCGTTGTGCATTGATCAGGGGAAAACCGTTTCCATCAGACGGGAGGAGGCTTAATAAAGAGATGATGCAGTATTGAAAAACCGCTTTCTTTTTTATCAGAGACGACCCGTTGCCCTTTTTCACTGAAAGGGCAAATGTACCCCCCCCCCCCCCCCCCCCCCCCCCCAGCACTGTTCCGATTCGATGACCAGTATTTGTTCTTTGAGAACTGAAAACACGCAAGAACCATTGGTGACTCCAGAGGGGGGAAAGAGAGAGTGTGTGTGTGTGTGTGTGTGTGTGTGTGTGTGGTGGGGGGGGGGGGAGGGGGGTAAATATGGCTCTTTCACGCTGAACAATGTCCCAATGATAACATGGCTCTTTGCAACCATTACGTACTTTTAAAGAGGAGCATATTTCTCTTTAATGATTCTCCTCAATATATCAGTGACACAAACTAACAGTTATTTTTTTACTCATTTCGTCTTAATGTTCATTATCACATTAGTGAGTAGAGTTAGACGAGGCAGAAACCTTTTTTCCGCTTCAATCCTCAAAGGTGAACAGAAAAGGGAAGCCCAGAGGAAGTCCTCATTACGAACAAAATAGTAAAAACAACGTTATTAATAATCACGAAACCTGTCAAGTATCTACACTGAGGTAACCGAAGATCTGCTATGTATCCCTCCGCCTTTGTTCAGTCGACTTAATCGGCTACAACAGACAGACGGGAAGTCCCGATACGTACGCTTTAATGTCCCTTAGCAAACTAATGAAGGACATAAATTGCGAAAAACAAAGTATCACATTTTACAAAATAATTATCTGGAAGGAATATAGTAACTGAGAAGAAAAATTACCTTATATCTGTTCATAAAAGAGCGGTGAAAAAGAGAAGAAAAATGTACTCCCCTGGGTAAGAAGGAACGGAGGGAAAAAACTAATCAGGTTAAAACTCATTAATTCCCTATAGTGCGTTAATTATCCAGTTAAATTTTCTCTCATAAGAGATCCCATGCATTATATGGTAAAACGCGATGAACGCATTAGAATGTTATAAAAGATTAACACGAAGCGGAAGTAACAAAAAGGAAGAAACCAAAGTAAATTAAGAATTATTTATTAACTGCATGAGCTCGTCAAGGTGCCAGACCATATTGTTACTCAAAAACGGTACTCATAGGCCTATTTATTTCATGTTATATTACTAACATTAAAACATAAGATGAGCCTGATGGGTTGGGTATAGTACAGGGAAGAGGGAAAGACGCCCCGTTCAAAACGAAATAGAAGACAGTGTCACATCGTCCATTTCCAAGTTAAAAAGCAGACCAAGACTAAAAAAAGTACATGCCATGCTCCGTGAATTCAGTGCTACAAAATATATACACTGTACATCTGCGCAAGTGATTTTTTCAGCAGGGGGGGGGGGATGATCTCACCCTTAATATATAGAAAGGTTGTCCATTATGTATGTAATCTCTACCTCGCAGAATATGCAGAGGGACCAATGTCATTTTCACAATGCGTTGCTTTTCCATCTTCAGCACTACGATAGAATGACTGAGTGTCTTATGCCTTCATGTTCTAAGGGATTTGGAGAATAAGAGATAATTCAGTTTATCAATGTCACTCTTCTTTTTTCTGAGAGAAAGATTTGCACCGCAGGGTTTTGCTCTGTGTGTTGGAGAGGGGGAGGGGCAGGATGAAAAGTGCTTGTCCAGCTGTGGTCGGCAAATGCAAAACAGTGAAAAGGGACAATTTTGCGTTGATACATACGTAGGGTACAAGGATGAAAANTTGTGTGTTGGAGAGGGGGGGGGGAGGGGCAGGATGAAAAGTACTTGTCCAGCTGTGGTCGGCAAATGCAAAACAGTGAAAAGGGACAATTTTGCGTTGATACATACGTAGGGTACAAGGATGAAAAATGGCGCAAAATTGTCTTGCTGTGCTTGCTCTGATGGTCTAAGAGAAGGAAAGGAGGTGCCTCCAAAGCTCTCTCTCTCTCTCTCTCTCTCTCTCTCTCTCTCTCTCTGTGTGTGTGTGTGTGTGTGTGAGAGAGAGAGAGAGAGAGAGAGAGAGGATCACATGAGTACCTTGCCGACCCCTGGGACCAAAACAGTACCAGTACTTGTCTTTGGACAGAAACGGCTCCCTTGGAGAATCACATAATGATCCTAAATATGGAATGTTAAATAGGTCGACTTAAGGAAAAAACGATAAATTCTCCAGAGAACTTTAAGAAGATTAAGGCAAATGGCAAATGATGAGTTTAACCGATCCATTGTAACCATCTTTGCAGACATAAGGAAAACCTAAATCGTTTCAGTTTGCGTGAGAAGGCATTGATAGACGGCGTGTGAGTGTGTGAGTGTGTGTGTGTGTGTAAAAGTTTGAACATACCATTTTTTAAAACAAACAAATGGACGCCTCAACGGCCACATAATTAAACGGAAGCTACTCTTCGCAGATATACTATCAAAGTAAATATTTAAAAGCGTTGCCAGACCTTTCCGTCTTATGTACAAAAACACGTTTCAGAGCCCCGTCCGTCGATGTAGAAGACAGATCCGACTAAAAGGTCAGTATAGGTTGTATACAAGACAAGTGGCCGGCACTTGACACTGAAGATAAGACTAATTGCCCATAAGTCCAAAGCAATATGGGATACTTTAGACGATAACTAAATAACTATGCGACGAAGCCAAGGAAAAATTCAGAAATATACCTCGGCTACCGTAGGTTGTTATAAGATTTGGATTAGAAGCAGATAAGACCGTCTGCCTACACGCCTAATTTGAGCGAATCCAATAAAAGATATTTGCTTGGATACACTGGTCGCTGAAGCGATTGAAAGCAAAGAAAATAAGTCTTAACTACAGGTGTACAATACCATGGATGTTAAATTCTGTAAAGGTCAAAATTTCTGAAGATGTTACCTTTTCTCTTAATGTTGGAGAATTTACCATATTGTGAATTCAATCAACGTATTTGTTTTTCTGTATTATATGTAACAAGGCAGCGATTTTTGATTATTATTGATTATTTATTGATCATTAATACCTATAAATTAATGCCTACCCTATAAATTTCATCTAAATCGGTCCATAACTTTTTAAGTTATGTTGATGACAAACAGACAGACAGACAGACAGGGGTGAAAACATAACCTCCTTGGCGGAGGTAACAAATCATGCCTTCATTACCAAACACATTTACCAAACAGCAAATACCTACTGAATGCTAATGCTGTAACAGCTAGACTGACAGAGGTATAAATGAATGAATATGACTATATATTTATATTTGGAGAGAGAGAGACAGAGAGAGACCTAGCGTCGACTACCCTGTATGTTGTCCATGTTCGTTTTTAAACGCTTTTTTAAAAACGTTTTGAAAAACACAAAACCGGAAGTGCTAACTTTGAAAAGTCCGGTTCTTTTTGAGTTATATATAGAGTTTATTAAATTCGCTGGACATAAATCCTTGTAGCTGGTACCTGTAGAAAAAAATCTCTCCCAGGGCAATATCTATTACCTTGAACCTTAGCTGCCCCAACAGACAACCATCGATGAGTGACTCCCGGCACAAGCGAGATACCAGAAATTTCAATTAGACGCGGTTGCCTTGATAGTCTTCGGTTGGCAGGCACTAAGTAAACGCTGTCGGATTTCTTGTGAAAACGCTGCTGATGGCTTGGAAATTCTAAAGACGATGTGGCCGTACCGTTTACACGCGAGAAACGTTTAGAACGCACCTACTTTGCAACAGGACTTGGGTGGTTCTGGGTTGGTGACAAGGCGTTGCAAAATGTCGACTACAATCTTGCATCAGTATTGTCACTAGACACAACTATATTCATTGGTAAACAGGAATCATTCAAGATGTCCTTGCACGAGGCCTTTGTCACTATATGACGTAATATATGTTGTAATATATATGGGGTTAACTTTTTAGCGATAAAAGTGAAACTCTGCGTCTGTTTTTTTTTTTCTTTGAGAGCAATGAAAAAGTAACAGTCAGAACACCATAAAGCAGTATTGTTCTTCAATACATGAATAAGGCAGAATATAAAATATGACAATTAAAAATATATACGTGGTTAAATTATGTCTTACTTCATTCGTTGGCGTACTACACACGTTTGTCTGCCATTATTTCTAACTCCCATTCTCATCCAAATCCCGCGAAATCTCGCTTGTTTTTACTGTAAATCGCGAGACTATGGGCGATCTCGGATTCTTTTCATTATGCCAAACCTTGTGTAGATTTTTTTTTCAAATCCAAACGAGTTGACAGCCAATTTGTTATATCCTTCAAAATCAAGAAACATTTTACAAAGTCATGTATGGTTCTGTAATGGAAACTATGAAACCGTGGCATCGATTCAAACGTTTGACTGACTTAAATGTCAAACAAAATTTCATTCTTCAACACGATAACAGAAAAAATTGCAGTTGTAAAACGATGCCCGCAGAACTTCAACCAAATCTCTCGCTAACTGACAAACGAACGAGACCTTTGAACAATTAATAATGAAGTGAACAGGAAGAGCAGCTTTTAGAAATCCCTCGGTAAATTGAGCCAGAGTTAATAAAATAAGACGCTACATCAAAGAGCTTTTGTGTGTACTTACTCAAAACAACCGATTTAATCTCACCTTGACTGAGGTAAGCTGCTAGTATTACAAAATAGACTTAACCCGCAAAAACGTATACTGTGTACTTTAAACACATGCAGCAATAATATTTTCATAAGACGTCTGTTATCTTGAAAGAGATGTTTGAAACACGCCAGTGTTATGTATACTGTATCTATCCAAATGACAGTGGATAATGTAATATCTTTTATCAAGAACACCTGCAAGTGTTAGTGTTTGAGGGCGTGCGCGTGTGAAAATAGAGCGTGCACGTGCATGTGCATATATTATATCGATCGATCGATTGTTTTTTCTACTTACCTATCTACCTACCTACTTACCTACCTTCCTACCTACTTACCTATCTACCTACCTACTTACCTACCTTCCTACCTACTTACCTATCTACCTACCTACTTACCTACCTACCTCCCTACTTACCTATCTACCCATCTGTCTACCTATCTATCTGTCTGTCTAGCCTGGCTGATTTTGTTACGTAACAATTGAGATAAACCTTTCCCTAAGATGCAATATTTAAAAATGAATAAATAATAAATAGTACTGGGGGACAGTTTTACTATAATGATCGTTTTGTGCAGGGAAATGAAAACCGCAGGATTATATCACGCTTTATTTGTTATATCATTTTATCAATATTATTTCGGGGGAAGAGGATATCTGAAGAAACGTTGTCCACGATGTTCCCTCAAGATCCACCGTTGATGAATATGATTCTATAGCAATGATGCCATTTAATAAGATAAAAACGTTTTTTTTAAGGACTTGCTTAAAAATTCATCCATAAAAAAAATCAAAAGAAAACAAAAAACATATAACATGCAAAGAAAAAGTAGTAGTAATAGTAGTAGTAATATTGTTTTAACATTATTAGCACACGATTCGCGCGCGCCCTCTTACGTTCAGGACACATGTACTTCCACGTTCATACATTTCACCTCAAAAGATAATCAATGAAAAGTAGGTCAAATATTCAACGTGTGTACATCTTTCCCGAACCTTTGACCTCTTGACGTCAGCTTACTCCCCCACAAACAAGCACCACCGCATCAACAGACGGGAAATCATGATAAATTCAACTGGGGAATCAATTCGAGCTCAATAACTTTGTAAACCATGAACCACAATTTAAATACTACACTGTACCTGTTGTATTTGCATCGACCACGTGAGGACATTCATTCAAAACATTAAGCTTAATAATTTATTTGCTAGATAAACAAAAACATTTGCTAAGAGTGGAAGACACACAATGAATCAAGAAAAACAACCTTTTGTATAAAATTGATTGCAACAAGCTAAGACGCTGGATAAAACGCTAATAGCGGTGTTACAATAGATTGGCCTCCAGCCAACAACGTCAGTTGGCCGAAAACACAACGTCATAGGTGCGTTAAATCGAAAATCTGGCATATTTTGTTCTTTTCGTTTAATCAGAAGTCCAGTTAATTCTTTTAAATTCTTATTGCTATAATGAATCGATAAAATACTAATGAAAGAAGAAACACCGAAAAGCAAAAGTTGTTTCATTAGCTGTGTTATGCACCCAAAGTTTCAATAATACAGATTAACCACTTCTGTAATATTTCACTCCTCATAACAAAAATATGGGAGCAGAATGATGATAAATCTGATTTTGGCATGTTGTTGGAAGAACTGTTTAACTTCAAAAGCTATTTGCAGTTATTGCTATTTGCAGTGTTTATCTCTTTATCTTTCTCTTTCTACATGTGTCTATTAATATACCTGTCTTTCTTTGCATAGAATGTAATCAAATAAAACTTACATAAGTGCTAAAGGGAGTAATAACCTTTATGGCTAAATGGAACGCTGCTGCGGCCCCTTTTCCCGATTCAACACTTCGACCTAACGGTGCATTAACAGAAAAAAAAATCAATGAAAAGAAAATATTTTATCAGAATCTTATAAAAATTCAGGGTAAAAAGCGATTTCACAGCAGGTGTTTGAAAAATTATACGAATGTACTTTGTCTTATATATTTTATCGAAATTGTTTTAAGGGGAAATCACCCGAATGGGAAACGCTTTTGGACTATTAGTAACATTAATTGATTGCAAGACTATTTTTGTGCCATCCATTCTTCCTGAAACTGCTGTCGTAGCATCCTCAACATTGGGGTAGAGAAAAATGAGACGTTAAAATTTCCTGCGACACGGATGAACGCGTCCCAGACGTTATCAAGACCCTTTGTCAACAAACTTTGTTTTGGGGATGCTTTTAAACGATTTTTCCATCAAAAAATAATCTGCCGTTGTGCAATGTATAATTGAGACATGATGAATCTACCCAAGCTTAACTGATTTTATGGATTGTGCAGGTATTATACGAACATGGAATACAATGTGTTTAAATAACCATTGTTTCCGCTATTGTCCGCCTATGAATTATATTCAGAGATTTTTTTGGAGGACTGTACAATAAAAAATCCTTCAGCAACAAGCGTAACGCAGTCCTAGTTCACGAGTTCGATTTCGAGCCGTCATAAAATGGACGAATACAGTGTTAAGCTAAGTCTCCATTTGTCATTTACACAGAGTTGCGTTTATGCTGCTCTGTTGATTTCTCTCCTTGTAAATATACATAATGTAACATATATCTTCTATTTTCTATTTGGTAAATCCACACACCCACGCACACACAGGTTTCTAAACTGTCTGATTAATCTCAGATTCAAGTAACCAAATAATTTTCACATAAAACAACAGAAGATAATAGATGTTGTTCCAGACAAAAACGTAACCACCTGACTGCTCGCTGAAACCACATTGTTCGTACAAAACCAACAAAATCAATGCAATTCCACCGTGGACACTGCCATTGATAGCCAGTAAGTATTTAATGTTCCCAGCGTGTTTAAGCATCAATAAAAAGCTAATTGCTAGTAAGGTGAAAATGACCAATGCCATCCTAAGTCAAGTTACTACTTTGCCAGCGGGCAATCAAAAAAGAAACATAAATTATTAAAAGTAAATTGACGCATTTTGCCTCTTGCGTCACCTTAGGCTTACTCCGCCACTGAATCAAAACTGATGCGTTTTAAATTATAAATGGTGAACCATTTTACGTGTTAACAAGTAAACACATTTAACGATGACCTAAGCCAATTCAATGCTACAGATTGTCAAACGAAATTAATCAATGTTTGCTTTGCACCTTACGATTCAATGCGTTTAAGGTCAGTGACACGTGTTATGAAACTGTCGAAATAAAACGAAAGCGAGATAGCGAGATCTCGCGAGACCTAAAACCGTTTCTGCGCCCTCTAGCGGCTGACCCTCGGTGTAGAATCATCCCTTTTTGAGTGTGGTAGTATTGAATGAAAGAAGCATCTATAAAATTTATCAAGAAAGGTGTGAACCACCAGGTCATGCGTGTTGTTTTAAATCTTACGCAATTACACAATAACGATTTCTGTGGCCCAAGATGAAGTGACCCAAACACCGGATACCTGCAAGTCACGTTTTAAAACAGTCGGCACTGAATGAAATAACGATTTTTAATTGGCCCATTTCAACTGACCCGTGTCTTCCCACACCTCAGTATTGATAATAGCATGACCATGTTAATAATAGCACTGGACAGTCCGGAAAACGATGGAGCATGAAGTCAGGTCCAGCGTTATAATTATAACGTATCTGACCCTTTGCTATGACGTTAATTTCTTATTAAATGTACACGCTAATGCGTCCACCACGTCAAAACACTTTAATTAACATCAATTGAGGCGCTGCACGCTTTAGTCATTACACACGACGTGATAAAATTGCATGGCATGCATGCTGAGTGGCCTCCAGCTTGATTATGATATGAACATCTTTGTTGAAATGCGTATGAATAAGATGTATTCATAGCAAAGCTGGATAAATGGCACGTGAACGGAAACTGTCACAAAATATCGTTTTACAGTCTAAGACCCCATTACATCAGTTTTTACATGGCGTTAATTAAATGACTTGAGACGAAGTTTCGCTTAATTTGTTCAGATCAAATGTCAAACTTGTCGTTCTTTTGATTTGAACTTTCTCCCTTCTTGTCACGTTTTACATTGTGACGCATAGCTGGCTTACTTTCAGTAAAGGAATCGTATTAGTGAATAAGTAAATGTTGAAAAAAGCAATTTTTTGTCTAAAACTCTTTCAATGCTACGTATCTTTTAGAAAGACTGCAATGTGTTCACTTTCATGAATAATTTAGCCACCCGCCCAGTGAAGAAGCAGAAAATATCCATTAAGCCCACCAAATCATGTTCCCCATGTGCAGTACTACAAAATGCCATCATAATCGCTTCCCTCGCGTCCAAATATTTTGTACCCTTTTAAAAACCGCAGGTTTCTATGCAGTAAAAGTTGTCAGTAATTGAAGTGGTTATTTCTTTTGTTCCTAGAAATTGGAAAAACTTAAAGCAGAATTTCGTGTTCAAATGGCATCTACGTCCCACAGGCAAATTGGGGAAGAGGCGCGGTTTGCTTTGACATTGCATCCAACTAATCTTGAAACGCAATATATGAATATTTTACATGTATTACAGCGCAAACAAAGGCGAGATACAATAAAGCACTTACCGACTGCCCTAGCACAGACGGAGATAACTTTAAATTGTTTTCTCTTTTTCAACAAAAGCTGCCGTTGTTAACACATTGCTGGTTTTTTATCATCCTTTAACGCACGTCTGCAATGAAATAAGTTCAAAATGTACATTCCACTTGGCCGTCAACATTTTCCAGTGCACTTACTGTTCTATCTCTCTCTCTCTCTCTCTCTTTCTGCCACGAACGTTAAAAAAACAACCAAAAAATTGAGCCCACTCACTGTATATGACACACCAAAGGCAGATACATATATCTACTCCTGATACGACTGAGATTGGAGATCAATTATTATTAACCCACACTTATCAAGTAGAGAACAGAATGACAAAAAATCCAAACACTCCCTCCTATCTTACGTCTTCATATATAATAAGTTCTGAAATTCAATAACATGTGGTTTAGAAGAATTAATGACTACATTATAATCTAGTTAATGGCATCCTGTCATTTGTTCCGATGAATTAAAAAAAAATAATAATAATTAATTCAAATTTTCCATGACATCGAAAAAAAAGGAAATATACATCTATCCTCAATAACCGTCAGTCTGATTTAAGCTGACAATGATGATATGATTGGTGATAAAAAAAACTCGGGATTAATTTATAACTTGATATTGCAGTTCAGCACTCCTCCACCCAAATTGGATTCACATATCCGTTGTCTTTATTTGATAATTGCGCCATACAGTATCTATGTCACTACTACGTTTTTAGCAGCTACCCTGCGTTTCGGAGGTTAACAGGTGAATTTCATCAACTTTTCTTAATAAACTTGATACACCCTGGGCGAAAAGTGAAACTGAAAGTGAATCTAGCCATATTGTTTGTGACAGTGTGGGAACAACTACAGCACAAACAGCAGTACAGGTTTCTGTACCGGTTCAGCTTGAGAGGTTACGATGAACCATTACGAAAAGCCATTACAGAATACTGTCTACAACTATAGGGATCAATTTTGACTAGTAGTTTGGGGCTTGTGATAAGGACACCCCCCCCCCCCCCTTACGCCTCACCAGGCCTGTAGCGAAATTACGTTAAGACCAGCCAAAATGTTGTGGTACAGAAAATTGTACCGGATGATGCAAAAAGGGTTTAAATATCTAAACGAGCATATGAAATGAGCTTTATTCAAATTTCCTTTAGGAATTATACTACAATATCCGTAACAGACCTTTTCAAAAGATAAAGGAAGCCGCCAAGAGCATGTACACTGAATTCCACGTTTCAGGCCTCGCACTCGACTGACTTTTTCCGGTCCAGGTACTCGTTTCGCGCTCTTAACGACTAATTTAGTTACCTTGAATATAATCACACACACACACACACACACTCGCACACGGGCGCGCGCGCGCACACACACACACACACACTAGAAAGCGGATCTAGACTGTTCCGACCAAGTACATCAAAAACGGAGGATGAAGAATATTTATTCCTGGAATTTATATACTAGTATTGCACACCATGGCGGAAGAGGAAAAATAACTCGCTAACAGATAAAGAAGCATACAACCTCAGTTTACAAATAGCAGCAGACGATCTTGGAAAATCATTCCATCCCCCAGACAGATCTTAGCAAACGCCTTGAATACCGATAACTCTGTTTATCAATTTGACGGCAAAACGTCCGTCACTAATCAAATGATTATCGATATTAATGTGAAAAATAACAGGATTTAATGCATGTATATGTCCTTTTAATGATAAGTTATGCGAAACGTGCACTTGAAATCACAATTTATCACACTTCATGCTTAATTACGTTGTCAGTTTTATTTTACTTGTGTTATTTAATACTAAGTATTTCCTGGTATATGGTTTGTTTTGGAATTTTTATGTTTTAATTCTTATATCGTACAGAGCGCTGATATGAGTGTGCGGTTATTATTATTATTATTATTATTATTATTATTATTATTATTATTATTATTATCTTACTTCAAATATACCATCAACTTAGAACCATTGAACGAATTTGATCAAAGCCACATACAAACAAGAAGCGCAATAACTATAGTAGAAGATACCTCACCTTTTACGTATAACTGGGGGCTTCCCGCAGAGCATTGGATATCAAATTGATTTCGATTTCTCTGGTTGGCGAGTATCTCAACTACGTTTTGGTTCTCGTATTCCACATAACCTTAAACCGTAATTACATCCTCCTCGCAACTTTCCGTCGACTGTTGATACCCCGAGAGTGGAGTAAATATAACGGGAGCACTGCATAAATGCAAGGCATGTGGTTGAGGGGGACTAGGGACACTGCAAACTTTAAGTAACAGTTCAAATGCTATCACTTGCCTTGTTGCCCATGCTGTTATCGCCAAACGATTGCCATCTTTTGGTTTAAGTGAAATATTGAGTCTTACCTTGCTAGCAACTTGAAGTTTTTGCCAAGCATCTCTGGCTTCGCTGTTTACTGTTTGATCTAGCGTTTCTCCGATAAGTCACAGAAGTCAACGACACGCTCGTGTTGCGCTCGGACACATTACCATACGAAATAGCTCTAAATATTTGCTCAGTCGTACACATACGCGTAAACAGCGCACCAGGTAAGTCAAGCCCCACTGATAATGCCACCGAATACCTGTGATATTTGCCAAGTCAAACAGTTACCCCACTTGGTAGAGAGAAGAGAGAGAAACTGAGGTGGTAATTAGCCGGTTTGTTAACCTCCCTCCGCATTCCTCTTACGTCCAATAAGTATTGTTTGTCTGTCATTGAAACACAATTGATTTTTCATGCTGCCGACTTGATCGATCTTCCAATAACAGGACTTTACCCTTTTGGACCCCTACGCTCGTGACGGGCCACATTGATTTTTGTCGTGGGCCCGTTGGTCGCGGGACAGGACCAACATGCGTGATATGCTCGGTTCGGGGCCAGGCTGGGATTTGGTCTGAGACCTGGTCCTGCACGTTGGCTAGAAAACAAGCACCTTGAGATTGTATTCCGAGACAATTTATGACGACTTAACTTGGTACCTGTGTTCTTAACAGAGCTTATATTTACGGTTTTAAACAAGAACGACGAATGTAACGGTTTGCGTCTTACCTAAAAACAATGAACAAAAAAAGGGGGCTCGAAACGGTAAGAAATAACAGAGGGAGTTTTTTTAAAACCAGATACACACATATATTTCTCTGGTTATTTCTGCTCTGTAGTGATTGTTCCGGCGAGAACTTTTGTACAACTTCAGGTACACCCTCACCCCATCCCCCCCCCCCCTCACCTGCCCACCTTCTGTAGAAAGCACGGTACTCTGTCACGCAGAGTCGGTCTGAGCTAGCGCGCACTAAGCTGGGAAGTCCCAGCTTGACTGAAAGCGCGACCTGATACGCACGTGAGAACGTGCCTTTATTGCTCTTCCGGTTAGATGGTCGTGAAAGGTTTGCACGAGATTGACATGACATGATGCAACCCGCACTTCATTAAGATTCAAGACAGGTGTGATTTTAACACGGTAGAAATATGGAATAATTGTTTACATTTGTTTTTCCGATTCATGACATGACATAATCCTCACTTCATTAAGGTTTACGACAGGTGTGATTTTAATACGGTAGATATACATGGAGTATTTGTTTTCTTTTGCTCTTCTGATTTATCAACTTTCTCAGATATTTTGTTTATGTTTTACATTTAAATCATTCTAAGTAAGTTATATCTAACATACCTGTGTGTTAGTCCTTGCTGGGGATTGATGGGGGGGAGGGGGAGGGTGTAATACAGTTATACATCGAAACCAGTCCAGGTATGTATTTATCAAGTTTCTAGATGTTGTTTTCTGAAATCTGTGTATCATATGTGGAAGTCCCAAGAGCATTCACAGATTTCAGCTCAGCTACTGACTTTTTGAGGCAAGCAGCACTTCAAGTACGCCTTTCCTTCTTAATTTATTCATATTTTACTTTTTTTTTTTGTTATAAATCATCTATTTTTATTGCTCATTGGTTTTGAAGTAGCAAATTGTCGCCTTACACCAGTGTAGGGGTCTTTGCTCACATTTCGCACCGATGTATAAAAAACGAAAGTCCATGTAACAGAGAGTCCGCCTTCCATTAAATCTGCGCAGGTTAGGGTAAGCGATACGCTAGTGGGTCAAAAAATAGGATGGGGCTTTTCTGCACAAATCAATGGGAATATGGGAATCGGACCCTGTTTCACGGAACACACGGATGTTACCGGGTTATACGTTAGCAGGGATAAAAGCCCATACAATCACATTAATTCAGAATATAAAATTCCAAGTAAGACGCCCAATGATTTTTATGTTTTGTTTTGTTGGTGAAAAATGTTATGAACACATAGTTCGAAATCCATTTCTTCCGTTATGCTGTTCCTTCTCACCCAAAAAAATCGAGTCGAGAAACAATTGGTTTACGTAAAACTATTCCCGAGTAATCAAAAACGTTTAACTAGGATGTAACAAAATCGAATGTTGAAGCAATCTGTTCGCGAACATGTAAAAGGTTTTACTAGAAATCAAAGCGTGCCTCTAGGATACTTGTATAATGAAATTAAAGGGATAATAACTCTTCGCATGAGATCTATATTTCACAATAAAAACATTGTGAACAACTCATGGAAATATAATATATTCTGTTTTACCATAAAAACGTCAGTAATAGCTATTATTCTGATATCTGAGCTTGTCTTCTGAGCACGTGACCTTCCTTGATGGCTATACTCTGTTATAATCTCTTAACAGATTTTAACAAAAGACCAAACTTTTTAGAAAAAAAACAGGGACTTGCTTTGAATGTAAAAATGGAATCATTAGTCATTGGTAAGTACGGAAAAATTGTTGTTTACTCAAGGAAAATTCATTTTTTGGCCAAAACGAAGAGTTATTATCCCAAGTATTAAAACAGTTGGCTTACGTAAAAAATTTTATCAGAAACGTGTCGCAAGGATGCAACAAAATCGAGTTTCAGAAATAACCATGCCTTTTTACTAAATAGACAGCAACGGATCAAGTGTGGATCAGTAATGTCACAATGGTGCCATATTCATGGGGGCGTGCCCCAAGGTACAAAATTAGGACCTCTCCTTTTCATTACAATAATAAATGACATGGAATGTTTTTTACCAGCAGTAAAATATGTGGATGACACTACAGTTTATGAGACAGTTCACCAACCATCTCCAAGGGAAATAGAACAAGGTGCCAAACCTACACAATCTAAACTTCCCATAGCAGCCTCAAACCTATATGAATGGACAAAACAAAATAACATGCTAATCAATCCTAAAAAAAACTGTTGAACTGTTTATCTGTTTCAGTAAAAACCCTACTGTACCTGATAACCTAATAATTGATGGTATAAAAATCGAACAAGTTTCACATGCCAAACTGCTAGGAGTTCATATCAGTTCTAATTTGAAATGGGACTTACATATAGAAAAAATTCTCTCAAAAGCTGCATCCAGACTGTATTTCTTATGCATGGTCGAACACGCTGGGGTGCCGAGACATGACCTCTTACAAATTTATAAAAGCAATCTCAGACCAACACTTGAGTACGCTTGTCAGCTACGGCATGCTTGAATTACCGCACAGCAATCTAAAGCCTTAGAGAACATCCAAAAAAGGGCTCTTCATATTATATACCCTGAACTCACTTACAACGAAGCAATGGACATCACTGAATTACCTACCTTGAAATCTCGGCGTACTGACTTATGCAAAAAATTATTTAATGAGATAAAACTGTGTACACATAGATTGAACCATCTTTTACCTAACACTCGTGTCATAGAAAAGGACCTAAGGAATGTTTATAGATATGTTTTACCAAAATGTCGGACAAAAAGATATAGAAACACTTTTATCCCATACTGTTTATATACGTGTCAATGATCTAGGTCTATCCATTAACTTTTAGCTTTTGAAAATAACAACGAATCACCATTTTTAACCTCATTATTGGTTTTATAACTTAGAATTTATCTTAAAGCTCTATTTTAGTACTACATCTTTATACTTTTATACATATACATTCAATATATGTCTTATATATTGCAAAGAACACAATAAACC
>NW_019775546.1:25545-55761 GCF_001039355.2 Lingula anatina | reverse complement strand
GAGAGAGAGAGAGAGAGAGAGAGAGAGGGAGAGGAGAGGTGTGTGTGTGTGTGTGTGTGTGCGTGTGTGTGTGTGAGAGAGAGAGAGAGAGAGAAAGAGAGCACAATCTTATTAAGTTATAATACTACTGTTCCCAGATGCTACCGGTAATACATCAAAGCCTTTTTATTTCTGACTGAAATTGTGTGGAGAGGCAGAGAGTGGGCCGTCTGTTAACCGTACGAGTTAGCTGAAATGCTAGAGATCAACGTTTACTCCATTACCCGCAGAAACAAAATTTTCAACTTAAAATAGCCATTCTTTTGATGTGTGTTTATGCATGATTATTTGGTCATGGCTCTTCCATTCAGAGTTTTTATTTTGTCATAATAGATCATACATAACAGGCAAAATCAATATCTTAAAAAAGGGGAAATAAGTGATCTGTTAAGAGATTATTCCAAAAAAAAAATCCTTTTTAAATGACTGGCTTTAAAAGTTGGAACGGATTCATTAACCATTGGTAAGTACATGTACGATAAAATTGTCGTTTGCCTCTGGAAAATCCTTTTTTGGGGGGGCCACAATAAACAATTATTAATCTTTTAAAAGTGTAGGTCATCAGCAACAGTTCCCACACAGCTCATAACCTTTTTAGATCTTTACCAAGCTTTAAGTTATTTAAAAGGGGAGTAAACGATTCCTTAATCTAGTTCTTTACCCATCAGCTGTGTGTTTCTAAACACAAAATCTTAAGTTTCTAACCCTTACTACTTTTTATGAGCTTATAACACAACAACGCTTTTACAGGATAACGGGTTTCCAATATTATATACTTAACAATTCATTGCCTAAGTAAATTTTCATCTATCTTATCTTGGAGTGTGTGAAAAAAAAACAGAGGTGAATATTAAACTTTTTTTTCTCGCATAAAAAACTTCCCTGCTTTTCAACTTATTAAAAGTTAAAATTATATCTATTCTTATCAAGTAATAAGCGAGGCCCCCTATCAGGATCTTGAGAAAAATCGCAGATAAATTTCTGGACAATTCTGAGCGCATATCTATGAAGTCCAGAGATAATGTCTTTGCTCAGAAATGACGTCAGCACCCAGTTGGTATCGGGTGAGAGTCAATAACCGGAGTGAAATCCTAAGAGCTTACTTTAGATAGAAAAGCAATTTCCAATGTATTTGTTCTCTTTTTTGGCCGAGTACTGTACGCATTTATAGTTGTGTCCCGAGATGGACAAGTATTGTAATGACCAGATGGTGTGACTTCACAATAAGGGTTTTCGATAAAAGACTATTTAACACTCAACTCTCTCTCTCTCTCTCTCTCTCTCTCTCTCTCTCTTTCGCACACAAAAACTCCCTCTATCTCTCCCTTTTCCTTCTATTATTTACATTTTAAAGAATTAACTGTCGAAATGGTCATGTTCAACGGCTGCATACAAGCAGTATCGTATGATCAGAAAATAAAAATTGAGGTTAATCTGCGGAGAATGATTATTTGCATGAAACAAACATGCCCGAATAATACAAATATCCCGCTGAATGCGTCAGAATCTTATTTGAACGCATACACGCTGTTAAGTGTAGGTGAAATGTCCCCAACAGAACACGAGTTGTGAAGATGGCAATTACATATTTCAAATGCGAATATTGTCACCTCGTATTGTCCAAAGAAAAGTATAAATACTGATTATAAAAAAAAATCGACAGGGGTGCCTATACAATTCAATCTTATCAATAAACCTGTCTGTTTATTTATTCATTGATCTGTCTTATATGCTTATCTATTTTTCATTCATCTATTTATCTTTTTATCCTATTATTCATGCATTCACTTCTTCATTCAACAATTTCTATATTTATCCGCATTTCTATTTTGCATCGTGCTATTCCCTTCATCAGATTCTCCCACTTAATATGAAAAAATCTCAAATAACAGCTTACATTAAGGAACCCATTCTGCACACTGAGCGCAAGGGAGGCCAAAAATAACGCTATCAATCACCCTTAACGACCCGAATTTCAGCGTCTCAGACTGGGCTATTTATATCCGGTCTCCCCGATCCGTATCGACCTTGATTTATTGAATCCACACCGCCTCCGTTAGACCAGAATAAATCTGTACAAATAAAAGGGGAGTATGTGTGACGAGTTGTACTGTTGGAGAGGGCAGCTTGCGGACAAGCTAGGGCAGCATTTAAGATAATATAAGACCGATATTAAAAGTAATGATGCGTGTATGGTGTGATGTGAGCGTGTGGTAACGCACGCGTGTGTGTGTGTGTGTGTGTGTGTGTGTGTGTGTGTGTGAGAGAGAGAGAGAGAGAGCGTGGTTTCTTGCATGATGCATCTTTGCCTGCGTGCATGTGCGCGGGTGCTATAAATACACTCACTTACATTCATTATACACTTCAAAACTCGTTTTGCCTTTGCATGTGCATGATGATAAAGGCGTGCGATCACATGCATTGTGGGAAAAGAAAAAATCGGAATGTCGGAACCTACTTGCAGACACACCCAACACGTTCGCCCATTTCATATACGATTAATGTTACCACCGAACCTCTTCCACTTCATTCCTTAATATAGCCACTAATTGGTGCTCTTTATAAATTGCCCGGCTCCTTCCATCTTTCCTCACCAAGAGATAGTTAACAAAGTGGAACGCTTATAAGTCTCTTGACCTTTGGTTTAAATGCCATGATCGACAATTTCTCCCGTCTTTACTTTTAATTCGGCAAAAGAGGGGAAAGGATGTTAGAGAATCGATAATCCCCGTATCATTGGGACACTAAAGGAGAGACAACAGATGAACTGGATTTGTTGTTTTGACAGTTGCAGCAAGCACACGATGACTAAAAAAATGTGAAATTAATCAACGTCTATTTTATGCTTGATATATGCTTGAAAATTAGATTTAAAATTGGTGTTCTATGATATAAAACATGTTCGATCGTTTAAGGCAAAGAAAGCAATGTCTGTCAACCCTTCAATTTGCGACAGGTCATGCGAGTTTTACTCCTCGAAATCGAATCCTTAATTAAAACGAAGATAATTTGGCATGGTATGGGGGTCGTTATATTGGCCCAAAGTTTAATGCTGAATCAATGTCGGAATTTCTACTGAACCTTTGTCAGGTCCGTAGCCAGCAATTTCAAAGGGGGGTTCTTTTTCTGAAAAAGTGGACCTTTTACCATATAATCCCCATGTACCTAGGTCAAATTTTACCCAGAGTGGCCCTTTTTCCAGCAAAAAGGGGGGTTCTTTCGAACCCCCCGAACCCCCCCCCCCCCCTGGCTACGGGCCTGTTTGTCCAACAGCACAGTTGACTTGGCAATGTTAAATTACGGATCCATCTCTGTTGAGCAACCGAAAATTCCAACCTAGTTGAAATGTTCAATCAAATATGCGTTTCTCTTGGAAAATTCTAAAAAAAAAAACAGCACCGCTGACTTTCGCCGCTCTCTTGTGTTAGGGCGCATTCACAACCAAAGTTGATCCGCGGACTAACAGATCCAATATGGCCGAATTAAACATGGCCGACCCACTTAAAGGCTTACCGCATAATTCCAGTGGGGAATCTATTCAATGTCTATTAAGGGATGCGGCAAGCTTTCAAGTGGGTCGGCCATATTTGATCCGCGGACCAACTTGCTCTGAATGCGCCTAAGAAATCAAATCTAATTAAATAACCCGCAGGGTTAGTTATTAATATCGTACTTTATTTCTTTGCGGAAATCTAAATCCTAATCCTGGTTACATAGCGGGTTTTCCTGGCTTAAATGAATAGCGGCATTCTTTTTCTGAGAAATGACGGTAATGACAACAAAAATAAATGCATAAAAAATGATTGCGAAAAGCTTGTCTGAAGTCAATGCTTACATAATTCGCAGTAGCGTCTCGAATTATCGATTTTCCAATTTAAAAGTCATTTTACGTAAATGCGCATATCACATTTACGTTAGTCATAAAATTTGTTTGATTAATTGGAGTATTTCTCATTATTTAAAGTATTTTTTTAATATTTCGTACGTAATGACTGTGTCACATATGTTATTTAATAAATTATAATTACCTGACTGTTTCTTATACTTTTACCGGCAAAGGTTATTGACATAGAAAACCACAAATTGTGGTTTTCTATTTTTGTTATCTTAGTATCAAATCGGGGTCATCAGACTTTTTGGTGTACAAAAATACATCCTGTATTATGAACCGGTGTGACAAGAATGGTAGTCAGCTAGAAACTGTAGTCCGTTCCCCATTACTTCTCTCTCTCTCTCTCTCTCTCTCTCTCTCTCTCTCTCTCTTGATCCCCTTAAAAACCGTGACACCAGGATTTTGTTTTCATTTAAGACCGTGTCTTGATAAACCGTCTTACCTCTGATAGCCATGCAGACTCCAACTCCCACACGCTATTTCCAGAACTTCACTGAATTTTCTAAGTGGGTCGGACTACAGCTAGAAACTGTAGTCCGTTCCCCATTACTTTGCAAAGGTGACATTCGTCCCATATGCTAACCCCAATACTCTAAATACCCCTAACCTGTACTGACTATATGGGGCCCCGGACTTCCACTCCTGTCACACCGGCCAAGAAGTTGTAAACGGTACAACTTCTTGCACCGGCTATCGCCGAGCTGACCACAGGTCGTCCACCCATGTGCATCAGTGACAGACAAGCAGAAGTCTCAGGCCCGTAGCCATCAATTTCAAAGGACGGGGGGTATTTTTCTGAAAAAGTGGACCTTTTATCATGAAACCTTAGTGTACCTGGATAAAAATTTACCAAGGGGGACCTTTTCACGGCAAATTGTGGAATTATTCAAACCCCTGAACCCCATTGGCTATGGGCCTGCAGCCATAATTTTTCATTGTGTCTTTACTGTCTGTCCTACTTATTCTTCAACTGACACCCCCCCCCCCTCCGCTCTATCTCGCGCATCGCCATATCCTAGAATTCAGATCAAATGCCTATGCAGAATCTATGAATTTCTACAGGATTACTGTTGATAATTATATTAGACCCCATTCCCAGAGATTAGATCCAACTAGATCGACCTAACTCCCTGGGGGTTCACGCTAAATAGCTGTCAGCCGAGCGGGCACGAAAGTTAATTACCCAATTACAGCTTGTAGTAGGCGGGACGGACAATTAAGCCGGATTATCTGACAGTAATCTAGTGAGACTCCCCATAGATAGATCGATCTAAAATCTATGGGAATGCGCCCTTAGTGTTTTATTATCCACCCCCTACACACACACACACACACACACACACAAACATTTTCGGTTTTGAAACAAGGACAATTTAGGTAGTCGATACAAAGTTATTACAGGATATTAGTTGCGATTAAGGCGTAAAATACACAAAAGCCAGCTACACTTTTAAAGAGGATGTTAAGGTTTTAAAACCAAGCTTTTTTTTCTTCTATGCTCTATGTCTTTAAAGGGGGTGGGAAATGACTTGTTTGGCGTGAATAAAGTGCATGAAATCGCATCACTAAAATATCTGTCACTCTTCATAATATATAAATCTCTTTCAAACCTAGCTTTCATTATTAGTTCAACTTCGGAACATGAGAACTCTTGAAGCACCATCTCTTTGTGATACTTATCATTTCCTGACTCTCTTACCAGAGACACGCTGGGAAATGACGTCATTTCCGCCGCCCCCCCCCCAAAAAAAAAAAAAAGAAAGAAAGAAAAGGAAAAGAAAAGAAAAAAATTAAAAAGTCACAGAAGAGAATGAGCAAAGTATTAGCCAGAGACAAATCTGCGAATATCCAGTGAAAAATGTCACTGTGGCCCTGGTCTTTGTAGTGACTCTATAGTGGGCATCATTCCACGTTGTTGGACTATTTATTGTCATCTTCGTCGTAACTTCTATTTCATTGGCACTTATTGAAATACCAAAATACAAGACAAAATTTATCGTTCTGTCTATTAATCAATTTCAGAAATTTAGGACTAAAAACTAGGAAATGTTTTAGCTAATCTTGATCAAATCCAAATCTTCATGTGTTGTAAGCAAACTGTTCTCCGTTAGAAAAAAATATATTATTCAAGTCCTACCTTGTAAAATGTGTGCCCCTAATAGAAAAAAGATATGCTTTTACTGCAATACTGAGGAGTAAGAATGTAATACGTTGCAAAATAAAAGTTTTCTATTTAAAATAAAAGGCAGTTATAAAATAGAACATTTTAGTAGGCGTATTTAATTAAACAAAAAAGACGTTTAACTTGTCT
Source organism: Lingula anatina (assembly GCF_001039355.2). The sequence goes on along the minus strand of NW_019775546.1, from coordinate 49,519 downwards.
TTGTGTAATAAAACATCTTACTAATCTAAACAGTATTGAGTCGTTTTAAAGATTGAAAATACAGATACGCTAAATAATTTCAGTGTTTAAAGAAAGGGGGTAGTTTTGTGCATGTGAACTTACCATACATTATGTAATTACGTGTATATTTTCTTTAATAAGGAGCATACTAGGTATGCTTTTTTGTTTACATATTTTATTTCATTCTTATCTATATTTTCATTTATTCCTTTAACCACTTATTTATTATATCAACATAGAGCGAGTTTTTTAATTGAAAACTTTCAACGGCCCCAATCTGCTTAATGCAATACATTTCAACTTGGTCATTAAAAAAAAAAACAAACTGCAAAGAATTAGGTCAGCCTAGATGGAGGGGATTTAGTAACGACAAGGAGCAAAATTAAAAACCTGATCAGGAAAACATTTACACATGTAAGGACACCGCCATATTTTGAGTGTATAAATAGGGTGAAGTTAACGGCGAGCATTAAAGGTGTCGTAAGTGAAAGCAATCTGTCCCGTGGAGTGTCTTGCGCCATAGTTCGCCCCCTACGTCTTTAAAGAAATTGCAAATTTTAAAGGTCAAAACATTTCATTTAACGAATTCTGGGTTTAATGATGAAAAGGGCATATGAATGTTGCGTTGCGTAATAAGTTAACTGGACGAGGGCCAAATATAGCCACCATGCGCTACGTTTGATAAGACCGACATTTGATCCCATTTGAAAGAAAATGATTCAAAACGAAAATGCCGGAAGTTGAAGTGTCTTTAATTTAGAAAAGACTTGACCTCGTTGTGCACAGTATAGAACAGCATTCGTGTAATAGCGGTATGATTTTCGTTTTAATCTATTTGAACCGACTGTGAGAGGTGACCGGTGAAGGTAGTTTTGTAATTGAGTTGTTTATTTGAGAAAAATAACAAGATATGTAACTCGGAACATAATTTAATAATTTGTGATTGCGCTGTGTACCCGTTTCCACACGAATAGCTATCATTCTGCGTCACACTTGCGTGTGTAAATCCTGCCAAACAGCTGTGCATGTTGTCGATTCACGCCCGCGTCAAATATTCGCGTGTTACTGGTTGCAAAACAGCCGTGAGCGCTGTTGTCTTCGCTTTTTAACACGGAAAATCATTTCAGCCTGCGTCAAACTTTCGGGCGTTACTGGCTATCTGGCAATCAACTGCGAGTGCAAGCGCTGACCTCTTCGCTATTATAAAGAAATGTGGTTTCAGTCTGCGTCAACTTCACGTGCAAAATTGCCCGAAAAACATCTACGAGTGCTTGTCTCCTGCGACACATTTTAAGCCATCTGTCACCTGCGACATGACTTGTTTGAGCCCCAGTAGAAAAGCATCACGATCTGCCAGACAATTACTTCGGAGGTCATTAACTGAGTAAAATTTTAGAACCTTTTAGTAAATTAAGCTCTTTGCAACATGCACAGCACGCTGAAACATAAGAGAACCTATACCTACCCAACTACCTACCTGTACCTAACTTCCTAACTACTTACTCACAGACTACTGAAGTAACTATTTAACTAAAGAGTTAACTTGACAACTAACAGGCTAACGACTGACAGGTAGATTTAACAGACTGTTGATTAATAGCTTTGCTGTCCTGCTGAAATGCTAAGGTCAGGTTAAATTCAAGTTCAGGTTAAAACTTTTGCTCCCGGTCACCGTTCATTTTAGTTATTCAAGTTGCTACTTTCTAAGGCATTTATACTTGTGACAATTTATGAATTAGCCCGTCATCGATAAATATTCAAACATGATCCGGATTGCCCTACAGTGACTTGTCACCGACTTGTGAGCTTGTGGGTAAATGATTCACGAGATATGGGAGGGAGTTCTCAGTAAATTCACTTTAAAAAAAGAATGACAGTGACGTTTTGTGACAGCAGCCTTCTGAGTAAAAACGACAGCATGAGCCCCAAGTGTAACTCTCTCTCTCTCTCTCTCTCTCTCTCTCTCCTTAAAAACCTTGACACCAGGATTTTGTTTTCATTTAAGACCGTGTCTTGATAAGTCGTCTTACCTGAGATAGCCAAGCAGACTCCAACTCCCACACGCTATTTTCAGAACTTCACCAAATTTTGCACCGATTCTCCGGCGGATCCTCACCACGCAACTAAAACAGGTTGAACGAAATTTCTACTGACTAAAATTGGCTAGGAATTCCGATGCAATGTCACAAGTCCTAGTAGCTTGTAGACCCATCTGTCAACTACGCCGAAATGTCCATTAGTACTTGTAGTAAGTTGTCTAATCGCGCGGTGAGAAAGTATCTGACACACATACTAATTATAAACCGAAACTGTCCCCAGTCTGTGTCTGAATAAATCGACAGTGAAAGCTTCGCTGACACCGTCTTAGAAACCTCTTCCGGCTTCGGGTGTGCGCTTGCTCTCACATATATACAAACGTGAGCAGGCTTAATTACGATATCACACAGTAAAATTTCTTCACGATCTTATGATATTGAAGTTCCCAGTGCTGTATTGAGTACTGGATCAATTACATTAGCCCGTAACGCCTCGACGACATTGTTAAGTTGTTTTCACCGTCGATGTGGAGGGATTTGTAAATCTCTGCACCGGTAATTTTTTGGGAGCGACGAGACACGTGTCGTCCTCGGCGTCGCGTTACATTAAAGCGCTTGTTAACTCCCTAGTATAAATGCCGTATCATATCTCATATTAACTCAGTCGATATCGGTTCTGTTTTGCTCACCACTGGTAAAACCTGCAAAACCTCCAAATTGTAAATCGCCGTATCAGTGATTTACACGCTCCCGCATTCCTTCTCTTTTCTCGCTATTTTTAAGTCGACGAGTATCGTTGAGTATGTTACTGTTTACTTTTCTTCTCAACTCGGTTTGCGCAGCAGGTGCATATGCATGTATATGTCCTTATCAGGGCTGATATTTAGCAGCAAATATTATTTCAAAGCTACAGGTAGATTTTTTTATGTACAGTACACTTTTTAGTCTTTTTACTGGATAAAGTCCGTCCTGTTCTAATCGGATACTGAGTGACTAATGGCTGATTTATAAACCGCAGTTTATTTCTAGTTGTTGATAATGCGGTGCCTGGTTAAATAAATATCACGTATCTAAATCCCACTTGAACAAAAATGAAATTCAATATATTACGTTTTATAGATAGTGACAATACACTTATGAAGCAAGGGCGGAAGGGGGTTGCAGTGTCGGATTTAGAGGGGGGGGGGGTCAGGGGGATCCTGACCCCCCCCCCCCCCTTTGATTCCTGGTCCCCTCATGTAATTAGAATGTTGACTAGCTAAATCATAGTTCTAAACCTTACCAAATGACACCGTTCGCCCTCTAAAATACAAAAAAAAAATTTGGGAGCATGCAGCGGGCCCCGAACCCCACGACAAGGGGAGGGTCAGCTTCGTATCCGTGGACCCCCCCCCCCTTAAAATAATCCTGGATCCGCCCCTAGGTTGGGGTGTTCACGACGGGCATGTGCCCTTCTCAAAGCCTCTGGAAAAATCTCTTCTCCCCCCCCCTTTCTCAGTCCGTAAGTCATGGTTAGTGGTAAGGCGGTTCTTGTTCAGCGTTTAACTTTGTGCTTTTCTCTCTGAACAGAAATACTGTGAACTAATAAGTACGGCCGAGCGTTATTCTTCTGTCTTACCTGCAAAGAAGAATCTCCCCTCCTCTCTTGGACTAGTCTTCTAAATCCTAGTAGATTTTCCTAGCTTTAAGAAACCTTGTTATCGGCGTGGTCCGGGTTATATATCATGGAATCTATAGCGACACACTTGTCTTCTTGTTTGGGCTCGTTTTTCGTGGAATTCTTTTAAACAGGCTTGTCATTTTGTTGTCTTTTGTGCCCTGTGGGAAATTTACCGCAGCGATCATTTCTGCTATCCGGGTGGGTTCTTGCGGCTTGGTCTGCGTATTGTCAAACGTTATCCAGAGAGGAGGAGAAGGTTTATGTGAACGTATTTCGCTCAAATAAGGTTTTCGCTACTTCAAGCAGGACCGTCAATTTCCAGCTGCGCCCATAATATCCAGATGCCCGACAGAAGCAGACTTCTGGATGCTCGTTCCGTATGGCATTTTACAGTGATATCTCCCAGCGCCTTTAACTCCTAACTTCCAGGGGCGCACCTCTACCTAGCTACATTTACCAAATGCTGCAGTGAAGTTGGCCTTCAAAGGTGATGTTATGGCTTGTCCACGACAAACTTCAACAATCCTGATTTTCTTCCTTTTCTTTTAACCTGCAGCGAAGATTCAGTCTTCTTGTTACGTTTAGGAAACGGTGGCCATTTTCGCCGTAGGGTCTTACAGGTCGGGACCTTTGGCTTATTTTTCTCTTTTTATTTCATGTTTTGCAAATGCTTTTGACAGATGACAGTTGACTTTGGCCAGTTGAAACAGCAGGAGGCATGGTAGTCTGTTACTCTGATTGTGTTCAGCGAGAATCCCCGTGGAGCTAGTGTCCGTAAGCTAGTTCGATAGAATACATTGTGAACGGTCCCAAAGAAACGGTTTGCTTGAGTGTAACTAGGAAAGGCAAAACTTCATATGGTGTTTGTGACAGGCAATATCACCACCTTTCTAGCCTCACTCTATTAAATTCTAAAGAAATAAAATATCACTCTAATTACTTGCGAATGATTTCGCAAGTTAATTCTTCACTTGGCGATTTTGGGGCAGAAGTTGGTTATGCGGGCAGGCTGCCTTGTTTGATGTTGGTTTTTTTTCAGTTTTTTTTTTTCATTTTAAATGTGCATGGAAATAAAATAAATACTAAGCAGTGTGGAGACCTTGTTACCTACAAATGACACAATATCCTTCAGAGGAACAAGTTCATTTTTGATCTTTATAAAAGGAGCACAATAAAGAGGTAATGTAAAAACAGAAACATCACAACACTTCAAAAACGCATGGCTTTTCTGAACCAACTGCAGACTATAAAAGATATTACACGGGTTTCAACATAAGTAACGCTGTATAAACCAAAATATTTACCGTCATCAATTAGGCCACAGCTCACACTTTAGCCGTTAATGGAATTTGTATTGTTCTTATTGATGAACAGTATTGACTGCGAGGACAAGCATTCTACACAGGGGATTGTGCATATTTACTCTCCAGCGGGGGCGCTGGCACCCTGAGTTCACAGGACTGGTAAGGTAATGGACTTCACTCGAATTGAATTCCTCACTGCTTTTACTGCTATACCCCCCCCCACACACACACACACACACCGCGCGCGCGCGCGCGCGCGCGCACACACACACACACACACACACACACACACACATCTTCTCTAGCTGGGTGTGATTGCCTCGACATACCTCACCCTCTGTCCTAGGGGCTTGATCATTTTTGAACTTCTTTTATCAAAACTCGAATATATGTATGAATCAGAAGACCGTGTCCGATTAGCTTCAACGGTCACGGAAGTACTAGTCCCTACACTGTTGGTCCATCTGATTATGAGTCAGCTCATCAAAAACCTTCCTCGTTCATCCAGCTTTATCTGGACGTTTCATTTCTCCATTAGGTGATAGTACATTTTACAAGAACTATTAAGCTGCCATTCTCTCATATTTAACTACGACCTCATAATATATAATTGAAATGATCTTACAACATTAAAGACTGATAGTTAACAGGATTTGTTTTGGTAGGTTTGTAAAAGTACACCCCCTTCTCAAAGCGTGATGACATATTAGGACTATCGGAACAGTGAGATAAGAGAAAATTGTACTATTCCACGTAAAACCTCAGAGAACCAATGCACTCTATAACTACATTACAAACTCTACAATAACAACCTTTAAAAAGATTTATACAAGACCGAATAGCGAAAAACAAAACTCATGATGAATGCTGCACAGTAGGCACAAAAGAAAATGAAATAATGTCAAAATTTTACGTAATTTTGCAGGGGTATTCAAGGACCGGTAATGCGTTATCGGGAAGAGTGTGCTGGAAATCAATCAGTACTTTGCAACTCAGGGTAATATGACTCGTTGCAAATCGAAAGAAATATTGACTTGTAAAACGCAGGAAACGAGCATTGTGTGATTCTCAGGGTGTTAAGACCGGGAGTAAAATGGAAGAAATATTGACTTGGTATTAATATGCTGGAAACGAGCATTGTGTGATTCTCAGGGTGTTAAGACCGGCAGTAAAATGGGAGAAATATTGACTTGGTATTAATATGCTGGAAACGAGCATTGTGTGATTCTCAGGGTGTTAAGACCGGCAGTAAAATGGGAGAAATATTGACTTGGTATTAATATACAGGAAACGAGCATTGTGTGATTCTCAGGGTGTTAAGACCGGCAGTAAAATGGGAGAAATATTGACTTGGTATTAATATACAGGAAACGAGCATTGTGTGATTCTCAGGGTGTTAAGACCGGCAGTAAAATGGGAGAAATATTGACTCGGTATTAATATACAGGAAACGAGCATTGTGTTTGGTGTGCTAAGTTCCAGTCATGTTAAATTTTGTAATTGAGAGTGAGAATCGAGTGGAAATTTTGGGATTACCCTGCGCTAAATATAAACAAATACCTATGACAAAACAAATAGTCCGATCAAACAGCGTTTATCATATTCAGATATGAGTGGGAGGTTTGGGGTGACTCTGCCTCTAATATAAACAGATATCTGTTACAAAACAATTGGGCTCTATTCCCATAGATTTTAGATCGATCTATCCCCGCGGGGAGTCTCACTAGATTACTTTCAGATAATCCGACTTAAATGTCCGTCCCGCCTACTACAAGCTGTAAGGGGGTAATTAACTTTCGTGTCCGCCCGGCTGACAGCTATTTAGCGTGAACCCCCAGGGAGTTAGGTCGATCTAAAGTAGGTCGATCTAATCTATGGAAATGGGGTGCAAGAGTCTGATCAAACTATGCTAGTCATACGTACATGTACGTTGTGTATCAATACACGGACGACGTTTTGGAATCTGATATGTCTGGCCTGCCGAATTCTTAAGGATTGTTCCTGATTTCAATTGTATAAAAACTTAATTAAACTAAATGTTCACCCTCGTTCGCTATATCTCTATCTTTAGTCTGTCTTACACCAGTCTACAGTCAGAGCGAAGACATACCATCAATATCAAACATGGCTCACGCCTTTTTACTATTTGAGCGAAGCGTTTCCCACACTTTCCGATATGGGTGACTTAAAGGGGTAATAAGTAATAATCGCTGTAAAATGAAATGGAATTTCTGTTCGCGGATCAGAGAGAGAGAGAGAGAGAGAGAGAGAGAGAGAGGTGGAGATGTTTTGGATGAAAGAAAAAGTAGAGAATGGCGATGAACAGAAGGGCGAGCCGAAAGAGAGGAAGCCCTTTCTTTTTTTTTCTCTCTTCGTACAATGCCAGCCCATATTCTTAATTCCCTGTAAAAATATACCCCAAAACAGCATCCTGTACTTAGCCATTCAAAGTGCATCTCAAATATTGACTGCAAGCGCGTGATACCGCTGTCTTTCGTCGCAGGATGTTTTGTGTTTGCAAACCAGCCAAAATATGTATACGCCGGATGACAGCGTTGCGTCACAGCAAAATCTTTATATTGGTCATTTAAGTTGACAAGAATCGATGTTATGCAAGTTGTGCGCCTCAGATGTCTGTTTTCGACTTAACTTGCCATTCTTCGTATTGATTCACCAGAGCTGAGTATAGTTACAGTTTTGTGTTATACAGAGCCGTTTAATTGTAGCACTGAGATTGTGGGACGCGCGTCCCACCGCTGATGAATATTGTATAAGTCCGATGCACACCGACTGATTTAACTGCTGAGCTACGTACAACACTGGCCGCGTGAATTGGAGCAGCCAGCTCAATGTGTGTGCTAGTTTTTTGAAAATACCTTCTCCTCCCTCCCTCCCCACCCCCCATCACATTCCTCTCCCCATCTCCGCCTGCAAGAAAGAAAAACTCGACACAAGTTCACCGTGACCGAACTACATGCACGGGTCGATCAGTAAACCTGTGGTTTTCGGTGACGCTTGAACGAATATTCGTTTTAATTGTCAAAGGGTGACGCACCTTGTACAAGTGGATAATTTCTCACAGGTGCATAAACTCTATATAGCTGCTTTAAATCACCACAGATGTCAAACGCTTTTGCCAATTATTGATAAAATTTACATTACGGTAGGCAACAGCGTGAAGAAAAGAGAAATTCAAAATCTACCATAACAGTTGCTTCGCTCAAAAGTTGCAGATTCAAATTTAGGCCTCCGTTTCACAAATCATTTGAATTCAGTTTCTGAGATTTACTGGCTACTTGTGTTGAAATCGATTCTAAAAACCGCTCATCTCATTTTTTTCTGCCTAAAATCATATATTAATTTAACCTTATACCACGGGGGCCTGAATTGTCTAATGTCTTAATTTGTTTGTTTGTTTGTTTGTTTGTTTGTTTGTTTGTTTGTTTGTTTGTTTGTTTAAGCAAAAAAAAAAACAAAACAAGATTTTAACTAGAGTGCATCCTAGATTCTAGCAAAGGGCACTTATAGATTTAATAAATGGTTTCCTCTTTCCTACAACTTGTAAAGATGAAAAAAATCCAAGAGAGATAAACACTCTTAGACTTTATATTAAGCATTTGTCGCGGCATGTGAGTTCTTTTAAAATAACTGTTTAAACCAAACTCCGGTTAAAGTTTCGTCTGCAAGTTAAGAGACGCTGTTAAAGCATAATGCATTCCATCAAGTTTGAGTAGATCCATGGTAACAGCATAACAATACGGCAGTCACAACGTTAAAACGCGATTTGTACCGAACATGTTAACATCTATAAAATGTGTATATAAGATATAAAGAGCGCACACACTTACACACACACACACACACACACACACACAAACACCTCCTCCCTCTCACACACACTAACATGTACATACATACATACACCGTCTCTCTCTCTCTCTCTCTCTCTCTCTCTCTCTCTCTCTCTCTCTCTCCCCCTTTCGGTCAGTGAAATGAATTGGAATTCATATTATTCTTTTATTACTTTGACACAATCATAGAACGTGCTTGATTTGCCTGACCGTCTTTTTAATAGCGCTTACTAGTAATTTCAGTCAATGATTTGCAGGTGTTCTTTATGAAATATCCAGCGGAATCTACATAAACACGATCTCATTTGCAGCGTGACAGAATCGATCAAAATGTATTCCCACGTTATTTCACAGAGAGAGACAAACGATCTAAATGTGCTCCTGCTGTTCTATACGGCCTACAGCATAAAGCGAACGATCAAAATGCGTCCTCGATTTTTTTTCTTGTTTTGGAGTAAAACAGAATCAATCCACACAATACAATCCATCTTCTAGCTCCAAATGCGTTCACGCGACATGAAATGAAATGAAATGACATTGATTGCATTATTTCACACAGAGCCATCAACAAATTTCGACTAGACATCAAAGTATCGTCATCATCAAGCCACGTGATTGAAAAAAAAAAAAACTTTCTGGAGATCGCTGCGTGTTTTTCCACCCATCGAATTGACCCCGCCCCCTCTGTGTGCTTCCCGTTATAATCTACTGGGAGATGTAGCACAACGGAAGAGCGCGTATTGGGTGACACAGTCCCATATTGACACACCTATACAGACATTAAAACAAAAATAAACAATAAAGGTCTAGAAAAAATATAAGGATGCAATCATGGAGAATATGACAGAGTTAAGAGTTTAAAATGACCATGCGCAGGATCGGCGTGGGCGGAGACGGATATTCCGCTGTGGCAACCCCTGAGAAGAGATAGGTCCGAAAGAAAAGGGAGAAGATATTGGTCTGGATAACACGAGCACGATTGCTTGATTGAGATTGCGATTGTGTGAACTGAATCTCATCTACCACAATTGAGAGAGAGAGACAGAGAGAAAGAGAGAGAGAGAGAGAGCATTCGCACATATTACATTCATCGATATCGCCTTCTAGCATAATTAGATAACAGTTATTTAAAAGCTGAAAAATAAAACATAAATAGGCCACTGCAACAGAGATCCTATTAACCAATAAGGAAAGCGCAAGCGCGAAGACCTTCAAAAAATTTCGCAAGCCAAGTCGCATTTCCACTTTCTGATAGCCCCTATCACACTCACTAAGTAAATTTTTCCTTGATACCAGTGCAATAACAGGTCACATGTGTAATGAACCTGATAAAAAAGGCATCTTTCAGTTTGAATTTCTGGGTCACACAACGATCAGCAGGTGAGAAAATTCTGTCTGCTCGAGCAGTTAAGGATTATGGAGAGAACGAGGATTGTACTTCTTACTTTGATATCTGTCCTTGCAGTTGTGCCTCACACAGGTAAATTTTCCAAAATTAAATTGACCATCTTAGTCTTTTCTTTTCATTTTATTAGGTTTCAATGTTGGATGTTTTACTTTCTCTCTTCGCGGTGATTTGAACTAATTCAACCGTGAAAAAAAAGTGCGGAAATTTGAATGTAGGTAGTTGCTTTTTTATTCGCAAGATGGGTTATGAGAACCACTATTTGTTCACATGTCCCGCGTTGTCTCAAGAGAGCGGTTAATGTTAACTGATAATACAATGGATGACGTTTGCATTTCAAAGAATTTCTCTGCAGTCCAATGCTTTATTATGGATACATACACAAATCAAAAATTCTAGCTGTTACATAGAATGCAATGTTATGTTGAAACAATCAGATTGAAAAGATGATCAAATATATATCAATCTAAGCAAAACCAATAATTATCAAGACTTTCCGGGGAATATCCTTACATTCAATCCTTACAATTCAATCCTTAGATTCAGAAAATGTCTTTTACGACCGTTAGTAATTAGGAATTATAAATATGTTCATAAGTATGTGTTTTATTCAATATCTCTAGCACATGCACAGACCGTCAAGATCGCAGCGATTCCCGGACTACGGGTGGTAAGCGGATCCTCGTTCAATTTGACCTGTGCCGTAAGCAATCACAACTTCACGGCTGGGAATCAGATATACTGGAAATTCAACGGTGAAGCAGTAGTCGATACACAGAGCCATAAAATAGCAGATAAATTCAAAGACCGCTTTGGAATTCTTAATGGAAATAATGTTCAAATCCTTACTAGAACAGGTAAGAATCATCTGTTTTTTTTTTTTTTTAAGTTGGATGCGAAGTCGTGTATTATAATGTGCATTGAATTCGTGACTCTACTCGGTCGTGGTTTCATTTACGTTTTGTCATTGTTATCAGTGATGAATGAAGGCATTTTGACTTTAAAAGGCAGATTCCTGTTATCCTTTTTTTATCCATACCATTGCAAACAGAATTAGTGGGCTTATATAAAAATATTGTAGACAAGGAATCATATGACGTTTTAGTTTACCACTTAAAAATAAAGCAATAAAGAAACTAAAAGCATATATGACCTCTATACTTCAGAGGCAAGTACAGATGACGCAGGAACATATGAATGTGAATTAAAAGATCAAGACAATTCACTTGGTAGGGATACAATTTCCCTGCAAGTGGCAGGTAAGTTAGTGTGGGTTTGAGCTAAAATAGGCACGGTTGCTGTAAGGTGGCTCCTGAACAGTTTTCAGCGTGTGCATTAAGCATTGACACTTTCAGCATGCTATTAAAATAGGATACAAATGCTAATGGTAAAATTGCCTATGCTTTTGATGTCTTACTCAGGGTCGGATCCAGAGCTATTTACTGACAGTCTTCCAAATTATCTTTGTTGATTCATCGTCCAATTTTGACCGTCTTCCAACAGAAAAAATTAGATACCCGTCAATGTTAACTTGAAAGTCTGACCGTCTTCTGGAAGACCCAGAAGACGGCCTAAATCCGCCCCTGTTACTGCCATATGCCCTCTCATATTACATGTAGTTATTGGGTTTTCCCCCTTCCTTAAACTTAAATATATTTAAATTTTGTATGAACTCCATGTTAAGAAATATATCACCTTTTCTTGCGTCTTCGTTTTTGTTAATCAAACAACCAGTTTGTTCCTAGGTGACCGATTTACGCTTTATTTCTTGCAGATTCATTTTCTTCTAATGCCCCACCATCCACCACCAAACCAAGCACCACTTCAAAGACGTCAACGTCAACTCCTAAAACTGACCGCAACATATCGGCAGGTAGGTGTCTTTTCTTAGATACAGCTCTAACTAGACCTGCGCTAAGAAAATTAGGGAAATGAATAAAATAACAGAAGAGAAAATCAGATTATGGCAGGGATAAATATGGATAAATATAAGTATATGAATCGATTATTGCATTATTTTTCTTTTCTGAACTGTTGAGTCGCGCTGGGCAGGCTAAATATATGTAGGAAAATTCATACAACTGTCTAACTTCCAAAATGGAGTTAAAATTCGCCGTTGCAGAACTCGTATGAATATATCTTTGTATTTTTGTTTGCTAAAAGGATAGCCTCCATATGTAGCAATAAAAACACTGGCTTTTATTTTGATGCATTATACTAGGGGCTAAATATGATGAAATGTAGTCTAAACTGAAGCGGTTCCAGGTAAAGAATAAGTAAACGGGCTGCATGTAATTGCTATACATTCTTATCGGCGCCCGTAAGTCAACACTGCAATTTGCTACGACGCGACAGATAAATTGTTCAAATACTGATTTTATTTACAATCATGAGATAGAAATGCAGCTGGCATACGTTGACTTGGCCGAAAGACATGAAAATGGCGGTCTACCAAACGGAAGTGAAATTCTATAGTTGGAACTGAATCAGAAACCGTTTTTGTTTTCGAGATAATTAGTGTACTCTTAATCATCGACAGATCCATCGGTATTAATGAAATGAAACGAGAATCACACAAGAGATTGTGAACGATAAAAAATTTAAATTGTTATCGAAAAGATATATTTTAAATAAGCAATCTTTTAACTATCTAGGTATGCATTTCTCTTGCTTTTGATAAACATTGTTAAGGTAAGGAGGTAAATAATATCTATCTACATCCTATTTCATAGGCCCCATACCCAAAGGCCTCAGGACAGGGGACTAACTAGTCCGAGGGTCAAATATGGCCAAACCACTTGAATACTCCCCCATGGGATATCTATTTAGTGTCTTTCAGCGGATTAGACAGCAAGCTTTGTAGTTGGTCGCCATATTTGACCCTAGGACTAATTAGTCCCCTATTCTGAATGGGGCCAAAGACACCATTGATATAACTCTGCGGGGACTCTTGCTGAGTGCAATCAGACTAAATAAATGACATGCCTCCTCCTAGCGTTGAGCAGAATACTTCAAAGGTGGTGATTATACGAGAACGTTGGACACGAGAGTGGGCGTACGTGTTATTCACTTAAGCTGACTACACTCAGCAAGAGTCCCTGCAGAGTTGGATCCATCTACGTGGTGTCTTTGGGAATGGGGGTCACTGATAGAGAAAGATATCATGCTTTCATGCGCAATCTTTGTAAGCAGGAATTATTTTAATTAAAATAAGTTATTTCATCTCGTCAGTTGTGAAGTAGAACTGTTTGTAAAATATATATTTTTGGTATTGGCTATTGAAATTGTTTTAACATATAACCTTTCTTTTTAGCCTCAAGTATCAAGAACAATGGTCTTTGGTGCGCGCTTATGACATGGACTTGTTTTCTGATGACACTCCGGAAATACATGTAATATTAGTTGATAGTTTTTTGCAATTTTATAGTGACAGTTCCTGGGTACACAGCTTGGACATAAAATGTTTTTTGTTATTCTTGTTTAAAAAAAGTAATCAAGTTTGACAATCATGGTTCAACAACATGTCAGCCATTTTTTTCTGATAGTTTTCTAGTGCTTTGTCCATTGCGCCATTTTAGATATTTAGTAATTTCAGCAAGCTGATGGTCAGCCCGACATTTAGTCATGCTCAATCTGTTTTGTATTTACACAAAAATATATAATTATGCAGTTTAATTACTGGACAAACCAGACAGTTTTATTCTATCAGGTTGTTGTGATTTTCAACGTGTAACACTGAGTTAACCATTGAAATGTTTATCATTTTTAAGGGAAATAGATACGACCAAATGGCATCATTAACGATTGTTGCTGTCCACGTATACGCTGCCCCCTCCCCTCCATAAGCAAATAAAACTTAAAGTAAGGCAAGAACTTGTTGTTCGCCTATAGTTTACCCTACCGGTAGAGCTAGGGCGTATTCAGTACCAGTTGTTCCGAGGACTAACTAGTCAAATATGGCGCGTAACACTTAATTTATGCGTGCCGAGATTTAATTTCTCTGCCCGTGCTGGGACGGCTCGTATGGGAGCCGGGAATCCATTGTTAAGTGCACACATACTTGATCCACGGACTATTCCGTCCTCGGTGCTGAATTCGCTCCTAGATTTCATTGAACAAAATATTTTGCCTAGACGTAGAACAGCTAACGTACAGTTTCATGAACAGAATGTCTAAGTTTGGCAATATTAGGATGGTATAAGGAATGCATATATACATGTACATGTTAAACCGGCAACCCTCCTTCACCCCCCCCCCCCCAACTTTGAACCCCTACCAAACTCTTCTGTTTATTCAGTGGACTTCACCAAGGCTGCCTTTGAAACGACCGTTATGAGTAATGAACTTTATCAGGGCAACACCGAATAAGTAAACTCTAAGAGTGAAGCTTATTTATCTGAAGGCCACATAAAATGACGCATATGACCCGTATTAGACCGGCTACTAAAATGAGCGGTAATAAGATATTTGTCATTTGTATATATATTTTTTTTTAATTTGAAAATCTATTACCACTATTAAAGCATAGTTTAGGTGACTTCATGCCTTTTCAATTTATTTATTTATTTATTTATTTATTTATTTATTATTATTATTATTATTATTATTATTATTATTATTAATTCAGTATGTAAACTTTAAACTGTGATATAAATTCATAACGGTCCATTTTAAAAAATCCAGGCTTGCGTCTGAGTGTATAGAAAGTAGTACTGTTACCGTTCTTGGCCTTAACGTAGTTCGCAAGATATCTTTATCTCATATTCTGTTTATTTGGTTACATTTCCCACATCTTATCAGTTTGAACTTGTTGGTTTAATTTGACGTTATGACTGGGTGATATGCAAAGCTAGTACTTTAAATCTATGTCAATTTTTTGTAATTCTAAACCTTTCCCTGTATATAATGCACTGATGCTGTGGCAAAAGCGAGCAATAAAAAAGGATATCATTTTAAATAAATGATTATTTGTTTTAGAACCTTGTGTGTTGTCAGATTCTTTAAATCATATTTTACACTAAAGTTAATACCAATTGTATAAAATTGTTGCCAGGTTTTTTTCTTTTTTCTTCTTTCGCTTGTTACAATATTTTCCAATTTTGGAGGTCGTAGGGGCGGGGGATAGATTCCCCAATCTCTCGAGGGAGGGGTTAATTATTGGTGCACTGTGTCCACTGGATTTATACTAAATTCAGGTAGTCCGATTATCTTCTGACTGGTCTTCCTTAACCTAATGGCCGATAAACCTAGAAGAAACGTACATGTATACGATCTTCAAAGCCCTTGATATTCGTAAGAAAAATGTTACATATATATGATTTTGCCTATCAAGGGTTTACGAGATATATTGTCACAGTGATATTATGGGGCCTACATGGCTGTTAAGCATGCACGTCATTTCATATAATTGAATTTACCAAGTCAATAGTGAGGTTAATATTGACATTCTCTTGCCGTCAATATCTTACCTGATGGGTTCCAGGCACAACAAAAATTCTCGTTTAGTTTCAGACAAGGTGTTACGGAGCTTACGATTGCAGTAGATGTGACCGACCGCAGCAATGGAACTTGATTTCAGCAAGGACTTGATTACAAGTCCTTGGTTTCAGCAAGTTTTTTTTTTCTGTAATGCGCCATAGCAAAAAAAAAAAAAAAAAAAAAAAAAACAATCACAATAATGTCTTCCGTACCATGGGATATAGCTACTGCAGTACGTTCCTTCCTGTTAAACTTGGCTGGTATCAGTATAAATGCGCAGACTGCGCTATGTAGCGAAGATGTAACAAGGATCGAGTGTTTTTAACTGAAAGTTTCACCCTTTCAGTGTTATAAAACTTTATTTGGAATGATGTAAAATGATACATGTAAGTGGAGGATCCTTTCTGTGACAATGGAGTGAATTGTTAATGGTTATAATAATAATAATAGGCTTCTTATATGGCGCCTTATATGCTACCTCGAGGCCCTTACAATAATGGATGATATAACTAAAATTATTAAAATGACTACAATATCTAAATCTTAAACATAAATTGGAAATCATTTAAAATTAACACTATTAAAAACACAATCTTATTGAAATATTGTCAGAATTCCAACTCACTATTATTAGTATAGGGCTGCCATTATTTTTCCACACCTGGTCTTTTTATTTTTGGCGGCTGGATGGGTGAAATTGTTGCACGCGACGTCAAGGGCAACCACCCTATACCGTATCCTGTTGCCGTTTTAGACGGAATCCTCTGGTTTCTTACAATGAAGTCCTTTTTGATAAGTAGACATTTGGAACTATTCAGTTGCTTCAATTGCGTTAAAAATCCACAGTCGTTGCAGAGGTCCTTTGATTTTCTGTTGATAAAGCACTACCAAAGACATTTCATAAACGATTTGAGAGTTTCCGGTAGGCCTACTTTATAAAGATCAATTAGAATACGTGAGATTAAAGATCTTCACGGTTACAGAAACATTAGAATATAATCTCATTTCTTAGTTCACGGTCATTAATATCATCAGCAGCATAATATTTATGATTGTTTCATAAATGTTTTATCAGCTTTTTCTACTTTCGTTCTATAGTTTATATTAAGGTACATGCAGGTCTATTCGTTAAATAGACGCGTAGCTTTTTTCGGCCTTGCAACCGTGTATTACAAATTTTCCACCGTCCTGAAAATAAATAAATAAATAAATAATTGATCAATGTAGGAAGAACCTGGTTAAATTTAGTGATTTCATTTTTAATACGTTCTGCTTTTTACAGATGATATAATACACCGGAACCTTTTGTATTTAAGATTTAAGTCTATGTCTGGAGGAGCCACACTCAGTTCACATTCATCACTCTGTAAAATGGCTTTTATTTCTCTCTCAGAATTTCATGATAATGCCTTTCACATGATTCAAAAATCGTCGCCCTATAATCCATCTATTTACCTGACACAAGAAATGGTGATAAAAGGCGAAACAGATACATTACATCATTATATATAAAATTTTTATAAACATTATCTAAAATCAGACAAACAGTGTAAAAAAACGATGGAATTGAATATTCGTTTGTTGAGCGTCTATCTGATTTGTAACAATAATAATAATAATGATAATAATAAAGTGTACAATAGTCGGTCATACTTGGAACAGCTCATATATTGCGAAAAGTGCTGTCTAAGCTGCAGGAAAGAGCCAAGACACAACCAAAAAGAGGACCCAGAAACACATCTAAGAACTGGAGGGATTCCCATCATCATCATCATCATCATCATCATAATAATAATAATAATAATAATAATAATAATAAAGTACAATACCTTTATTAATCCTGGCAAAGACTTCCAGAAACTTTCGTTCGGGATCATCTCCGTCCCCCTGGCGCCTTTGACAAACCTCATCACTAACACTCCCCCTATGAGATATACCACCACCGCACATATCACACTGCAATATAGATATCTTATAATAATAATAATAATAATATATAAATATTAAAAAATCTAAAATCTGAGCGGTTTCCGGATACAATGGACCCCCCTCTCCCCCCTTTTTTTTCGACAAAATATATACATTTTAATGTTATATAATATATTTCTACATTATCAATTTTTCTATTTTCCTAATGCTATGACGCATACTTACATGATTATTAAAATACTTCCAGCACTGAGTCCGCCCGCTGACCCACCTGCTACGCATGCGTACTTCGTTTTCAGAGTCATGTACTGAAATTCAAAAAGAAAAAATGAATGTTCCAACTACTGTTAGATAAATTGATTAATTGTCTTTAAAAAAGCCTAAAATCCACAACCTTGGACTAACAATAAGCCTACAAGTACATCTTTAAAAAACTGATATCGCCGTTAACTTCACAATTTAAAAGTAGCTTTAAACTAAATTGAAGCAAACAGTACAAAAAACGGTGTCTTGCAATAATACAAATTCAAAGAGAGAGAGTGTTTGTGCGTGTTGTTGCAAATCAAAAAGGCCCCAAGTGATAGCCAACATTAGATGCAAACCAAATATTCTACGATGAGAGAGAGAGAGAGAGAGAGAGAGAGAGAGAGAGAAACAGACAGAGAGAGACAGAACGTACGTATTGTGCCTGACCCACTTCACCCTGTGCCGTTAGGTCACCTTCATTTGGACCGCAGTCTATGATAACGTACGAGTTTCTGCAAGAAAATAATATAGGCAATTAACATGTAATAATAATAATAATAATAATAATAATAATAATAATCATATTTTTATTATTATATCACTGTTTTTCCCCTAGTACCAAGTTTTCATCTCCTATATACTGAGTACAGAGGATTCCCATTACATTGCATGCACTGCGTTCATTTCCTTGTAGTAGGTCTAATACTGTGTTTCAAGCAACTGAGCAAGTTGAATTTTACCGATATAGATGTGGTTCATATAAATTAATAAATGAATGAATAAATACATGAATAAATAAAGATATAAATGCACGAATAAACAAATACATAATTAAATACATAACGAAAACGAAAATGAAACTGGACTGCTGAAGACAGTAATCTCAAACATCAATATACCTTTTAATTCCAAACGTGTCTACAGCCTGATAATGGATGGTCAACCCGTTGGTGGGATCGTTGATGAACTCAGCACTCTCCTGTATCCCTATAGGATAAGTGTCCCCTCCCCGACTTTGACACGCCTGGAATCATGGTAAAATCTCGCGTAGAGCAACAGCGGATCCAGGGTTGATCTTGGGTACTTGTCCTTTTTTGTTTCCGTATTTTGTTTAAAATTTTCCATACCTTTACTGTTCACCATACGGTTAAAGTGAAACCATGCAAAATTCTGGCAACCTCTTCCTTTCCCTCACCTCCCTCCCTTAGCGAAACTCTGGATCCGCCAGTTAACTTGGATGCTTATCTTCAAAAAATGCGAACTATGACGTTTTCATTGACATTTCTTTCCTTTTCGGAAGGAAAATGTCGTCAAAAACACGCTAGTGCTGCAGTGACAACCAGCTGATTAACAGTTTTGCAGATCAAATATGTCCGACCCACTTGAAAGCTTGTCGCATGATCCCCTTACAGACACTGAATAGATTCCCGGCTTGAATTATGCTTTCAATTGGATCGGCCAAATTTGATCTACAGATCTGTTAGTCCGAGGATCAACTTTGGTTGTTAATGCAGCCTTAGGCTGTATTCCCAGAGCTTTTAGATCGATCTAATCTCTGGAAATGGGGTCTTAGACCCTTAAAAATGGTTTACTTTTTACCATCTTCTTACAAGACACAACGGAAAAACCATTCAATTTTTTTAAATCAACAACACTGTCTCGACCCTTGCTTACAAACTTAATACACTCAATACACTGTTTTCATAGTAAAAGGCGAATAAAGAAATCCGTTTACTGAGACAGAGGTGCACCCCGCGCCCTCGTTGAATGGACTGCATGGGTTCCACGAGAACTGATCAGTGGCCCCTGGCTCAGTGTCTGCGATATCTTTGAATCTGTAAATAGATAAAAATCAATTAAAGGATTCCATCTCCAAAACTTCAAGAACAAGCCAACATGAAGTATGTCTTACACAGTTTTTTTCATTCTTTGAAACGGTGACAGTTAAAGCGACACAACGGCTGCGCAGTGTAGAACTTGGACGTCGGAAAAGCGGAAGATCTGCAGCTTTGGTCGAGCCCACACATTCTAAATATATTTTGTTTTTGTATAATAAGTATAGATATCACGTCAAGTCCAAGGTAGAGAGGATCCGAATTAATTTTAAATGTAGTTTGTTAGTAATTTAAGCACTCTCTCTTGTTACCTTGGCTCTTACTAGTTATCACAGGAAATCTAGGAGAGCATTTGTGAGTACTGCTCAGAAGACTAGCCAGTCCTTATAAAAAAGCCAAGGTCAAATTAGCTTTATTACCGGCAATAGAGGCCTTACTGTTGGTCCACAAGTTATGAATTATTCCACAAGACAAAGAGTTATGCTTTTTACTGACAACTTGCAAAAACTTGGCACATTTAGTGTGCTTAACTGTCTTCAATATTCATAATTTTAGACCGTCTTTCCAAAATCTATACACATAAATTACACTTGCAATTGAGGAAATGGTTTGAAACCATATTGAGGAACTTTTTAGACCAAAAGTAAACACTCATGATAACACATGACACATAACACATGCTAAAATGCAGTACAATATACAATATTACAAAATATACCGTGGTGTATTGTCCGTATTAGCCAGCGGTGTAAGATCGATAATGCCACCACTACTTTCACATCTACATGCCGTCTTCTTGCTACAGTCTATGTTCAGGATCCCTCCCACCGCCGCCACCAGTGTCAAAACTGCCATCAACCGTATACTTATTCTTTCATAAAAAGTCTTCATGTTTAATCCATAAATAGCCCCTTCAATTTCTGATACCCTGTAACATGTAGATAATGAACTTAAGTCAGTGCGTTGACACAGATTGACACAGTATTCTCTTTTTATCAGTAGCGAGTTCTGCTGTAAATTTGTAATATGCGTCCCGTGTAGTAATGTCCTTAATGATAAGATAATGATTTGCAATAGCCCAGTTGAAGTGTATGAAATGAACGACATCAACTTTGAAATGGAGGTTCAGAGTATTTCTATCGGGTTTAAGGATTGTGATTACATGCAAAAAAAGAAACTGGAAGAAGAGAGATACAGTAGTAAAGGGGCAACGATATTCAGCGTTTACAGTAATTTGGTGGAAATGTAATCACAGCCCAATTAGGTCAAAGGGCACATTGTGATGCAGGCCCGTAGCCAGGGGGGGTTCGGGGGGTTCGAAAGAACCACCCCTTTTGCTGGGAAAAGGTAAAGAACCACCCCTTTTGCTGGGAAAAGGTCCACTTTGGGTAAAATTTGGTCTAGGTACATGAAGTTTTTATGGAAAAAGGTCCACTTTTTCAGAAAAAGAACCCCCCTTTTGAAATTGCTGGCTACGGGCCTGTGATGTCAGCTGATATTGAGAGGGGGCATTCACCAACAGTGTCAACTAATGCAGACAATACTAGCGTGATAGGGACCATTCCCAGACCCTATCGTACTAACTGTGGATCGATCTGTCTCCAAGGGGTTCCTCGATAAACTGCTTTCAGCTTAACCGGCTTAGATGTCTGGCACGCCTACTGAAGCTGCTAGGGGGTAATTAACTACCGTTTAGCAGCTTCAGAAGGCGTGCCAGACATCCAAGCCGCTCAAGCTAAAAGCAATTTAGCGAGAAATCTCTCCGAGATGGATCAATCCTGTTAGATCAATCTAGGTATGGGAACCCAGTCATAGCTTGCTGTGCGTGTGGCATCATCCACTGCATCGAATTGCAGGCACTTTGTGATAGCGCATATAATTATGTAAAGGTTTAATGAAATGATTTCTAAAACATAGCCAAGGTACATTCTAATCATGCAATGCTAAAAACGAGGTGAAATCACTAATTAATTGATATTCATAAATAAGAATATATCCTTTAGCTTTTAAATACGAATAATGTGTATTTCTTCAATATGAATATGAAATAACAAAACAGAAAAGATCACATTTTTAAATAATAGCTTTATTCCTGGTTAACTGAACATGACTGTAAAAATAAAACATATGTATAGAGTGTGTCATACACATTACACATCACAAAATCATCTGGTTTCGATGTAATTTATCCACCGTTGAGATATGGAGGCCGTGTAGGAGCTATTTGAACCTATTTGATACTATTCCATATCTGATTATTACTCTCTATCAGTACAGTGGCCAGTCAGGTAGTGACGTTATATCCGTGTAAAATAAAAAAAGGTAAAGAAAATTACTGGCCAGTACAGAAATTCGCATTAGTCAAAAATTTATCTGTGAATATTCAGTGAAAAATATCGCTGTTGCTCTGTAGAGGGTATAGTATCTGATGGCCTAATTGGTGTCTGGGGGCATCTTCCTATGCTCCTTGTGTAAAAGGTGTGGTATTAATAATAATAATAATAATAATAATAATAATAATAATAATAATTTATTTTTCTATGGCGCATTCCATTAAAAATCTCAATGCGCCTTACAACATTCACTTAAAAGAGCTAAATAACACAATACTCATATAAGAACACATTACAATTTTAAAGGACTAAGAACTATTTTAAAGAACCAATTATTCATATTCTAAAATGATAAGAAACTAAAGTGACAACATTTAAAATTAATCATAAAATTACAGTACACCTTATTAAAAACTAAAATTAACTATATGATAGTTACTGATAGGCTATTCTAAAAATATGAGTCTTCAAAAGCATTTTAAAAGTATCTATGTCACCTGCTGCTCGTATTTCAGAGGGTAAGGTGTGGTGAGGTGGTCCACTAGGGAACGTAGCCCTTTTAAAACTGGCAGAGGTTTTGCACCACTGCACACAATGCACTGTAATTGAATCAACACAACAATAAATAAATAAATAAATAAATAAATAAATAAATAAATAAAATGTAATAACGTTAGTTTTAAATGGTTTAACTGGTGCTAAACTTATAAAAGATGTAATCAAAAATCTGAATCTTTGGAGTGGTGGTCTCTATTCTTGGGTCGCGTAAAGCATAGTCAAGAATGCCAGCTTTAATCAATATTTTGTGGTGCATACTTACATAATTATGAAACTGCCTCCTGCACTGAGCCCACCGATCGGCCCACTTCCTGCTCTGAGTCCGCCCAGCAGCCCACTTTCTCCATTAAGCTCGTCTATCGGTCCACTTCCTGTTTTGGGCCCACCCATCGGCCCACTTCCTGCGATACATGCGTACTTCGTTTTCAGAGTCATGTACTGAAATGCACCGAAAAAGAGAAAACAATACTTAAATCCTGTCTCAAACTTTTAGTTAAAGTTTCTATAAACTTTATTAAACCAAGGCTTGCTGTGGACGTTCCTAGTATAGTTATGTTTCAAAAAACGTGTGTGTGTGTGTGTGTGTGTGTGCGTGTGTGTGTGTGTGTTTGGCCAGTTAAAAAGTCTCCAAAGACCAGCCGACTAAAAAGTTGCAAAAGCAAAATAATAGTGTTTACGAAAACAAACAGACGAAGTGCCTTCAAAGATCTGTAGTGAAAACGAGAGAGAGAAAGAGACTGGAGAAAGCGAGAGAGAGTCAGAGAGAGAACGTAGGCTTACGTATTTTGTCACTGTCTTTTCACCCTGCACCGTCAGCTCTCCCACAGTTGGACCGCAGTCAATGCTGATGTACGAGTCTCTGCAAGAAAACGATAAAGTATCTTTACATGTATTATTATTATTATTATTATTATTATTATTAATATCATTACACTTTCCCAGTACCAATTTTTCGTCACCATACACTTCACTTATATATACTTCACTACTCTCCCTTCGTTACGCTTTTTTTTTTTTGTAATGAGCAAAAGAAACAAGTGCAGTGCAACATTTAAGTGGATATAAATATGGTGGTTTTTATAAATGAATAAGAAAATGAAAGGCAAAGAAAACGTAATTGGACTGCTAAAATCCTGTAAACTCAGGTTTCATTACCTTGTAACCCCAACCGTGTCTATAGCCTGATAATGGATCGTCAACCCGTTGATGGGATCGTTGATGAACTCTGCACTCTCCTGTTTTCCGATAGCATAGGTGGCCCACTCCTGCTTTTGGCACGCCTGGGAATATAGTGGAACCTCGCTTTAAACAACATTGG
>NW_019775546.1:5977-23477 GCF_001039355.2 Lingula anatina | reverse complement strand
TTGAATAATACATGTCATAAATAAGAAAAAAAATCAGTTTTAATTACGAAATAATTGCATTTCTTCAATACGAATACAAAAATAACAAGAAATTATTAGATTTTTAAACAATCGCTTTATTCCTGGTTTACTGTGAACACGACTGTGAAAAATAAATTTAAAAAAACCCTTCACTCCAGGACAACTACACAAATAGGGATGAGACTGCCATTTATTGAAAAAGGTCAGGAAAAATGACATGAGGTCCAGGTGGCCGCCTAGGCCAATGATATTTTTGGCTCCAAAAAAGTCGAAAATCCGATTAAAGTGTGAAAACTCTCATCCCTCTGTACAATACATCTAATCACATCTGGTATTGATGTAAATTATCCATTGTTGAAACTAAGGAGGCAGTGTAGGTACTATTTGAACCTATTTGACACTAGTCCATAATATCCATTTATTCTCCAACAGAGACCCAACTGAGTGATGATGCCCTTTCCGTGTAATAAATAAATAAATAAATAAATAAATAAATAAATAACAGTGGACAGAACAGAAATGTACCCAGAATAAACCAAAAAGTTCTCCGTGTCTATTTAAATACCTAAATAGTCCGCTAGAAACCGTAGTCCTTTAAAAACGATTTCTATTGCTTTGTAAAGGTGACAATTGTCAGGGATAATTTCATTAAAAGGATAATAACTCTTCGTATGAGATCTATATTTCACAATAAAAGCATTGTGAATAACTCATAGAAATAAAATATATTCTGTTTTACCACAAAAACGGCAGTTATAGTTATTATTCTGATTTCTGAGCTTGTCTTTAGACCACATGACCTCCATTGATGGCTATACTCTGTTATAATCTCTTAAGAGATTTTAACAAAAAAAAAAAAAACAAATTTTTTAAAAAAAAAAAAAAAAAAAAAAAAAAACAGGGACTAACTTTGAATGTGAAAATGGATTCATTAACCATTGGTAAGTATGGGAAAATTGTTGTTTACTCCAGGAAAATTCATTTTTTGACCGAAACGAAGAGTTATTATCACTTTAATTACGACGTATATAATAATATACAGTATTTATAATAAACACTCATAACAATTAAAAAAC
This sequence comes from Lingula anatina, assembly GCF_001039355.2. The sequence continues at coordinate 22,380 of NW_019775546.1, read as the reverse complement.
AATCACATACAATCACTATCAAACGTGTATAAACAAGTATGATATTAATAATACACCTCCCTTCCATTAAAATGCGGTTTTGACCCGGTCTTTCTAATGGAGAAAAAGATTATTTAAAGCAATGTTCTTATCATTAGAACACAGTAAGCAACAAAATTGAAAAGCAAGCTAACAAACAGTTCCATTCTATACAATAAAGGCACCACAAGCTCTAAATAAAATGTATAAGGATTCTAAAATAATGTATCTGAAAAATCAAAAATCTTCCCATCATTGAAAAGATGGAGTTATTACTTTACTTGCTAACCAGATGTTATGAAGGCCACTTTGCCAGTAAAGCCCAATCCAAATTACAACAAATTACCAATAATCCCAAATGGCATTGAACTTTTTAAAGCCTTATTTTCATTTTGAAATAACCCCAAGAAGCACACAGTTCTGGGTCACTTTGAAAAGCTTGCATTTCTTTCACTTTCCTGTTCAGATTTTTTTCTTTTTAAATCCTATTCAATTTTTGCTGTGATAAAGGAATCATTGTGAATCGCAAACGGATCTCCACCCTGTTGTTTTTCCAATCATGTCTAGTGATCTCACAGAAACTGTGGTAGAAATAGTTCATTTGCAAAATGTCAAAAGAAGAAATATAAATCAATCACTAGTTTGACTGTGCAGTAGTTAAAAACAGAGACTAGCATAAACAGTGCTACAAGACATCTTAAAAAAAATCTTATATTTCAGATTTTCCCAAAGTGTTAGTCCTTCGCAGCCTAGAAACCACTATTGGCGAGGAATGATCTGTGGCATTGTGCTGGGCTGGGGCAACTGTCTTCTGAAACGATTTCTGAAAACAAACAAATAAATAAATAAATAAATAAATAAATAAATAAATAAATAAATAAATAATTGCTTATCCTGAAACTTTATTAAATTTATGAAGCACTTTAGACATATCTTCCCAATAAAAAAAAAATGCACAAAATAAATAAACAAATAAAGAAAGCTGCTGAAAATATACTGCTCTTTATTGACAGAGGTACCATATAAAATCAAAGAGGCAGGTGTATAAGGAAATACTGACCTGGGTTAGAATGGGCCTGGCTTGTTTCTGGTCAGCAGAACTGGGGCTGTGAATGACAGGACTGACCACAAGGTCCTCCAGCCACTGGACCCTGCTGGACTCACGGACTAATAAGAAAAACATGGTGTGTCATAGACAGGAGTATTGATAAATTAATATGTAAAAAATAATGTCGCTCCATCATGGAGCTGAAAAGCATACAAGTGTTAAATGAGAATATCAGAATCTAAATTAAAATGTTTTAAATTGACAGAAGTGAAAAAAATCAGTTGTTCCATCTTAGCACATCAAAATCTGTGACTGGCCTGTTATCCAAACTTGACTTTTAAATATACCTATTTTTTTTCTAATCAGAAAATCACAAATAAACAAATAGCAATTAATTTAAGTTTCATGAAAAAAAAATTGTAAAATTTAAATCAATAAATTGTATAAGGAAGAACTTTTTTTTCTGCAGAACACAATTCACAGTACAATCAGTCATCAAACACAGCCAGTACCAGGATAGTGTTTCACCACAGTCTTGGTCTTTTGCTTGCCCACCACTTGAGAGATCTGCTGGCTGTTGCACAGTGTGTGCAGCTTGGTCACAGCATCAATCTCACGCTCTGTCTAAATGAGCAAAATATAATACACAAATCATATTGTAACAGATAATGATCCGATTGAATAAATGAAAGAAGAAATATAAGAAGACAATCATATTGGTATTCGTTTCAAAGTGTTAAAATTATTTTAAATGTTAATTTATAGTTATTATAAACAGTACATAAAATTTAAAATGTTTGAACTTGACATAATTGACTATACATAATATAATCATTTCATCATTATGAACAACACATCCTTATTAAAATCAGGTAAATAAAATCACCCTGCTCTTTTAATTAAAAAAACATGAACTATACTGCAGACTTTAAAAGAAGTCATGTGGGCCATTACATTCTTGAAAGATTCCTGAAGGGCCAGTGGGCCTGAAATTTATAGGCACAAACAGGGGCACCTAGTGGTCAGTTGTGGTACTTACCAATGCCAGGGCTGGCATCCCAACACAGGCAGCTCTTGGCAAGACAGTTGTCTGGTGCTGGGTACTGTTGGCTTTGACTTTAGGCAAGGGAGACTGAAAAAGAAAAATACCAGAAACTTGAACAGCTGACTTGATTTCTCTAGTTGATAAAGCTAGGACATAATACACTTTCTTTAAAAAATACACCTCTTTTACTAATTGTGCTCTCTCACTCTTTCCTTACACCCCTCAGCCTCACCACCTTCTCCATACATCTCTTTTCAACCCAGGCCTCTTTCTCCAAACATCATTTTTCTCCCAAGATAGAATGACGCATGCCATACTTCCAATCTCTCTCTCTAAACCTAAATAGACTACCACATACCATACGCTCTATCTCTCTATCTATTTGTACCTAGATAGAATGTTTTAGGTCATATTCTCTCTCTCTCTCTCTCCATACCTTGGGGTACACTTTCTTCTGTTCCCCTTGTGCAAGCCTCTTCTCTAGTCTCTCCTTCTCTTCCCTGAGCTGCTGCAGCTTGGCCTTCTTCTCTTCTAGAGTGGTCCCCCACAACCGCCCACTCTGGGGGGACAGCAAGGTCCCTATAGGAGAGGCTGAATAATAATAATAATAATAATAATAATAATAATAATAATAATACTAAATAGAGCACTCAGTGAAGGCAGACCTCTATGATGGCAGTTCAATTCTCATTATCAAGTTACAAATCACTTGCCTCTAAACAGTAACCATTTTTACTGTATGCCCATTCCTGGTCTTTCCTAAAAACTTTTTGAGTTAGGCTGTTAACTAACAAATCAACAACTTTTCTGCACAAAAACATGATCTCCTTGGCAGATGTAACAAAAAATAACAAATTAATTATAATTACTATTGATAATCTAAATGTCCAAAACGAAGATTTTTTTCCACCTAAAGCACTAAAAACTTACCAACTTGGCACGCCTGGTTCAAAGATGGACTCAAAGTTTCCGTCTGTAATTTATCATCTTTTCCTACCATTACATTCTCCTCCACGCTGCTGCAGCTTCCACTGCTGAACAGTCCACTGTCCAGTGCTGCCCTGTCAGCAGTCACTTCACTAGATGCCTGGGACGAGGTCTGAGACACCAGACTGTCCATCTCAAAGCTACTCTGCGAACTGTCTGACTTTTGTATCTGATCATTCTGATCTTTTCTACCATCGAGACTGTCAATGCTTAGATTTCTTTCTTGGTGATTTTCCAGGCTGTCCCTCAGTTCCTCACCGACTTGGCTTAAACAATCTTGTGGCTCCCCCTTTTGGTGAAGGTCAAGTCCACACCTAGTGTTGCTGCTGTCTTGGGCAGATGTGGTATGTGTCTCCCCTTGGTGGCCACTCTCCAAACTATCTGTGCTGTTATGTTGTGACTCTTGCCCGTCACTGTTGAGACTGTCAAAGCTCATTCTCCCACCTGTCCTACACTGACATTGCTCACGACAATGACAATGACAGTCAGTGTCTATTGACCCACATCCTGCATTTGTCAATCCATCAGATTTCTCATTTCTAGCAGAGGCTTTATAATGACTGTTCCTTGAGCTAGTGTCAGAAACTCTATTCAACATGGAAGGTGGGGTCTGTGTCACTTCATCCACAGTCAGACCACACCGCTTGACCACACCACTGGTCACTGTGTTGGTTGGAGCAGATACATACTGGGCTGATGTCTGACTGGAGTATCTTGGTGACGGAGCCCCCTGGTGGGGGTTGAAGACAGTGGTGACGTCCTGTGTCTTGTATGGTGACAGAGTGGTGAAGTAACCCGGCTGTGCTGGCTGCACTGCTGTGAAAGGTGAACTGCTAAAGTCTGGGAAGTAAAACAAAACATGTTACTGGGCTTAAGAGGCATATATACGTTTTTTTCTGCATCCAGTAGACTGAAAGAATTATTAATGGATATTATTTCTCACATTCTCTATATTAAAAAAAATTATAAATTAAAAGGCTACTGTCAAAAAATAGTCATAGCAAAAGGTTAATTCTATCAATTAAAGTAGACATTATGAAATTGGTAAAAACAGCTTATGAAATGAAAATAAATACAATCAACAATACTAATAATTAATAATTCACATATTTTCATGTGACCACTAAATAAAGTTACAGTACATATTTACCAGTGACAGCAGGGAAGTATTTCCCATGTGTGGTCAGTGGTGACTTGACTGCTGGTCTCAGCACTCTGGAGGTAGTTGGAGTGCCCACTGGCGTGAACGCACTCCCGTCTGCCGAGAACAACACCTTGGTTGGCGTGGAAACCTGAAGACTGGGAAAACTGTGGAGTAAGTCGGACATCAGCGGTTTCCATACATGAGGATCTAGGTGCTCTTTTCCTGGGATATCATCTCCCATTTTCTCACTATTTTCACTGGCAAATACACCATCATGTTGCAGGGTGTCTTGAATAACCTCCTGCTCCAACATAGAATGGAATTTTTTCGAAGGAGTTCCATTTTCATTGATGGTGCCTTTCAGACATTTTTCTTGTTCGTTATTTTTATTCTTTTTATTTTCATCACAACTCTTCATGCGTTTTAAATCCTCTGAGATCAACTTATCACTTTTTAAATCACTTTCTAAAGATGTGGACTCCATCTTTGCCACCCCTGACACCTCTATTGTATCCTCTCTAANCATTTTTCTTGTTCGTTATTTTTATTCTTTTTATTTTCATCACAACTCTTCATGCGTTTTAAATCCTCTGAGATCAACTTATCACTTTTTAAATCACTTTCTAAAGATGTGGACTCCATCTTTGCCACCCCTGACACCTCTATTGTATCCTCTCTAATTGTGGTGGGACTAGAATTATTCATGACATCTGGTTCTCTTATGGGTTCTCTAAAATCACTCTCCGCAGCACCATCTAAAGAAAGCTTTGGGAAGGAATCAGAACAACCAGATAATTGGCTGTCTGTGTATATTTGGGCCTCGTTGAGTGGGTCGTTAGAAGAAGCTACACTGGCAACACTAGGTCTAGCTGATGACACCATGGAATTTGAAGGAATTTCTCCAGAGGAGAACAAACTACTGGTTGGCCTGGAATAGAGATGACCCTGGTCCAGTTCACAATCGTCTGTGGCTTCACTGGCACAATCTGATGTGACACTGATACTGCTGGGTCTCTGTGTCTGATGCTGGTCACAATCTTCTCTAACACAATTGTCCTTACTGCTAGTACCACAGTTACTAGCACAACTCAGTCTATCCACTGAGCTTAAAGCACTCTCCGGTCTAGATCCTGGTAAATCCAGACTACTAGCACTGTTCATGATTCTAGCATGGTCAAACAGGCTGCTGTTTGAGGTACGACTGGCAACACTGCAGCGACTGTGAATGCCAATGTTTTCGTCATCATCGGGGCCTGGAAACTCATCCTCCTTAGAATTGCTTTTACCAACCCCTCCCCCATCGTTTTTGGCTTCGTCTCCTGGGTTTTCCATCTTGAGGTGTCTCCTGAATCCTGGTATGTACACCATGGTTCGTCTTTTGTGAGACAGTTTATCTACCTTGCTCTTTTCCTTCAGTGACATGTCCCCAAAGAAAACCTCTTCTTCTTCGTCACATTGGTCTCCATCACAGAACTGCAGGGGTGGATCTAATTCTTTTCTAGATGAAAGTCAAAAGTGTCAGTACAAAGCTCCTTCTGTTATAGTAATATATTGCATCATGGTAAAAATTGCATTTTGTCATAAATATAATTACTCATAAAAATTTCTCAATCAGCAACAAACAAGTTTGAACTGTTACTAAATATTACAAAAATTTTAATTAACAGTAAACCTTATATCAATGAGGGTTAACTATATGAAATAAATCTATGACGAAAATGAAAAACTTGGACAAAAGTTGAGTGGCTGCCATGAATTGGTCATATTTAAGATACTATATGTAGTAGTTGCTCCGTTTTTTCTTGTTTCTCTCAGTTTAAGACAATTTAATAAAAATCTAATAAAAATGTTTTCATACTGCGTACATGTAACACAGCACATACTATACCTTTCTGCTTTCTTGTCTGCTTGCAAATTCTGCATCTGCTTAAGCGGAGAACGCTGGGTGATATTTTTCTCAGCAAGCGCACCAACGGCACGACTGGGCAAGACGTTCTTGGCTTTCGCTGGGCTCTGCTTCGAGACAACAGTCTCCAAAGATCTCCTAGCTCTCCCAGGGACGACTTGACGAGATTGCTTCTTTCTCATATTTTCCTGTTTGTTCTCCATGTCAATCCGTGTTGCAAAACTAAATCAAACCCGCTGTAACTCTCGTCAGCGGATACCTGAATAAGTTTCGATCAAGGAAAGCACTTTCAAAACAACCGGCACATATCCCACAATGCAGCGGCTCTCGTAATAATACGCTTAATCTCGCAGAACATAATGGGACCCGAAAGGGAAGCTTAGTTACAATATAAAAATAATAAGCAAGGTTAGCAATAATCAAACATAGAAATGAAATACAGTAATAAGAAACTTGGATCTGATTTTATTTAAACCGTTTGTAATTAAGACAAAGTGTATTAAAACCCAAATTTTGTTCTCGGTTTTTCATTTCACTTACTATTTATAACCTAATTATTGGACCTGAACACAAAAACAAACTGGCAGTTTTGTATAAACGTGCAAGCTACCTGTACTAGTACAACACCACTTTGGGGTTTGCGAAATGATAAAATGGATCGTGATAATCTACATCAAAAAGGGAAAGTTGCTTAATTATTTATAAAATTATAAAATGGTGTTAAGTTTAGAAAAAAAAATTTAGAAGAACGGCAGTGACTAATAATTAGTTACTGGTAACAATTACTGGTAATTATATATACTAATTATATATACAGTAGTTAATTTTATAATTACAGGTAGATCGAGTATCTTTAACAAAACACTGAAATAAATAAAGTTATGATTAATTGAATGAATAAATGAAGTGAATAAGTGATATTTTTGTAAAAATTATAATTTAAAAATAAATGATATACAGTACTGTACTTTCTATTCAGCTAATGCATGAAGGTAAACCCAGTATATAAAAATAAATCAATAATTGCATATATGGTTTATGATTTTTATCTCAATTTCAAATAATATTATTACATCACAAATTAAGAACAATTACGCACTAGCTGGTATTTTAACTGTCAATTTGAAAATGATTCAGAGAATGCAATTTATGGTACCCCGGTACACTGAAGTAAAACATGTACAGCCATTTTAAAATTTTTATTTATACATACAAATTTATATTACAGGTATATGGATCGATATATTAAATTCTTAAGAACCACAATAAAAATAATTGATATTTTTCAAATATATTAACTTCTTTAAAACTGTGTGTCACATGCAAAAAGCTAAAATAATTCCTTTGATATTAAAATGTAATTAAGTCACTTTCTTATAGATTACTATAATACCAGTACCTCATACAGGCATACCATGTACTAGTATATTCGTAATTATAACCATTATAAAAAGCTTAATTTCTGCCCAGCTGTATAGGGGCAGTCCCTCCCCTCAGGCTTTTCTGTTTTCTCAGTTTATAGAAAGTTATCTTACAGTATGTAATTTCTATCAATCAGCAGTAGTTGCACAATGTAGGACAGTACTACATGAAGAAGCAACGGAATAAATGAACAAGCCAGTTTCAGAAAACAGAAAAAAAATATTCAAAAATGTGTATAAGCAGAATAGTGATTTCGTGAATATCACCAAAAATATGGTCCAATGATTTTAATATATGCTTATTAAGCTCTGGTAATACGTTTTTGTATTTTCTGCAGCTGCAGCCATGACTTTTGTAATGGACACACCCCGAAATCCCTCTTAGATCTACAATTGCTTGTAAAATTAAGAAACCTTTTTCCTCCTTGTTTTTTGTTTACCCCACTTTGCACAAGGGCATATTAATCAAAAGTGTTTTGATACTTTACTGACTTTTGAATTTATTTATTTATTTTTGAATTTATGCAGTGGCAGATCCAGAGATATTTTCTGACAGTCCTCCAAATCATCTTTGTTGATCCATCCTCCATTTTCGAGCATCTTGCGAGAGAAAAAATTAGATGCCCGTCAATGTAAACATGAAAAATTCTAACCATTTTCCATAAGACCCAGAAGAAGCATGGCCTTCATCTGCTCCTGAATTGTGTCTTAAGATTTTTTTTCCTATGAGTAATGAAGCTTTGACTCTTTATCAATGAGTCCGTATCTCAGGACAAGGTTTTCCTTGTCTCCCTCTCAAAGTGTCCCAATACAGACCACAATGCTAAAATGTGAAAAGTCCCTTATAATTATTTCAATAACTGCAATTAACACAATGCTTTCTTCTTGTCACAACTAACACAATCTACTCCCTTTTCCATGTCTTGATGAGAAATATAATGTAAGCTATGAGTCTGTAGCCAACAAGCAGAGCCACCAGGAGAAGAATATTCCTTAAAATGTTCTCCTGTAATATAAAAAAGTAAAATGACCATTTTTAAATTTAAAAAGGGAGATTAAACTGTAATGGGTTCAATGATTACTTAACTCCTGGGTAATGTTTTTGAAGAGCTATAGAGCTAAATTTTCTACATAATTTTAGACAAAACTCTCTCTCTCTCTCTCTCTCTCTCTCTCTCTCTCTGCACTGAAGCTGTAATGGTCCATTACTTATATATTTTTATATCATCAGAGTGGAATTTTTTCTCCATTCATCTTTTTTCTCATCCTCTCTCTCTCCTTGTCCACTTAATTACCTCCTTGAAGCTGTAGTAGTCTATAATGTCTTGCCCTGTTCTAAATGCACAGCTTGTACCATTATGACACCCTAAAGTTAAAAAGTTAGAAATATATTCTAATTTGTTCACCATACCAAGCGTGTACAACTTAATTCTTAATAAGCTCACAGCTCAATGAAATGATTCTATATAATATGTCTCTGTTCTATATGAAAACAATGTTCATGGTCTCTAAGAAAACATGATAAAAAGTTACATGCATTTTCAACTTATGTATCAAAATAACAAGAATCAAACAACAATTTAATCCAACATCTACAGATCTTGATCATTCCACGTCTGAAAAACAGTACTTAATTGTAAGCCTTAGGTAATGTCAACTAGTTGCAACACCAACTGTCCACTGTACAGAATATACAAGAGCATATAATTATAATAAGGCACAGTGGACGACAAGTAGTTGGCTGCTGGGGCTTTGAACAATAAGATATCGCACTGAAATGTATGAAAACACAGGCAATAAATTTTAAGCCTGTATATGAAATACAAGTGCAATTATCCTATTATTTGAAGTGCCAGCCATAATAAAATATTATAACTTACGAATGGTGTCCACATTTCTCCACTGAACAACTGTGATGACCTCATTGGAGTACGGGAACCAGGACATGTAGTTCAGCCAGATAAAGTACACGGGTACACTACTGCAATTCGGTGAAGAGAAAAATGAAGAGAATATTAATTTACTTTTCTAATAGTCTTTTAAATATTTTCTTTTAATTCCCCATGATCAAAATTGAACGAATTAAAATGTCTATAAAAAGTCTCTTTAAGTCTTTTAAGTATATCAAAAACTTAATATACATTTTTTAAAAATTTTTGGAAATAAATTCTGGCTGTGTTTTTACCCCAAAGATGCCAGTACTTACTCCTGATTCAAGAAGAACCCACCAAACAGCATGAAGGGAATGAGCAGAGGTGGAGCTAATGCCAAGGCCACAGTCAGCGAGTTAGCAGCTGTTGAGATAATGTAACCTAGAAAGAAAATGAATGGATATAAAAAATAAATAAAATATTAACATATGTTTAGTACCTAGGGTCATTTATCCACAAAACAGTAACATGTTCACACAATTTGTTGCCATGCTCAGCTTTTCTATGGTTATTATTATTATTATTATTATTATTCATACTTCTATTATTTTTAAAAGGTTTTGTAATAATGGACTCATTTTAAACATAGTATCTCACAGTGACATAAAATGACATCCATTTTTCATGCCCCCCCCCCCCCACCAAACCAATGGCATAAATTTAATATAGAGGAAATGAAACATAGACAAATTGTCAAATTCTTACCGAAGGACACTGCACAGTTTGCCACCAGGATAAGCACAGCCATGTTGAATAAAAACTCCTCTCCCCCAGGATAAAGACCTACCATCCAGTAGGCTATGGCGGAGAATATCAACGGTGTGATCACATAGCTTGGAAACTATAACAAAATTTGCAAAAATTGTACAAAAATTGTGTTTTTTTTATGACAAAAATTATTTTAGTAGTTAATTGTTTGAAAGGTAGTAATTTAAGTTGCTTTTAACTTTACTGTAAAATCATGTAATAAGAATATTTTAAGTTTAAAATCCATTTTAAATGTCAAGTAGGCATTACATAAAAACAAGTACTGGGGGTATTTGAGAACACAGTTTCAAAATATATAAGGATTAAAAAAGTGAAAAGAAGAAATTAATCTATCTGGGCATTAATTAGAAAAGAAATGAATGCTTGCTTGCTTTGGCAAAACAGCGAGATTACAATTAAATGAGAAATTAGAAAAAAATTTGTTGAGCCAATGTGGCTGTAGTAAAATCTCTCCACTACCTCAGCAAAAGTCTTGCATAGAAAATACACATCTGTCCTGTACATGCCATTGTTGTGGTCTCTTTTGAACACTGGAATTTCTAGAGGAAAAGTCTGAAAAAAAAAACATTAGTAAGTAAGTAATCGATAAATATTGTTGTGAAGAATCAAAATTATCAATACTATCAGATATTGATAAGTGTTATCAATAACAATTATTCATTAATGTAAAATATCTAAAATAAAAAATTTAATATTTTTGTATGCTCACAATGTCTCCTTGGGCTTTGAAAAAAATTTTAAAAGTATCATTAAGTAATAAAATCGGAATAATAATAATAAATATTAAATTTATATAAACTCATATCAATAAATGTCCTTTACTTTTTAGTTTTTTTATTAAGAAAAGAAATGACTGACAAAAGATGAAACAGCACAAAAAAGTTGAAACTTACATTGATAACAGGGAACATGTTAGCAAATGAATTATTTGTTAACAACAAGAACATCAGACCATTGATGTTTTGAACTGCAGACTGGTCATAATACCCTTCATTCTTATCTGGTTGCCGTAAATATATGAGGCCCAGTAGTACTGCGATGAACTGATAATATAATATAATATAATATAATATAATATAATATAATACAGAATGGGCTTAATTACCAAAAATTAAAGAGCCAAGGAGAACAATTTTCTTTAATTAAAAAATAATAGGGCATGGTACACACAAAAAAAAAAGAAAAAAAATTACTTGCCTCTGCCAAGTTTTTCTGCTTATTTTTTTTTCATGGATTGAGAAGGGTGTCTGCAGTGCCTACCATATCCACATATAAAAGACAGAAATACTAACTTACTATGCTCTGTATTGTTCGGATCCTGTAAGCCATAGGATCTCGTACCATAGTCAGCCAGGAGCGCCAAAATACGGCACGGAATTGTTGAAACCAGTTTGCTTTGTATCTGACAGAGTGAAAAAATTAATCAATTAATTAATTAATTAATTAATCAATAAAATATAACAACAAATGAGTTTCCTTATGATAATGTCTTTGGGAAAATATGATCTGATCAGCAATTGATTTTTAAGTGACATTTATGCTATTATTGTGTAAATTTAAAAAGAAAAAAGACAAAATTTGATGGTGACTCTGTGAAATAGTGCTGCAGATGAATTTACAGCAGTTTGTTTAATAAAGCCAAGACTGACTTCAAATCTGGAAACTCATTTTATCAGAAATGAGTGTTGTTATATCATATGATATTATTCACTTGTAAACATGAACTTTATCTACTTACACAGCTTTTCCAGATATCGCTGCATCAAGCTGAAATCAAATTGAAATAATCTTTTGACTACATGTGTTGTTAGCAATAAGAAACTTTATTGTGCCTGATATGAGTTATGAAAAATAATCCAAATATATGCTTATAGTAAGTTATATATCATATAACAGTGAAGTAAATAAATTATATTAAAGTAGAAATTGATTCTTGAATTATAGTAATTTAATTTTCAGTGAAGAATCCTGACCAAAAGAATAAATTAATAAATATATAACAACTGAATATTTCCAATGACAGTTAAGGACAGTCTAAACCATAGAAAAGTGTTACAGTGTCCTCATCGTAATGCTGAGACTGTTCTTACTATCCATATTTTTAATAAAGTACGGTAAGTCTATTTACGAAAAAGTTATCTCCATTCTCCTGTCCTTGTTCTGCCATGTTGTCTTGAATTGCCTTGGAAAATGGACTGGAATCATAACCATCACAGATTTCCTATGAAAATGGAAGGTGGACTTAAAAAGATTTTGTCATCCTTTTTTTTCCTCACTTCATGCAATACTTAATTATGATTGTAAAATATAGTATATGTTAACTGATGCAAAATATCTTCGATACACTTTTAAGTTACTCTTGTGATTGAAAAAAAGACTGATGAATTTCACTTATGATGGTAAAAATTAAAAATTGACAACTCCAAAACAGATTAATTGATTATTCTGCAACTTTCACACCAGTTTTGATTCAACTAGGTAATAAAGGGAATATTGCTGAAAAATTGCAAAAAAAATTGATACATGTATCTTTCTTTTTTCTTTTCGCAGCTCGTATATAAAACTGCTTTTATGTTTTTATTGACATGCATTAAGGCATACATGTATATAAAAGTCTAACATGCTTTGTATGTATTTAAATTAATGACATTAACCATCCCAGACCAGGACAGACCAATGCCCATACTTACATTAACCCTCTGTTTGCAAGTGTCCACTTGTCCAGGTTTAATGGCCAGTGTATGGATGAAATGGTCAGCTGGGTTGAAATTTGGCGGACAGGTAAAATTCAATCTAAAAATGAAGATATTATGATTCAATTAAATATCAAGTTCAATGAACTGACATACAAAAATACTACACATGACCATCTATAACCATTAACTATGATGGCAACTGTAAAGGCTACAATCAAATAGATAAAATGTATTATTTTTTTCACTACACTGTCTGAGAAATAAATTGATTTAAGGACCTAGTTTTTCAGTTTCAAATACAAGGCTTTTCCCTGAACCAAAACTAAATTAATAAATTATAATCATCATCATCACTATTATTATTATTATTTTAGATTTTAAATAGTGAATGACAAAAAATGAAAAAAAATCTGTGATAAAAAGTTTCTTTCCATGCAAATAATATGCAAGATGTAAGGCAACTAAGCAACTTTTTTTTTTCTAAACTTATGCCCAGTCTCACCTCACCCACTTCACAGTGATTCACAGCAAAACCGAGAACTGCAAGGTGTTTATCATATTTTTTTTCATATTTACTTACTCTTGAAAAAACTTAAAGGCCCCAGCTGTTGGTCCCATGTATGCAACACGCCCCTCTGCTAACAGTAGAAGCCTGTAACAGAGAAAATGTTGAAGAGCAAAAAAGACCCTTGGCTTGGTAGTTGGATCATAAATGAAAATTATCAAACACACGCTGAAATATTTTCATACCGTTAGCTTATGGCCATCAGACTGATAAAGGCCTTCGCCCAGGTTGGCCATAAGCTAATGGGATGAAAGTATTCCGGCTTGTGTTTGATGCTTTTTCATTAAAGACAGAATGTTGTTGAAGTTCAATGTTTTTTCATGATATATTAAAATCACAAAATGGTTATCATAAAACTGACTCAAATTTATTTATTTATTTATTTTTTTTCTTTATTTACACAGCAAAACTAACCCCATTTGCCTTCATAAAAAACTTACTGATCAAACATGGCAAAGACCTGTGAAGAAGGCTGATGAATGGTACAAAGAATTGTCTTCCCCTTGCGCGCCATGGTTTTCAGGGTGTGTACAATACTCTCTGCCATGAAAGAATCCAGGCCTGATGTCGGCTCATCACAAAACATCAGTGGAGGGTCAGTCAGTGCCTGAAATGGTTTTCATTTTTAATTTTTTTAAAAACAAAGGCATTTTTTAGACCGAGTTGTGTACTTAAGCAATAACATTCATATCTGCTGTGAAAAGATCCTTGCCTGAAGATCATTGCCTGAAGATCCAAAGAAAACCTTACCTACTATACAGATCTGATACCTAGCAATATCTGCCAAATACTGACCTGTGGTAATTACTTCATCTTTTTAATAGGCAAAAATTATCAAAGTTTCACAAAAATTATATTTCTAAATACAATGTAGCATTTGTGGTGCTTTTACTGCTTACAAGTAGAATAGAACTATAGATTAGACTGTTTATCAATTTTGTTGCTACCACTCAATAGGCATGTTCTCATTATAATAAATTTTGACTTGAAAAATACAATATTGGTAAAATACACAATTTTCCCCAATTGAAAATATAAATAAATTAAAGAATTGAAATTAAAATTGCCCTCACCTCAGAGGCAAATGACAACCTTTTCATTTCTCCACCAGAGATCCCCTTGATTCTTCCAGGAATTCCTATCCTGGTGTCTGCACACTTGGACAGTCCAGTCTGACAAATAAAGAAATCAATGAATAAACAATGGCAAATGTGATCAATAAAATTTTAGCACACAATTATTGTGTAATGATCAAGTACCATTAATTGTTGTATGCAATGACCTAAACTTGGTCTAATAATTTTTTTAAAGAATGAAATCAAACCATACGATACAATACAATGCAATGCAATGCAATGCAATGCAATACAAAATTAAATAAAACTATACAAAATGAAATAAAGTAAAATATTTCATTACCTCCTCAATCACTTCTTCCACCCTGTCCATTCTCTCCTCAAAGGGCACTTCCCTGTCCATCCTCAACTGAGCCTGGAATGTTCATGACAGAATTAAATCGAAATAATATTCTCATTATATATGTATACATTCTTTTAAAGAAACATTGTTCTGTGAAAATTTTAAAAATTTGCATTACACAGAAATATTGATTATTTTGCAACACAAGGTTACTTACATTGTACATACCCATGTACATATGTCTTATGGTAGCTTTGTTATAAGTTTAGATAATTTATTAACTTTAAAATAAAAATAATATTTTGGTGGTATAAAACAATTTGTATAATTACTTGGAACTGCAAGTGTTCCCTGACTGTGAGAACCCCAATAAACAAATCCTCCTGTTGAACATACACAGAAACATTTGTTATGCCTGGTCCAATGACCTTGCCATTGACCTTGACTGTCCCATCTACCACTAGGTTTCCACGGTTACGGTATGTCAACACATTCATTAGGGTGGACTTTCCTGCTCCACTGTAGGTGAAATAAATAAATAAATAAGTAAGTAAATAAGTGCTAAAGACAGAATAGTAACAGGAGTATAGGTTTTAATATTTTTTTTACTTTATAAAAAAAAGTATAATGTTAAACTGCTTTATCTGACAAAGTTCCCAAATTCAGATAGGCCTACATCTTTCTCATCTATCACACACCTTTCTCAAGACTCCTGTTTATTTTTTATTTTTAATCTTTTTATTTTGAAAGGACAGTGCATGAATATATGTAAAGATTGAAATAAATTCAACATGCTGACACTGAAAATATCTGAAGGCATACAATTATTAGATTATTAGATCTTTATACAAAAGATCCTGGGAATTACTTCAACAATTCCCCCTTATAAAGTAATTTTATCAATGGATTTAAAAACGGGACTAGTACATCTGAGAGAGTAACTGATTAAAGGAAAGAAGTTGAAATTCCTAGAAAAGTTAGTATTTTGCTTTATAAAGGTTTCATGTTCAGTGTATGCTTTTTACAAACCTAGCTCCAATAACTGCTAATAGGGAACCTGGTTTCACACATCCATTCACTGAAACATGAAAACAAAGTAATCTTTAATAATAATAAAAAAACAATAATACTTCTATCATTATTTTTTTATACTATCAAACTTTGTCAAAATCTCAATGACACAATGCCACAGTTGCCAGCCTTAAAAAAAATTCAAATGATGCACATAATGATACAACATTTATGGAAAAAAGTTACACTTACTGTATTACAACTATGTGGATGGAGACAGCCTTGTAAGCTTGAAAAATTATCTTTCTTGTATAAAATATCAGGCCCGTAGCCAGCAATTTCAAAAGGGGGGTTCTTTTTTTTTTGAAAAAGTGGACCTTTTCCCGTAAAAACCTCATGTACATAGATCAAATTTTACCCAGAGTGGACCTTTTCCTAGCAAAA
>NW_019775545.1:316932-331186 GCF_001039355.2 Lingula anatina | reverse complement strand
ATATTATTACTAATTATGTCTTCATAAAAGATAATTTACTAAATCCACATATGTATAAAGAAAGGAAAGACTTCTTGCACTACAGCAGTCGTCTCTTTTCCCAACACTCACTCTATGTAATAACAGCCATAGTGGGGGTCTTCCACCTTCTCCCAACCAAAAGGCAGCTCTACAAAATAAAAGAGGGAGACACTTAAATGATAGGCCAGATGAATAAATAAAACTTTGAAATCAGTAGCGTGTGTATTAATCTTGACACTGGTGGTGATATATCAATAGCTCTGAAATGCATTGATTGCATTCATAAAATCTAGATCAATAAAACTGTCATGAATTTAAAAACTCCAAAATGTGAAGGTATGAAAACAGGACAGGTTAAGTGATGTTCGTCATAGAGGTTTCTGGAACCCTAACTGTTATGAGACAAAAATAAAGAAAACAATTAATTTAAAGTTAATCTTTACAACAAGATATAACATTAACCATTCAGAAATGTTTCTTTTTGTGTCAGTCAGATTATTTTGGCTCAGTTTTCCTCCTGTGATCTTTACAAGATCTGGAAATATGAACAAAGTATTTATCATTTCTGTGGTAATTAACAAGCTTGATCAATGGACATTCAACATATAAAGGACCAAACAAACATGTGACACTTTGGCTCATAACACCTCAGTTAACACCTGAGAAGACCAGGTAAGTAGTTATAAAATGTGTCCTATCCTTTGATGTTCCTCTCTCCAAGTTATCACACTTCCTATAGACAGGGGATTACAGCTGATTACAGGTATATGACACTCTCAGGTGTGATACACTGCACACCTGTCACTCTCAGGTAAACACACGCACAGGTAAACACTGCCACTATATGCTTTTAATGTGTGTTGCATGCAAAACATAATACATTTGGATGAAAATTATAACATCATCAACTTTGTTTTTCTCATTGTTAACTATTTGGTTATTACTTCAATCTAAAGTATTCTTTTATACCCCGTTCACACTGCAGTCATTTAACCGGTTAAATAGCGAATTAGGTCAAGATTCGAATTATTGCGGTAGTCTGAACGCATGAGGATTTTTGTAAACCGGTTTCCAAAAATCCTACTAGCGAGCTGGATTCTCTCCAGCGATTCGGTTACTTTACCATAAGAGCCACCTGTTTAGATGGCACTGCGCATGCACTAGCAAATCTCGCAAGAAAGAAAAGCAACATGCCAGGTCAGTGGACCCACACTCTCCATCGAAACCCAGCTAGTCTCCTTCTTGTATCCGTCAAATTCTTCCTGTTCTTACTTAATTCTTCCTTTTGACAACTTTTGGGTTAAATTTGATGTTCCAAAAACAAACACACGAGAAAAAAAAACTGAGTACGAGAGAGCAATGATTGGCGCCATTTTTTGTTTTCATGGATTCTGCGCATGCGCGATTCTTCAAACCAGAACCTCCACCTGAATTTTCAGTGCACGATTTGGTTTCCCTTTTGCTGTGTGTGGCCAGACAACCGAATCGAATTTTTCACCCGTAATTCGCATTGCAAAAATTCGGATATTTCAGATTGTAGTGTGAACGGGGTATTATTGTTTTCTTAAAACAATCAGTCATTGTCAAATGACTACCCCCCCCCCCCTCTCTCTCTCTCTCTCTCTCTCTCTCTCTCTCTCAATAAAATCTCAGCACCATGACTCACTCCCTGCAGCCTTGTAACAACAAGCTCTGGACTGAAACACAAATAGAGTCCTGCAAGATGAGCCACAAAGTTATTGCTTGAATAAACTTTACTGATAAGATAAATGTTGAGCTGCTCTAAGACATCAGGTGAGGGAGTGCAAACATACGCCATAAAAGATGATATTTCTCCAAGTGTGTGCATGCATTTGTATGAACATGTGTCTACGTGTGCCTTACGAGAACAGCGAAGGATTGGCACTAGCACCTATCTGAGAAAACATCTTGCATTTTGGCCAAAGGCAAAAAATCAATATCTTTAAATTGTTTTTGCAAAGGTAAATTATCTTTCTTATTCTTAGAATTTGAGAATAGCTATGTTACAACTGGGTCCAGCAAAGGCTTTCTAACAAATAACCACAGTAGAAAACTCTCTCCCTCTCTCTGATATATCTACCAATTGAATTAGAGTTGTTTACCCTATCTGATAAAGTCACACTTGGGTTTCGTTAAAAGGAAATTGCCAAATTTCTTATCTTGTAAACATAAAATTGCACTAAGCTAGGGAGAAGTTAACAGCAATTAGTTCTCAAATGCACAGAGATAAATGTACTTGTGCAAAAGTAAAGTAAAGGTTGCACTGAAAAGGCTGCCAACTGAGGAGGTATTTTGTCAATAAATAACAGAAGAGTTAGGCGTCTCTTCCCTATCCTCTCCACTGATGACATCTGACAGTTAGAACAGATATCATCTATAATATACAGCTATAAAAGGGTTCCATGTGTTCCCTCAGTTTTGACAGATGAACTTCTTTTATCTTTAATTTCACTTTCTCTTTTGACAGGGTGAACATTGAGAAATACACATTTTAAAGATTATACAATCCACAGGTAATTGAAGAAATTGTTTCATTTCCTCTTTTTATACTTCAATTTGTATTTTCTTTCTTAACAAAACACTAACATGACTCTTCGATAGACTTTGTCTATGGAATCAAAATTACAACAGGTTTGAATTATAATTAGGTATTTTTCTCTTTCCTATACTTCCTCTCGAGATAAGTCACTTCAGAAAAAGACAGGAAATGCCCACTTTCCTTAATGTCTTTGACCAAACGTAATTATCATGGATCAGTCATAATCAGTGATGATAAAGATATAGATATAGAACTGGAACTGTGGACAATACTTGATAAATTCCAGGCCCTGAAAAGTGTGGTATCAGTCTCTTCTATCTAAATTTCTACACTCCTTTTGATCTTGTATCAGTTAAGATGCTGACAGAGAGGAGCAAAGTTGAAATGGGGATCATTTCAATACAATATTTGTCCTCTGTTATGACAGAAGACATTCTACTGATTTTTTAAAATGTCCATAAAGAAATGAATGATGATTCAATATTAAAAAATAACTGGAAAAATAAAAATTTAAAGACCAGGAAATGAAACACAAAGATGCAAATTTGAGGATAATAATGCAAGTCTTGAGATATGTTTATATATCTAAATCCTCTCTCTCCTTACCACCTGTCATGACTGGTCAGCAGTTATAAAGGGATTTCATTCCAAATTAAACTTATCATTGGACTATGTATGCTGACCAGATGGACAAGACTTATTAATGTCCAGGTGGTCAGTTTCCAACACTTAACACACCTTGACCATTTATCTACATAAAGTCGGACAACATGTACACATCTAGGACATTTTATCACAATTAAAGAGTCAACAAAAGACAGACACTGCCTATTTCTTCATGACAAAAATCCTGCAATCAAAAGAAATCTGTATATTATTATGTGACAAGATATGACACTGAAAAATAAAGAAATCCCTTGCAGAAACGCAGAAAATACACACTACCTGCTGATTGGATGAAGCGTATCTTCCCCTCACAATCGGAGCAGTCGATCTGGTACATATTTCCCAGCATGCACCCCTGGTCCCAGACCATGCTAGCGGTGCCGCTGTCTCCGCCGATACTGCTGCTCTGACTGGAATCCGTTTTGGGCCCCTCGTCCACAAGCAGGTCTGGCGGGGGCGGGGGAAGATTCTCCAATTTTGTCTCTATCATTTCCATTGTTTCTTTTAGCTCCAATTTTGTTTCTTTCATAGTGTTTTGTTTCTCCAGTACACTTTCTGCTACTCTATCCCATACAAGTCATATTCGTATTTTATGAATAATGAATTTTCCTCTGTAATATCCTTCCCTCTATGTCACTCTCCTGTTCAATTCCTTTGTCTTTTAAGCTTGTGTTTTTTAACACTATCAAGCTATCCTCTACGGGAGATTAGTTATCATGCTCTCCCTGTATATATACACATCAGTTCACTGCTGGTATTTATCAAATATCACATGAATGTAATAACTCCTGGATAGCTGGCTCTACACTGGAGTCCTACACTGAGAATGTCATCTTACTCTTCCTAGTGTCTAACATGGTGCTGTGTATGCTGAAATGAATATAATGACCACATCATTGGCCTGAGCTGCCACAGTTACTGCTTGACCACTCATATATTGCCTTGTCCACTTCTGACAGAACTAAAGGCCAAACAGATTCTTTTTAAACTTGAAGTAGTACCAAAACTACAGCTAGACCTTTGAAAACAGTAAATAGCACAAACTCCAGGCCTAGAGCTGAAGCTGACAACTGGACTTCACCTGAATATCTCTAGCCTCTCTAAACTGACCACAACAGCCACTAACTCCTACTGGTCAGTGATGACTCAGACCACTGTCCACTCACCACCTGGACAGCACAGGGCCAGTAAAACCTTCTATTGAACACCATGAAAGCAGTACCACCTCCAATGTATCCCAGTGACTCAGGTATGTCCACTCATTAACTCACTATAACAACTTAATGAAGATGTGTGAAGTTTTAAATCTACAGTCTGAATAGAGGTATACCAGTCTGCCCCTTGGTGACTCAGACCCCTCTACTCTCTCCTGGACATAGGATTCCAGTAGAAATGTCCAGCCTCCTGTCAGCACCTATCACCATTAACTGTCTGTCCTCTCTCCCAGCCAGACCACAACAAGGTTTGTTTACCTTAGTTAACCCACTGTGCCTTGATAGGTTGATTTATTAATCATATAATTATCCTACAGATCACTCTTAATGATAGAGACCTGGGGGTGCTCTATCAACAGGTCTCCTGTGACTAATAGCCTATTAACCTTGAGCTCTTTCAAGGACCAAACCACAGCCAAGTTTGTTATTGTATAGAAACAAAAGATACTTCTTCCTATGTACTTTTCACCAGTATGACCACAGGAAAATGACCACTGACCACTGGCATGGGCTACTGTCCACTAACTGTGACCTTACACACTGGCTTTACAGGTGAAATTGGTCACATTGCAGTCCACTGACTGGTCACTCTTACTATTTTGACAGGTGCCCTTTTAGGTTCAGTCAACAGCCAGTAACTCTTCAGCAGTATTAAAATGAGACTATCAAAGGTACCTTCAGTAAGATACCCCTTTTCCAGTCCAAATATTTTCTCCTGTGTCTATATTTACGGCTAAATTATTTATAATATACTGACAGCCTAGTACAAACATACTTAATTTCTACCAATTTTCTTCCATAGTTCTCACCCAACAATACTTTATTAGGTTTAAGTGGCATCAAACTGATATAACCCAGCTGACTTTGTGGTTTATTCCAGCTTCCTGAGATCTCAGTCAGCTAGCTACCTGAAGTCTGCCGTCTCACTAACAGTGTCACTCATCTCAGTAATAAGAAATTACCCTACAAATTACCTCAGAGCCCTGTCACTGTCATGGTATCTAGGAGGAGAGGTCACCCTGGTGTCAAGACAGCTGTGACATATCCCATTTATTCCATACAAAGAAACCTTGGACTATAAATTCTCCTGAGTAAGCTATGAGAGTCCTGTCACTGGCTACTAACTACTAGCTATTTCAAACAGAGATCTATATGCTTCACAGTACACAAGATTTCTGCAACTTTATTTAAGGTACCTTGATGGATACAGCCCCTTGATTAAGTTGAGTAGACAGAGTACCTTACACCTAGGACAGACAAAACCTGTCCCAACTTAGACCTGCAGTCTACTGAATAAACTACCTACCCAGCTAACCAGAGCAGAGATGAGCCCCAATCAGAGGCTCTCTGAGGCTGTTGAGCCCACACCAGAGGCTCTGAGAGGCTGGGTGCCAGCAGTTCTAGAGCCCACACCAGAGGCTCTGAGAGGCTGGGTGCCAGCAGTTCTAGAGTCTACACCAGAGGCTCTATAAAGCCATCTGCCAGCAGTTCCAGCCAAATTGCACCAGACCATGATATTTTCCAGCTGAGAGCCACAGCAGTCCTCATCACTGTACTGTCAGTATGGTAACATGAGGTATGTCCTTCTATACACTCATGTACTATAGTATCTTATACTAACCTGACATCATAGAGAACTCTGGGACAGAGACCTCTGTCAAAGCAATGTGCAATAATATAAGTAATAAAATCAATCACTTTTAATGAGATCTGTCTTTTTTAACTCTGAAGCTCAGACTGATGTATTGGGTTTCTATGATATCCAATACATTCCAGGTATACTATACTGTGTCACTGTGCTACATCACAATAAATAATCCAAGATACCTGCATTGTGTTCTGTTCTCACTCTGTGCTGGCTATGGGATAATCACAAGCATTGTTCTGCTCACATAGTAACTTTGTACTAATCTTATGTAGTATGTAGCTGTACTTACTCCACACAGTATCAATGCTGGAATATATCCGAGTCCTCCAGATTTAATCACCTCTATACAAAATCTAAACCAATACAGGGATATGCCCAGCCTGTTTAACTACAACTCCTCAAGAGGTTAGGACACCTTGAGTGCTAAGCAGTAATAAAGTTAAGCTGGAGGTTCCTGGGTGATGACATTACAATGGTCACACATATGCTGTGACAAAGTCTCCGCATACAAAGCAGAGGGCTTCCAATGTTGAACTGACATAACTGAAACTGTGTAAGAGAGCTGCATACTTCAACCCTGAACTGCCTCCACTGTGTAAAGACCACATCATGAAAACTAAGACTGAAGGCGTGATCACAGTTAAACTTGGGTCCACCTTACTTAGTACCTCTCATCTCACCATGATAAACCATAGGTCATAAAGAATTTTTAATCCTTGTACTGTCAGAAGTGTTGGCTATGCGACTGGAGAGAATCCTCTGCCATAACCAATACAGTCTTGTGAGATGGGTCCTACCTAATCCCACAAACTTTACTGAAAACTCAACACGGCATGATGTAAGAGAACTGTACTTATACACCTTCATCTAAAAACAGAGAACTGCAATCCAAACCAGACCAGATTTGCTCACCTAACAGCTACCCTAAGATTGCTACCATCACTACAACAATATGAACTGAGTACTTCAGCTACGCGGAGTGTATAACTGTAAACTCCATCAAGTGTCCTTAAACCTGTAGTAATATAGTGTGAAAACCAGCAGGCAGTAGAGTACTATCACTCCATTAACTCACCTAGACGAGCTCTAGAACGGTTACCTTGAGATACAGGTACCAAGATTTCACCACAACAACTTTACACTCCTAGTACATCAGGTAAATCACTCTGAAGTGTACTTGTACCTAAAATAAAGTCCCAAGTTCAAACATCGCGTAGTACAACACCATCACTTCACTAGATGTCCTCAGTACTACATCTAATCCATGGCCTATAGCAGAGAGGTATGATAATCATTACAGCTATCTTACCATCTGAAGCAGTCAGCAGTAATAAAGTCAGGGTAGACTGCCCCTAGCTGTGTGCTGTTCCAGCTCTGTGCTCCACTACACTCAACCAGGGAGAATCTGAGTCAACAGTGACCCTGTGGAATAAGAGCTGGTATTTAGTTGACTTTGGAAGAAGAATAATAAACCAGCGGCCCAGGAGATCCTTGGTTCTGTATAAAACACTCAAACCATGAAGCCAGCTCCAGTCCTACTTGAGGAATTTAACTGATTACCTGTCACTGCAGTGTTTTGTTGCTTTCTATTTCTTGCCGTGTTTTTCTGATATAAAAGCTTCCTTAGTAAAGACAAAACCTTCGTACTTCTTTGCCTACAGCGTCTTTGACAAATAACAAATCATCTCTATCTGACTGTGTATTGAAAGTATATCACATTCCTTCCGTACACATGCCATGCACTTGGAATAAAAGGTAATAATTAACATTAAGGTAAGCACCTCTACTTCCTGAGTGACCTAATTACCACTGATCCCAGGTATGTAACGCTAGTGCTTCTTCCTGACACTAGATGGCAGCAGCTCAAGTGCCTCCGTGTTCTCCTTTATTCATACATTTGGAAATATTTGCCTGGCTGTAAAATATTTATTTTACACTTTGCTGGGAGAAATAAAACAGATAACAGGCCAGTGCTTAAAAAAACATTGGGCTTGTTAACAAAACATTTGAAAATTCTTACCTTCAGCAAGGCCTCACCTCAACTAGGATAAATAAAGACGTTATTCATCCAGGGGGAGAGAGAGAGAGAGAGAGAGAGAAAGAGAGAGAGAGAGACAATCACATCAACCCAGGTGACAATCATAGGTAGGAGAGCTGTCACAAACTGCCATCACTTTGTATGGATTTATGCTGCAGTTTACAACACATATTCAATACCATGCACATGGCATGGATTTAATGTTGTTGTAAACGTCACACAGTTAATCTGAATGAATAGTCATTTACGCTCTCACAAGCAGCAAATTAACAGTCAGCATTTCTGCACTTATTACAAGGTGTCATTAACTGCTCTTGTGAAATCAGCGTGAATTGTTATTCCCTATCCTACAACCATTTACAGCTTTTATCCATGTCACTGGATTTTATTTCCATCAGGCGGAAATGTAATTTGTGTTCGTCCGAGATATAGATTTGTTAGCAGTTGGAAGGCAATTTATCTTTAACTGATTTCATGTTAATCACTACATTAAGTATAAACTGACTTGGCACATTTATTTTATACCTCTTTAATTAAATAAAAGAGCCTGGATGGAGGTAATTTTTTTCTATACTGATTTTGTGCTATTTTCTAAATCTGTCTGAAATGTTAATTACTTCTGGATCTTATGCAAAGATTTGACATAATAGTTTCTGTGCAAAATTTTCTGACTTCATTCCTGTGATTAACTACATCAAAATAATCAGCAAGACATTATTTTCACTCCTGTGAACAGTGAACAAATGGAAATGTCATTTTCTGACGACATCTGTACAAGGCTTTTTGCCTATCATTCACTGCATGAAGAGAATTAATGTGAATTCTTCCTACTGCTATTCTACACACAAATGTAAGGAAATTGTATGTCAGCCACTACCCATGTGTTTCATCATCATTACTATAAGGCTGTATTCCCAGAGCTTTTAGATCGATCTATCCCCGCTGGGAGTCTCACTAGATTACTGTCAGATAATCTGGCTTAAATGTCCATCCCGTCTACTACAAGCTGTAAGGGGATAATTAACTTTCGTGTCCGCCCGGCTGACAGCTATTTAGCGTGAAACCCCAGGGAGTTAGGTCGATCTAAAGTAGATCGATCTAATCTCTGGAAATGGGGTCTAACTCTAATAGCAAGTGTGGATCCTTCACACCAGTTCTTTGTCAAAGTAAGTTTAAGTGTCAAATTTTCTCTGGGATTTTAACTGACTGAGATTCTAAATTAGATCAACTCAACTAAACTGACTTAAATTTGATGGGTTAATGCTGAATTATTCATTCTACTACATTAAAGCATGAAAGTAATATAAANCTTAAATTTGATGGGTTAATGCTGAATTATTCATTCTACTACATTAAAGCATGAAAGTAATATAAAGGGAAGAGATAATATGTTACTGTCAGTCTAACGGAATTGTATTTCTTCCACACCACAATGAATAATTGATGAAATCTTTTCTCTGTCACAAAAAAATGGAACCTGTCAGCCATCTTTTAAATTTATGCTCTACATTCTGTAAAACGTAACACAAAAACAAGAATTCCACAATGTATACCCTGCATAATTCAACAATTTTTCACATCTTCTGTCAGGAAATCATTGTAGAAACCTTACAACCCTCTGCCTGGCTGACAATCCACAACTTGTCCAGGTTGATACTGATCCAGCAAAATGTCAACTTAAAGTGACATGTTCACAATAAAAAAACCACCAGTGAGTAGCCTAATTATGTCTTCTGTGGTTTTTTTTAACCCTATGGATTTCTTTGACAGGAAATTCTTTCCTTTAAATATGACACCAAAAATGCAGACCTCCATAGATATAAGTAAGCCAGGGGTGTGATAAAAAAGTTACCAAAATATATCAGAGGCCGACTTAAGACGAGGCGAAAATCTCTTGATATCCAATGTTTGTGGGACAATGACTGCATTAACTCATGCATTTTCTATTTTTTTTAACCTATCATATTTCTTTATCAAAATTGCCTAACCTCCATCACTTACATTTGAACCATGATGGATGCCCTAAATGGAACTGACTCACAAAGAAGATCTAGGCTCCAGTCTCTAAAATCACATTCTGAGTAGGAAAACAAATTGCAATCAAACATGTTAATCTTCGCTGATTGGATTCCAAACTATGCAATCTCAAGTAAAGCTGAGGCAATCCAATTCTGTCCTAAACTTGGCTGATATGCACATAAAGTGGCATTCAGTGCTTTCTATTTGCATCCGATATGTCAATTTTCTAATCAGTCTGGTAAGTCACGTTGAAGTTATGTTAGAGTTACATTACGGTCATTTCAATTACAATCCTCTTTTGATGATTGATCCTAGAAAATCTGACACCTTCAATGTTTTCCCCTTCTTCTGTAAAGTGTCAACTAACTAGAAGACCAATTTAAAAGACAACTTGTAAATTACCTTATATAAATTACACCTTTTAAACTCTTGAAATCGGAAAGAAAACTACCCTAAAGGTCTATGCCATGTGATCCATCAATCTGAACTTGATTAACTTCGAAGCTACTCCAACTCCCATTAGCTACATCAATCTCTCCTCTGCCCACTTCAAAGCAACTTGTTTTCCAAAACAGAATTAGATTCATCCTTTTCAACCTTAAAAAAACCCAATTGTTTTAAAAACAAGGTCATCTGAGACAAAGAAATCTATCAATTCTCATATTTCAAAGCAGTTTCCAATGTCTCCACTTTAATTGCTAGAAAATCTGGATGTTTAGCAAACACACAGTAGTCAATTTGTAACCCTTATCTTCAAAGCATTTCTGATTTCAAAGCAGGTAAACAATCTTCCTCCACTTGCAAGAGAGTCCAGCTGACTTTGAGGAAGTGAGGCAGTGTTTATAAAACAACTTACGCCTTATAAAGTTGGTATTCACTTCAAGACTGACTTTTTAAAAGTAAATATAAGTATAAGAAGAGGTCCATTCTGACAAAATATTTTATCTATTTTACATAAAAAATTAAATGACCAATGTTTGCCTCCATGTCACTTTTAATACAGAGCTCACAACACAACAGATTATTATCCGAGTGAAGCGGACCAACATGTTCAGTGTTGAGATATTTAGACTCTAGAGGAGTTACTGCCCAGTGATGGCCAGTGCTGATATAACAGAGGTTGTACAGTTCAGTGGATATCATGTGTTCAGGCATGGGTGCATTTCACACCTGTCTTATTGAGCTGTATATACCTGTGTAGCCATCACAACACCATCAGTTTCAAGGTTGAGTAAGTGCACTCTATGGAAGAACAGCCATATCGCCAATATCTGATATTATCTGGTGGCGTAACTATTGATGTCAAATATGTTGCCATGAATCTCTTTTTCTGTAACCTAACATAACCAAGAAAACCATCATCACCCTTCACCAGTCACTAATCTCTTATTTTATCATGTCCATGTTATCATTTTGGAGTTTTACTTGTACCTGTTGCTGGTGTCAGTGCCCTTTGCCTGTATATATACAGTTTTGTATCTACTAACAGTATGTTAAACCTTTCTAAAGAATCTATACAATGATAAAACTTTATGATACCTCCTATCTCAGAACAATATTTATATAGCAATAGCTGGGCAGATTACACACCTGAGAGGACTAATCCTTACCTGACATTTTAACAAAGATATGATAAGATATACTTTGTAGCTGACAGTTAGTTCTATTCTATTTAAATGTCAATCTTATACTTAAAGGTTAATCTTATAGTTATCCTGTCATATGTAACACATTATGCCAAATCACCTGCGCTGACAAATCATCAGACACCTGTTCCACCTGAGTGGGGTGCGGATCGAAATCTAATCACAGCAAAGTTGCCATACTTGTAATATAGAGGAAACAAAAATATTCCTGTCATCTGGTTCTGAATCTCTTCTTATTCCACCCACACTAATTCAAATCCCTTACTGCCAAAATTATCTTCTTGTGGTAATAAATTCCATCATTTTCCTTTGTTTTTAAAACACATGATTCACCTGTGCAAATCCTAACACCTATCATGTAACATATAACCTGTGATTAAGTCAAAATAATGATTCAAAATCTTGTCACGACAGCTCAAAGTTTGAAAGGTCACAAATTCTGACACTGTCACATTCATCACCATGTGACGGGATTTGGGGATTTTGTTTCTTTTTTGGCTCCTGTTTGACCCCCAGACAATCCACATACCACCAGCTGACTGACCAAAGGCCCAACACTGACCACAGCTGTCTATGAGGTATTTTTGAAAGAAAAAAAAACTGCAGCGGAGTTATTAAGAAGAAACACATCAAGTGGGTCAAAAAAGACAGATGTGACCAGGTTCTCCTATTTATCTGCCTCACCTTGCGCCTTCACTGACTTCTGGCAGCCATGATGGACAACAGAGCTGCTGCAATAACTCCTGGCCTAACAGAAAAATTCTGTTTTTTAATCACATTTTAGAAATACAATTGAACTTTTCTTGTGTATCAAGGGGACATTTTTTCAGAATATCTAGTTTCTGGGAATTTTCAGATATTTTCTGCCTATTTTGTTATAAAGAAAATTGTATCACAGATCTCAAAATACTAAAATTCCAACGCTGGATTCTTCATTCCATCTATGTTTTTTCACCCGTGTCAGGAACATCATCATGGTCATAGGATTTTTCTGATAGTTTTTTTTCCTCTCATTTTCCAAATATCTTCCAACAACCTGGCTTGTAAACATCTTGTCCTTTGTGATAGGTAATCAGAGGGCCAAAATAACTATTAAAACATACACTAAAACCAACCCCTTAATCTCAGTGTACAGACCACTCCATATCAGCTCTTACCCTACTGCCCTTTAAGTTGAGCTACAGAGGACTATCAAAAGGGACTATGATCTACTACTAGTAACTATAAGGAGTAGAAAACAAACCCCAGTCTCCCAGGGTGCTCTCCATCCACTGTGTATCCCCCAGTGTATCCCACCACAAGATCTCCACTGTTTAACTTCAGTTTAAACTCAGGTTTGACTACAGAATACCATCCACACACAAAGCTGTGTTATCTCAGTGTTCAGTGAACAGGGCTGATACCATCAACCTGAATATATTATATCTCTGTGTGTCTCTGACACTGTCTACATTGGTCAACTTTCAGTGAGTGTCTGACACTGTCCACACTGGTCAAGATGTGACGTGACATGAGATGGACACTGGTCAGTTCTCTGGACATGTCATACTGATAATGCTTTCATTATATCATTAATAATAATAATAATATAATCCAACTTAGTTTGGGGATCCACTCCATATACTACATGTAGAGAATTAGACTGGTATTAAAAGTCAGCTCTTCCATCAAACTGCATCAAGTCCTAACTTTAATTTCCGACCATAGAAAAAGCACATCATACAACTGACTTGCCATCAGCCTCTAGTCAATAAGACCTGACAAAGGCATATCCTTGCTACTGCTATGTGAGTACATACATATAACTGTGCCCACATCAAATCTGCCATCAATATGTATACCATTTACTAAATTAAACCCAGTGTCACACGAAATGGAGTCAGTCATCATCTGCACCTACCCAGCAGCAAATATCAGCGTACTTGATGGGATTACGTCCGGTTGTAGTAAGATGATTTAATAAGTCAAAGAAACCCTGGGTAGTTTGGTAATTGAAGCAAATCATTAACTGCAGTGCAGATCAATATCTGCAGCATTTTCACTAATGATTTCATGGGCTCTTAGTACTGCCTTGCATGTGCCCTAATTAATTTGAGGAAATTTAATTCCAATATGAATAATTAAGCGTAATTGTAATCTATATTTTGTGAATTGTTTTTTCCATTGCTTCAAATGGAAATCACCACTGGTCATGAAAACGATGCTCATTAAAATCCCAGTCTCAAACCTGCAGTCAATCTAATATACAGTTGGGGGGGGGGGGGGTTGAGAAAAAAAAAATTTGCAGTTTCAGAAGTAGGTCATCCACTTTCAATAAACAAAGATAATACACAAAACACCACAAATGGTTGAAATAACCCTGTCAGTTCAAATGCTGGTAATTTATAATAATGTATCTTAATTTGTCAGGGAAATGAGGCTTAAAGTATAACAGGAATTTTT
>NW_019775545.1:293119-316487 GCF_001039355.2 Lingula anatina | reverse complement strand
GGGGGGGGTTGAGGGGGAAAAAATATGCAGTTTCAGAAGTAGGCCATTCACTTCGTCAATAAACAAAGATAATACAAAAATCACCAAAAATCCTTGATATAACCCTGTCAGTTCAAATGCTGGTAATTTATAGTAATGTATAATAATGTATCTCAATTTGTCAAAGAACTGAGGCTTAAAGTATAACAGGATTTTTTTTATTATAAATGCCCAAAATACTTACAATAATGACCAGTCATTTGTCTCCATTTTTGTCTCCTGACAGAAGAGGGGGCTCTACAATTGTGTATTATTTAGGGTGCAAAGTAGGGTTGGTATTATGATAAAACATGGCCCAAATTACTAAAAGCTTAAATCTCTGATGCAAAAAACGAATTGGTCGCTTCTTGGCCTGAAAATCCTGCCACCGTTCCATACTTCCACGTTTTGAAAAGGAGTAAAGATCCTGATCACAGCATTATCACCTATCACAGCTGATCTCTATAACAGTTCCTGACATTCTATCTGTTGGAATGTCTTCATGGCTAAATCTTCCATTGTGATACCTGGATAACCAGCTCTAAGTACAGTCTCATCTTCCAGATCACCTCCTCTCTATTGTGATACGGACAGTCAATTCCCTATTTTGAATATGAACTGTCCATGGACAATGTACAGAGCCTCTTGACACATCCATTACCTGGCTACTCATACCTGGTGTGGCTTTGTCCATTATTTCACCTTGACCATCAATATAGCATTGTCAAGCCTGTAGCCAGCCATTTTAAAGGGGGGGGGGGGGCTTTTTAACTAAAAAATTGGACCTTTTACCAGGAAAACTTTCTGATCAAATTTTACCCAGAGCAGACCTTATCCCAGCTAAGAGGGGCAATTCATTTGCACCCCCGAACCCCTTACAGCTATGTGTGGGCCTGATTGTTTTGAATATAACAAGAAAAAAAAACACTAGACACTGTATAGTACACTGCTCCAAATGCTACCACCGGACTACTCATAACTGGCCTAGTTATCTCTCATATTCATTCTTATTCTTCGACCTGTGGCTTTGACCAAAATGACCACCGGTCACCTATATCATCTAAACACTGGACAGCATCAGTAACAAAAAGATGGACTGTTCTATGTGTTAGGTACACAAACATCACTGCCTCACCTGTGATTTACAAGACCACAGTGCTGATAATCAATAGAGTTTTTGTATTGTTCACAACCTTCTATGACACATATTATAAACAGATCAGTTCATTACCCAGACTTAAAACAACAATATCACAACTCAATATCACAGGTGAGACTGTAATTATTAAACAAGGGGCACCTGCCAATCAAACGGCTGTCATTACTAACTTCCTGCTCTGTGTGTTAAATGGAATCTACGCATTAAATCAATTATCAAAGAGGATTCACAGAGCACCTTAACTGCTTTTAACTCCAACAGTTTTGAACCTGCTCATTAATGGGAATCTATGCCTACCTGTAACTTTCCACCTGTCCTACCTGAGACTATATAGCCTTGTATGTTAACACTATTACTCAGAACTATGACCAAACATGGAACACACGGTTTTTACCTGTAATTTCTCACCTATGTTACTTGTTCCACTCTGGACATACCTGACACCAAAATCCTTGTATGTAACCACAGTAACACAGACTAAAAACCAAACATGGACACTTTCCGCCAAAAATGTTGCTGCTGACAGTTCTCTGAAAACAATCCAGCTTGTTCCTACCATATCAAAACTTCATCAGTCTCCACCACTCTCTCTATTACAAGTACTTGTTGTTCCAAGTTCAGTGTAAACTTTCCAGCGTGTATCTGCCCAATTCAATCCTGCTCTCATCAGTGTATCTCTTCAGCTAACTCTCCTCCACTGCTACATCAAGGATCCTCTTCCACTTTGTCCCTGACACTGTAAATATCCTGCGTGTAGTTTAACAACCTTAACCTCCACAATGTGACTGACTCTACATCTCTACATCCAGGTACCTGATGGCAGACATAATCAATACCATGCCTTGTTTTTCCCTGTGTTTTCTAAAGGTCCACACGGTAAATGAATCTCTTGGGACGACAGACGGAGATAACAACGGTGCCGAGGATGAGAGCTGCTAGGCCTCCCATTGGCTGATCTTGCTATAACTATTGTTGTGAAGATATAACAGTGAACTTTTACTCCACAGGAGACACGCACACACAGACAAAAACACAGCCATTGTTATTCTGAACTTCTGCTACCTGTGCATATAAAAACTTTACTGCTGATTTCTTTGTTGAAGTAACTTCTGCTCGCTACTGGCTTACTGCATAAACTTTTTTTTCTTTTTTCAAAAGTCCTTTGTCAGTTTAGCTCCTGCTACTTTTTCAGAATGTATGATCCCCTCAGCAGGGACTACTTTGTCTCCTGAACTCCTCTTACCTGTCTGCAGAAACACTTTTTGAAGGGATTTCATTGTCAACTTCAATCCTGCTATTCACTTAGCTTGCATCAACTTTTTGTGAGGCTTTAAGTTTTAAAAAAATCACAATAGCCTTTCTTTGACGGGAATTGATCAATGGGCCAGCAAGACATTTCTGAAAGTTGTCACCCTTTTAAATATGTTGTAAAAAGATCTATGTACACATCTTAAAACTCCAAACTTAATAACCAAATCTTTAGTACTGTTCATGCACATACTAACATTAAGTCAAATGTTTTCAAGTTTATGATGAGTTATAAAAATATATCTCAGAGGAGGAGTCACTAGCAAATTCTCTCTCACCTAGCTGGGAGAGGATGTTCAAATCTTCCACAGTCGCAAGTCTTCTCAGAACGTCGTGCATTTCGTGGCCAGTCCACCAACGCCTGCTACTACCACCAACAACAATATCAATACTAAACAACAACTGGGCCACAATGTCCCTCTGTCTACAACTAGTGGTTGAAGTCTTTATCTGGGAAAAAAATCAGTGATGGCCTTGTCTCTGACAGCCCACAGATAGTGCTTGGCTCTGTTTCTATTAGGTCATTATCTCTTTAAATAACTCTTGTCCAGAAAAGGGATAGCTTTAACTTTCTAGAATAAGCTCTATCTAGATAAATGGTCCTGGGTAAAATTGCTGAACGCCATCACCCCCTAAAAAACAACCTACGGCAAGAGATACTGAATTCTTACAGATATTAATATGACAACAACTTCATCCCCCCCCCCCACATACCTGCATAAGGCCAACCAGGTCTTACAATGATAACACAGGTACCTTAATCTCCTCTTAATACCAGCTATTGCAGAGAGACAGGACTTAATACCTGGGTTCTAATACCCCCTAATAATGGCTATTAAACTGTACAGGTAGCCAGTGGTCACACCCCTGTACCATAGAGCTCCGGTCACCACTGGTCACTCATGGTCATCAACGGGTCATCTCTGGACGGCAACCACCCAGATTAAAGTTTGTATAATGACAGGAATACGTGTATCACATAAGTATCTGGAGAATTACACCCACATCAAAGTTAATTTAATTTAATTTAATTTAATATGCCAATTTAGACATTAGTTCAGCATACAGATGTATGTAAAGTAATTCTCAATTATCTTGTAAATAACTGACTTAACATATTTCATTTTCTCTTAGCCCCTTCAGGTAAGTCTTACACAAGATATATTCATGTCAATTTAAATTAGTTGTCAACTAAATTCCTTATAAACTCCAGATTTTTTTTTTTCTGCAATTAAGAATTTTACTGCCATTCTTTGAATGATTTCCCATAAAACCACTGCTTACTGAATTTTACATGCATTCTACTTCTTGTCCAAAGTTAACATATCAATCTCTTTAATTGTAGCAAATTGCATTGACGTCAATTGCATTAAGAAAAATTTGACAATCTATAGGATCACTTACAATAACTACATTCTTCTGACAGCTATACAAAAACTTATATTATAATACAGTCACTTTGATAAACTACATCTATCAACCTGATACAAATAAAACACATCATCATCTAAAAGTATGTCGAACTTGTCATCTGACACTCTCCGGATTGGCTGCTTAGTTGCACCTGCTGTCGCCCCCTTCAAACGCTAAGCTCACCCCCCAAGTTTCACCTGTCTTTGTCCAATATCAAAGAGACGTCTGCCATTTCTCCATGCATTGTCACATATGTGACATATGTCAGTGTCAAGCTGTTTTATTCTCTTTTTTTGACTGTCTAAATGGTGTCAAATGTCACGTCAACCTGATGATGAACCAGACTGAAGAAATAATGCATCTCTTTCCAGTCCTTATGGACATATTCCAATTACAAGACTAGAAGATCTATTGTGACAACACAGAGCTTGCTTTGTGTGTTCCTCTTGCCCCAAAACAATATACCTAATATTCAAATAAACTTATCAGCCAGTGAGGAGTCCAGAAAATGTTTATTTTATTTCATAAAAAACCACAGATTATGAAGAATTGTTTGAAACAAGCTTCTGCAGCTATCCTGGGCCATCTCAACTTCACTGATACTGTTGAATGTTTTAATTACCATTAAAAAATCAATTAAAAAAAAAAACAATGAATAATTTACTTTCTCCTACATACTACAGTGCCACCTTGCTCCAATGAGCTGAATCCGGTTGATTCTTTATTTCCAGGGAATAATTCTATAATCATAATTTCCCTTCTAGCAATTCAAATATCTATCTCTTGGAGTATTAAACAGCTGAAGTGTCAACTTAATAAGATGCTCTCCATCATCCTGAGCATTTATCTCCTCAAATATCCCTTTATATCATCCAAATTTAGAACTATTTTGAAGATTGCTCAATTTATTCATGAGTTCTTTACTTAAACTGCCAGACACAATTTCAATGAGGGAGTAAAACTGCCTCCCACTTCTCCTGTAAAGCAATTACTCTGTTGCTCAATATTGTTAGTAAATTTTCTGGCTTTTAACTGAAAATTATCCACTCCTCCCTCTCAAACAGCTATTTAAAGTATAATTCCCTGAAGTCTTCTTGGTAATGAGATAGTAAAGCCTGGTATTACATTAACTTCAGCTTCCATTACTGCTGTTTGTTCCACTGGTATCACTACTGGTCTCCTAAGTAATGTTCATAGACACTATTATCTGCTTACTGTCTGAGATCTAAATGATCATCTATTTTAACAAATTGAATATCTAGTGTTCAGCAAATTTCATACCAGCTAGTTCCATTAGTATCAACTTAAGTGGCTTGAATTTCCTGAGGGTATTATAATCTATATTTATATCCCATGATATTTATTATAATCTCTATGCTTATGCTCTACCCTTAGATACAATACATTAACTATTTGGACTGCACTGTCACATTCTGCCAATTTTTTCACTTGTTATTGCATCAATATTTGATAATTTGGAGAAGTGTTTCCATGCAGTAACCATTATCAGTTAATACAACATGACATATCAACATCAATTTGGATCACCCTTTTCTACTTCATTCAATTCAGTTGGTCTTCAGTTCACATCAAAAACAGTACATTCACATAGACTGGAACTGTCAGCAACTGTTATCATACGAGTTTCACCAATATTTCAATCCTCTGTAAAGAGGTTTTTAATGCCTTTTGCTTTGCACTTTCACCTGTGTAAAACCTGATAATGAGCAACATGTAATATTTCCTACCGAAAATTAAATATTTATATCAGTTTAAAAAATACACATGCAGCTACGCAATACACACTTCCCACATACACAGCTTATGTGATTTTAGAGTTTGCTGTGTCATTTGCCGATTGGGATGATCTAGACCATAAACTTTTCCAGGAAGAAGTTTTCCAGATAAACCTCTCATCCTGGAGGCAGAACAAAGCCACTTCTTGTTATTTGTTAACTGTTTGTTAGACACAAAGATTACCAGTTCATGTTCCATTAAGCATGAACATTTCATCTGTCCCTGAGCAACTGAGACAAGGTCACTGAACTGCCAGGACACAGAACTGGAAAAATTGTCAGTTGTAGGAAAAAAAAATCAAATACCCCTAGTGAATAGTGTAAGGAATAGAATACACTGCAGTTTGCTGAAGTGGCTGAATTCTTTCAGTACTTCGTGCCAAATGTGTCATTTCAAAGGTTAAACATGTGTCATTTCAATAACAAATGGAATTTTTATTATGACATTTAAGGAGAACAAAGAAAAGCTATGAAATATAATAATTCTGGAAATAAGAAAAAATACAGCTGCATGAATGTCCAATTCAAAGTTTACACATTGACTGAAAAAGATGCATATTTTCTTCTATCATAAAACAAATAAAATTCAAGACAATTATAAATACACACATAACACTAGGCATACAATAAAAGACAGTATTCATTATTTATCATAAATATGAAAGTGACTGCGAACACACGTGCGTGCCCTCACATATTAATTATTCACCAAAAGTGTAAACACCTCAATGAAGCAAGCCAGGTATTTCCTCTTAGCATACCTCCCATACTTCCCAGCACCACAACTAGCACCTGAGCACTGAGATTGACTTCCCAGGGATAACATATCACATTCCCGGAAATCCCAGATTCCTGGAAATCCAGGTGCATAAACACAGCTGTCAGAAACGAAAACACCGAGACTTGATAAAACCTCTGGGATGTGGTCTTTATTATTACAGTATCACTGTGGATGCTGAACATGCCCAGCTGTGTGATCTGTTTTGATTATCATTGCGCTGGTTGAGACCAGTTCTCATCTAACGCAATCAAAGACTCAAGGCCTGTTCAGTGAATTTTCCTCTTTACAACATCTTTTTTACAAAATATTTTTCTTGAACTCTTTGTAGTTTTTTATAAACAAAACCAATTTTTTTTTTTTTACGAGAGCATCTTGATCTAAATCAGAAGGATTTCAACAGGCAAAAAGATTCTGAGAAGAAAACTGGACATTGGCCTGATTTTAAACAGATGACACGGTGCAAGTTGAGATGAAATTATAATAACAGCAATTTCATGAAGTCAGTGAATTAAATGATCTTATGAAAAAATGAGTGAGATGAGGTGAAATCAAAACCAATCAAGGTGATACTATTGGCTGCAGAAACTGCTGCAATGTGAAACAAAGTAGCTGAGGCAATGATTGTGCTAGCTGTGATGTAATCTCACCTACTGCAATCTACTTGTAGTAAGGCACATGGTTTGAATGGGAAATGCAACATAAATACAAGAATGTAGGGTAACATACCTGGCATTGTGGGTTTTAAGGGTTGCTGATCTTTTTCGACTTTTTCAACTTTATTTCTTCGATCTGTAAACAGGAAAGATCAGCAAATATTTTTGAAGAATTTTGATGTTCATGTGACATGGATAAGACAAAATGACAGCCAAATAACAACAGATTTCAAAGTTTGATAAACAATTTACATGCAAAAGTCACTGCCTAACTTGCTGAAGAAAAAAATACAACAGAGGTACAAATAGCTGCACAACATGCTTACCTACTAAAGCTAAGAATTTTGCCAAATAATACTAAATATAACTAACACAATACCAGGTACGCAGGATTAAGATAAGAAATGAAAAATGCAATGAAAAAATGAAGAGCTCCACCAGTTTCAATATCCAAACCTGCTTTTAAGACATGCAGTGAGAGAAAAAGGGTGCGAGTGACAAGAATGAACAAAAAGGTGCTTTAAAAACTGTCCAATGATGAAAGGATATCTACTTTCTTTAACATCTATTACCTATAATACTGTATTAATGTTAAAGAAAATTCCTGTTGACAAATTCCCATGTATAAAATTTTAAAAAATAAAATTTTTGGTATGAATATCAAAATGATTTTATGAGTGATAAACATATATAAATAATTAGAAATAACAGGTGTGAAAAAAATAAAATGCAAGATTGTTTCACAATGACCTTTCAATAAAGAGATAGAAATAATATTAAAAAGCTATTTGGATACAGTAACTATATTACATATAAAACTGGGCCTTAAGGGGAAAACAATGACAAGAATAAGATGATTAGAATCTGTTTCATGGTGTGTCAGATCAGCAGATCAACCCCCAGCACTCTTGAAGATAAATAACATCATGCAAGCTTCAGTACAACCAAGACAACAAACCCACATCCACATGCACAGAGAAGATCCAGAATTCACAGTCACTAATACAATAGCAAAAATACAATAATGTCCATAACAGAAGTGCCATGATAAACAGTGCATGTTATTTCACATTTAAATTGTCATAAGTATTAGTACACAACATATGTCTCAAAGCATTGTCCACAATTCAGAATTTCTCTATATAGATGGGCATACGAAAGTGAGAATTTTCTCATCAAACCCCAAATGTCATTTACTAAAAGCAATCACAGTGCAATATGTAAAAGGGGAAATCATATAACATTTTCATACATTTCACTCATGTGTTCTGAAAACAAGGGCAAACAACAAACATCACAAATCAGTACATTCAAAACTGCCACAAACATGAAAGGCATTGTCACAGCAGAAAACATGAACTAATAGTTTACTGTCCAAATGACCTTGACTGGTAACAACCAGACCATAACTGTACAGAGGATTTCTGTTGTTTTCAGAGAAGTCATTTCCAGGAGTTCATATTACATTTAACATACACTGTAATATGAGGAGTGTATTCAGGCTCATCCTGGCTCTTCTAACTGATAGCCAAAAATGTATTTTTTTTTTAAATTTTCAATTCTAATCCAAATCAAACACAAAGCAGCAGTATAAAAATAAAATTGTTTCTTTAGATAAAAATATATAGCTTAGTATTTCTGTGTTCAACAAAATTAATGCATTTATTTGGCTCAGTGGAACCTGCCCACCCTGCCTCCCCCGAGGTTTCTCAGGACCTCTGACATCCATCTGGGCTCAATAACTGAAAAGTATCGTGAATTGCAATAGCGATATCACCTTTCATTTCAGGGCTACTATATGGGGGCGAGTAAATGCCGAGTTATTTAACAGAGACTCTTGCGCTCTGTAGCAATTTGCGATGCTTTCGAGTTACAGGGCCCTGTGTCCCAGACCCAGTTTACGCCAGCATGAGCCCAGAACACCTGTTGCAAAGATAACGTCAAAAACTCACCATCTTCATCACACTCTAATGGAGACTGTTTCTTCTTCTCTGATAACCTCGGGTCTAGCCAGTGAGTTGTCTCAGTGTTGTGGCTGGAATAAAAGTGATAGCAAATTATCATATATATTACTTATATACTGTGATATCTATATTACTATCTGAACCTTTTGGAATAATGATCACCGAGTTAATGACTGAGAAATTATGAGAAAAAAAATATCAGGCCCGTAGCCAGGGGGAGATCGGGGGGTTCGAAAGAACCGCCCTCTTTTGCTGGGAAAAGGTCCAATCTGGGTAAAATTTGATCTAGGTACATAAAGTTTTTATGGGAAAAGGTCCACTTTTTCAGAAAAAAGACCCCCCCTTTTGAAATTGCTGGCTACGGGCCTGAATAT
This sequence comes from Lingula anatina, assembly GCF_001039355.2. The sequence goes on along the minus strand of NW_019775545.1, from coordinate 307,021 downwards.
AATGTACTTTCTATAATTAAAACTTGAATGTGCCAATTAAAACTAAAGATTTCATATCATCCTACAACCTTAGCTACATCATTCTATAGCCAAGGATTTCATACTATGCCATGCCATACCATAACACACCATAACCCGTACCATGATTCTAAAATCTAAAAACTCGTATCACACTATAACATACCATACCATACCATACCATACCACATCCTTTGACTTCACAATCCCCACTTCATACCATGTAACCTCACCACATATCCCATGATTTTAACATCACTTTATAACATAAGACCTCATACCACAACATTCACATGCTCAAAACTTAGACTAAACCTTTTAAAAATAAGGCATCAAGGTGGTCATATCTTGTCAGAATGAAGTTCCAGTGTATAAAAATAATTATTATTTTCTGTCACACCAGAATGTGTATCTTATAACTGGATAATCTACCTGTCAAAGTCTATCACATGTCTGAAGCAATCATGGCTCTATGATTTCAATGGCCACTATATATATATAGTAATACAATTGCCTACAGGAGTCCAGTATTCTGATCAATCTATGATACATTTAATCACAGGGTTATCATAACATTAAAAAAAAAACATACCAATCTCTCCTACAGCTGAAAAATTCAAACATATTTAATATAAATTCAATCTTACAGGACATACATAATTACCCTACAGGGCCCAAGACCTGTCAAACCACATACCATACCTGTCAAAATCAATCTCGTATCCTGAGAATTCCGAGGTATTAGATCGAAACGACCAGAGCCTGTTATAGTAGCGCCTGCAGGCAGACTGGTGCTCAAGTCTATTCTGGTCCTGAATCCCTGTGATATACATTAGGACCATTGCCGTGGAGACGTCACAGATATCACCATGGTCACCAGACACTAGAATATCACCATGGACACCAGATACTAGGATATCACCATGGTAACCATACACTAGGATAGCCTATAAAGTTTCTTCTTGACGGTTGTTTAAATCATGAATCTTGTATGTATATTGACTGATCTGAGAAATAAATGCTAATATATGGTAATTCTTCTTTTTTAAAGCGTCAGTAGTAAAACTGATACACTCATCCAAACTCGATACCTCCTGAAGAAAATCCTCCACTAAAGCACAACAGCGAAGGCCAATCCCTAATTTCTTATGATTATAAATGCACACAATATCAAATGATGAAATATATCCTCAAGTATCACACCATACTTCTTTTGAGGCTGTTTTTCAAGTAGTGTATTGTGTCGCACAGCTTGCCCGCATAAGTGTTGAAATTTTTTTTCCAAGGCACAAATTATTAAGAGCTTATCCTCAAGTTTTACAGAATCAAAAATTGTTCCAAAGAATAACTGGTAAGTAGTTGTACAGCATTTCAATCCTCCTTTTTCTTTGCTGGGAATGTCTGCTGCCAATATCTCACATCTTACCTAGCGCATGCCATAAAACAATTCCAAAAGACCGCCCACGCAACAAATTCAAACTATACCAAAATCTTCACAGAAACATCCCTTCTATGAATTATGTTAAATCCTATGAAAATAGTGACAAGAAATCCTCAGAGTTTCGTAGAAATCTACCAGAAAGCTGGTCTCCTCCCTCCAGTGTCTCAGGGCTCCTAGGTATCAACAAGACCAGTTTGTATGGTTACAAGTCAGGAAAACTCCATGCAGGTATTTCAATGTGTGTTACCCTCCCCTAAATAACAATCCTTAGATCTTATCTCCTGTCAGCGTCAGTCCTAGCCTAAAACAGCCCACAAGATGTCCTAATAAACTCCACACGGACTCCAGTGATAACTTCTCTGTCTTTGAAATTAAACCAGAGCGTCTCCCTTGAAGCGATTAAACCCACTCAAAATCAGGTCATGGTTATCTCCATATGTATAATATATCCGACATGTGCATAGTTGCGCGTCTGAAATGTCTTATTAAAATGCTGGTAGGGTAAGTATGCTGTTAGACCTCAGAGATGGTTTTTTTTACGGACTGTGTAATGGGAACTGTCTCCCGTCACACGAGGCTTGTTCCAGTAATGACTGAGTAGACGTCACCAGGTGGCAGTTCACACGTACCAAACTTGGAATACGATCCACTCCTTACAGATACTGATATTGTTCATACGATTTTATCAGGTTCGTAGACAGATAAAGCAATCAACTATGACTGATTGCAATCTGCCTTTTTCGTAATCCTTGTAAACTGAGCCAGTATACTCACATGGTGAAAGTAATGTTGATTGTTTTTAGTTACAATGTGGTATCAACTCAAGGTAATGGAATCAAACACGACTGATAACAATCAACAATCTCCAGCGAAATATACTGACTTGTGTGTGCCTGGCCCTCATTTCACAAAGAATCCTAGACCCTTAGCTGACCAAGATGTTGTGCATGTGTCCATGAGAGTTCTGTAACACTGTTCCTGATAGGGTAAGATATGTGCATGTGACCATGTAACCTTAGTAACAAAGATGTTAGGCACTGGAACCTAACTTGAGTTTTTTTTTTAAAGAAACTGGGGCCTGGCCATAACCCTGAACCAGAACCTTTATAACACAAACAGTATAAACCAGCCAAAGACCAGTTCTGACCCAATATGAACACCCCCCATGTGACTGTAGCCAGCAAGTGAAGCTATAAAGGTAAGAAGGTCTATTAGCGGTAAACAGGTATGCTAATCCCTCTCATTCTGCCCATTTCTCCTGTCTGTCATCAACCTGCCATTTCTCCACCACCACTGTATTTATCTGCATATTTGGCTGTTTTCCTGACATATATGATAAAAACTGCTTTAATTTGTCTCATTTAGATAAAGGGTTCACTGTCCAATGGCCGTGACATGTACTACTGGAGTTAATGGCTTTTGAAATATATCTAGGGCTTAATAAGTCTGCCCACTGAGATCAGTTCTTGATTTGATTTCCTCATGAAAAAATGCATGTCTATTCAACTTGAATTCATCCAAACACACGCCCCTTACATACATTACAAACAACTCTATAGCCACCCAGAATACTAGTTCTTCAAAACCAAAAATAACATCCTTTTTCAAAATCAAAAATACCATGATCCTCTTTCAAAACCAAAAAATACCAGCTGCTTTTAAAACCAAAAATGCCATCCTCTTTTTAGAGCCAGAGATACAGTCCTCTCCAAAGACAGAGACAACTAATTCTTGCCTGTTTAACCTCACCAAAATATTATATATGTAGGCAGGTGTGTGTATAGGTGTGTTATGAAGCCAGAGCAATGACAGCTCTATCTGATGATAGATGACTTCATCAACTAATGGACTATGTAATCTGAGCACAGACACCTGTTCTACAGAACCACCTGAGGACCTGAATACAACAACTCTCCTGGCTTTTCATATTTGTTAGCAATGGTGTTCAAATAATTTAATGGAGTAGGTCTTTTCAAGGTGGGTGATAGTGCCTTTTCCTGTTAATATTCAAAGACAAAAATGATACTATTGTCATGAGAGTATAGGGCTTCTTTTTACATAATTTGATATTATTGCTATTGATTCTGCATAAAACATTAAAGTTGATCATATTACATCAAGTTTTTGTTTTTTTGTTCTTCTTTGTCCAATAGACTGCTACCAGACTCACCACTCATGTTTAAAAGGTGAAAATTTACGTTCTTTCTTCCCACTAGTTGCTCCAACTTGTCACACACAACATTTGGGACTTGTACATAACATTTTTCCTGTGAAATCATCATCTTTCCTCCATATATTCTCTATTCAGGTGCATCATTTTATCAATGTCTACACCACACACCTGTGGACTTGGATGCGTACAGCCTTTGTGGTTGTTGATACCACCCCCTTGTGCAGTCAAATTTGTTGTTCAAGAAAAATGATATTCCTGTCCATTGTACATGTTAGGCAATGTGTTGTTGTAGGGTTTGGTTACTTCTATCAAAAGACATCCCAGTTTTTTAAGATGGATTGTACATCATTGTCTTGTGAACTGTGACATTCAACCCTTTATTTTCAATTCATTTTCTACAATAATTTGCCCCTCAGTTTTAACAATTTTCGGTAGTGTTTCCTGCTTTTTGTTGTCAAAGTACAAAGAACTTATTTTTGTTAACATAGTCTCTCTCATTCTGTGTGTGTGTGTGTGTGTGTGTGTGTGTGTGTGTGTGTAAATCATCAAACATTCACATACTAGCTAGCACCGTCAAGCCAAACAAACTGTTTAGCTTTTTGTCATCCCCTCAGAACAAATGACACTTTGATCTATAAAGGTCAAATTCTGAAGGGAATGAAGAACCTGTTGTCTTTTACCAAGGGCATAGTTACAGGCTTTCTTGGAAAAGGACTTTCTGTTTTGTTTTGCTTTTTAGCCATTGTCAAACAGTAATTGGCACATTTATGTAAGCCAAACACCATCAACAGTAAAATGTCATCACCCTTTTCACAATTTTTACTCTGCTCTTCTTAATCTTTTTGCTTTAAAGAAATATTTATTTCCTATCAGCCTCCTGCCTGTAGCCATCTCCTCCTATCACCCCGGGGATCATGTATCCAGCTAGCTTCAGGGTACAACTACAGCACCACAACCTGCTGAGAGACACATTACATGACACCATGAGCCTCAGGGTACATCAAAGACAGGTCAAACATGGAGTGCTCGGTTTTCTTCAAAGAGATTTGTTTGTCGTCTACTTCCAGGGACAGTGTCTTCACCTCTGGCATAGTTAACAATGGAGTTTTCTCACTAAGCTGTGAGCCTATTCTCTTGCCTGGCTAGGAGATCTCACAGACAAGGCTTAGTAACCAGGTGTTCTCTCCTTTTATCTCATTTCTTCACGTATTAATTTAGTAATTTCTTTACCTGTGCCCTCATTTGTTCAATAAGTCCATTTATTTATTTGTTTGTTTCTTTTGTTCAATAATTCCATTCATTTATTTGGTTCTATTCACTCATTTTGTTTTCATTTTATTCATTTATGTATTTTCTTTTCTGATGATTGGTGTAAATTGGGCAAGTAAAATACTATATCCTATACTAATCCTCAGTTATTCAAGATGTTCAGTAATACTTAAAGTTGGAACTGAAAGTAAGCTCTTACTCTATTTCTTTAAATGACAATTTTGATTACAATGATAAAAACAGATCAAATATCCTCATATTTTTAACCAAAATAATATTTTCCTATGAGTCAAATAAAACTTAATTCCAGTCAGCATTTGGTTCAAGGTCACATACCTAACTAAGCCATACTGTGGGTATTTCAGTGCACTCACAAAAATGTGTCACAGACCGTTTGACGGAATAACATTCCAGAGTAAAAACAATGCTTATCTCTAATAGACCACCAGGGACTGAAGCTGACAAGATCACAACTCCATGACACGTCACCAAATGCAAGAGATGGACACAGTCACTAATCTGGGGGTCCTAAAAACTACATTCCAAACAAGTGTCATTTTTAACCACTTCATGTAAACATGTTTACTACGACGGGACAGATTTCTCCCAGGTAGTGGGCTACCTCAGTGAGGTCTATTGTGAGACCTCTGATGCTCTAACTAGTCCATTTTATTTCATTTTCACAATCATTGCAGTGAAGGTCACATACTGATTTAGATAATCACAAATCTTATGCTGTGAGTTATTAGATGATCCGTAATAAATGCTTCATCTTCATGCTTTACAACACTGCATGCACTAACCTATAGACTGACATGAGCAAGTATGCAAGAATTATCTCTTTTAAATGCAAAAGATTGCAATCATGTTCTTGTAAGTCTTTTGTAATGCATCCAGTTTATTCTATCAATCCAAATCCACTTACAGACTAATAAACCACATGCCAATCCATATTTACAGCCTGTCAATTCACATAATAACCCATATAGCCAGCCTAACAACCCACATCCACAGCCTTTCAATCCACATTATACACTCCTATTAATATCTCTACTTACTCAATATAGTATGGGTTCCCTTCCTCAGTGTAGGCCACCTCCCAGTTCGGTGGCATGGGACCCATGTCTTTACTGCCCAAATCCTGGTCACTCTTCGACCTCTCCAGCTGACGTTTTCGCGTCCCCGGCGTTGTCGGCTGTTCTACATCATTGAAGGCCTTGGGTACTGACGTGGTTTCTACGTTTGAGCGGTTGCGCCGTCGTTTGCCCTCCGAGGAGGGGTGTGGCCCGGGCAGAAGCATGCTGGCAGAGTTGGTGCGACGGAATGGGGGCAGGGTGGGCTCCTTGGGGGGCTTGGGGGTGCCATAGTGGTTACCTGCAAGATGAAGGAGAATTGTTGAAAAATTGTTGATAAATTGCTTGCAGAAGATTACAGGAAGGACATACAAGGTACGTGCTTGTAAAGTTGAGCAAGTTTGTACTCCGTCTACCAAAAAATCAATTAAACCCAAATGTTGTAAAGTTTTATACATTCCTTTCCACACACTTCTAGTTTAAGGCCATAGGGCATTAGGGCCATGGTTTTGGTCCTCAGACCTTAAAATTTCAAAAAAGACTTCAACCTACAAAACTAATTTGATTTTCTGAAACCAGACACCACTAGACACCAGAATCCAAGCTACTCACCATCATATATTCCACTCTCTAGCAGTGTCCCAGACTTCTCCAGAGCGAGGAAGTCCTCCATGGACAGGAAAGTGTAGTCCACGCCGTTGATCTCGCCAGGTCTCGGAACACGAGTGGTGCCTGGAATAACAACACAGAATACATGTTAACATGGCATGAACACCACCATTGCCTCTTCTCTTTGAAATAACTTAAGATGAAAGTGAAACTCTTTCTTAAATTTTAATAGTAAATCCAATCTTGAGCTTAGGTGACAGCCAACTGTTCCAGAAGTTGGTAACTTTGTATAAAGGATCCCTGAACCTAATTTTAAAAGAACACAGCAAGTTCTATGCCTTTTCTCTAAATGCTTGCTAGCAAGGCCCAGGCAGTCAATGATGCCATAAAATTAAAATGAACAGTCTCAAAAACTGTAGCAGTCTGCAGGAAGAGGTTACTGGGCAAAACACATGGCTCAACATGCTGCAAACAAACAGCAGCAAAAAGATGGATCCCGTCTCCTGTAACAACCCCGTCACTGCCACAGCCAGACCTGGTTTTACTGCTATCCTGATGCATGCATCTATTTTAGCAAAGCTCGTAAAAAAGACCTCCCAATTGCTTATTTCTTTACCCTTGAACAGAAAAAAAACTTGCCGAAGAGCTAAGTCCTCTATTTACCCTTCTGTAAAAAGGCATTCCAAACCCAAAGAACAAAAGCTCTTTGAAAGCTTATCCTTTAAGTTTTTAATTTTAACTCTGTCACGTTCATCTTTCTTTGCTGGCGCCTACACCTGTGATGTCATTCTTCCTTCCACTCAAAGAACCAATTTTGCGTAATATAAAGTTAAACACCACAAAGGGTTCTCTTACTTTGCTTAAAAGTAAATACACTCACAGATTGCTACTTTCACCTTTTGTGCACTTTTTTGAAAATAATACAATTCGTTTGTTGGGGTGTTTGCTAATCTCGGGCACTGTTAGAGGACCATTCAGGCGTGGTGAAGTTAGAGTTCAGTGTTTTGACTGAGGAGAGTGGTTGTATTAGGTGTATATTTACAGTACAGCATGGTTCTCTTAACACACTGCCAGATCAGGAGTCAAAAGAAAGACAACTCTCCAGTCCCTATGTCTGATAACATGGAGCCAATTCTGCAACCAAAGATGCAAGATTGTCAAAAAAAAAAACAATGTGTTGTATTCTTTTAATATCTCATTATGTTTCTTCTTGCTTTATCCACTATTGACAGGCACCCCAGCACAGTATTAGATAACACTGCCTACCACAAATAGCTCATTATGTATATTTGGTGTTACAATTCCAATTTAATAAATATCAGTAATGCAACTCCTTGTCTTAAGTTTTATACCAATGATATTCTCCTAAAATGCTTCACACTATGGTCAATAACATCACAAAACGAATATTGTTTCATCAACAAAAGCATTATCAGAAATTCTGTGTCAAACATTTGATGTGTCATATATAATTTTCTTTCATTGTATTTATTTTCATTTTCCCTTACAGTATTATAATCTACCTTCACTTGTCCAGTTCTCTTGTCAATATGAAGTCTTTAAGTCAAACTGTAAGTCAAGATGGAAGCGTTTAAAAATGTCTGCTTCTTTCTGGAAATCCCTCTTGAAATAAGGCCACACATTCTTGGTCATATGTCTGGATACACGCCCAACCCCTTCCCATCAAACTTGGCCATAAAAAACTTCAAGAACTTCCTCTAGAGGAGACATCTGATATCTCTATCTTGACAGAACTAATGGTCATAAAAAATGAAGTTTAAAACACAGAGTTAAAGGCAATTTTATTTCAGAGACCAAATGTTGAAATGGAACGCTTAACACTCAACCAGTATCATAACAGGGAAATTTAAACAGGACAAACTCAAAAACATTTTATTTTGACACCACCATAAAATTCTAAATATTTCACACTGACTAAAATGACCTATGGGTCAAACACCTCCTACATTTCCCCTTTAAAAAATTCACATTTTTTGTTTGGTATTTAATTTCCTTCTGTATCTTATAAAACTGCCACAGTCAATAATGACAGGTGTTATCAAGCCTGTCTGCCAGGTCTATCCTCAACCACTTGTTCTGGTAGTGGAGATCTGAAAAAATTCCCACTTCCTCAATTATTTCAGGTTATCACCCCAGTTTCAAGAGTGAAATGAAAATAAACACTTGAAAACAGAAGGAGTTAAAGTGATCGGGATATATTTCCTGTGAAATATAATTATCTGCTGAAACCTTCAGTGATCTTGTCTTGGGTTCATCGCACCCTGCTCCTTCCATTTAACAACCAGCACTTTGATTCTACAGTCTGGAAACTTCCAACTAACCAAGCTTTACTGTAAACAGACACCGAGTGCTGATAAATCAAGCAAAGATTGAGCACATCATGATGCTTTTGGAGTGCCTCGTCTTGGTCTCTCCACAATGTGCTGCCACCTTCAGGCAAATCCAAACTTTGTTTTGATCCCCTCATACATTCTGCTTGATTACCCTTACAGAATGCTTTTAGATTCCCCTTTATCTGGCAGAGATTGGGAGTTCATACACCTTTCTAAACACTCCCTTTTCTTGGTCCTTCACAAGAATGGACACAGTAGATTATATGGACACCTTTTACAATGTGAAAGAACAGGGGCAGTGTGCAGGACAATAGAAATGTCCCTTAGGATGAGAGTTCACCTAGAACAACATGAGAGAGCACCTAGAACAACATGAGAGAGACTTGCTGCGTACTTTATTATCTGGAGGATAATGGCAGACTGGGGTAGCGCTGTGGCAGACTGAAGACTGCTCAAAGTTGCTTATCTGATCTGATCTTCTCTAGTGTTATCTGAGGTCACAGTGTGTGTGTGTGTGTGTGTGTGTGTGTGTGTGTGTGTGTGTGTGTGTGTGTGTGTGTGTGTGTGTGTGTGAGAGAGAGAGAGAGAGAGAGGGGAAGGGGGAGGGGGTGTACTTACATGGTACAGTTCTGAGGTAGAGGTTATCTCTAATGGTCTGTTGGAGGTCATGGTCCACGGAACCTTTCTGGAATCTGGTGCTCAAATACTGACGTAAATCTTTGGGGAGCAAGCCTGGAATATGAAGAGTAAAATTATATAATGTACTGTTATACCGTCAATATATAATGTATCATCAAATATAGCAAAGTTGGCAAGTAAGATAAATTTCTTATGATTTAAATAAATTAATAGTATGCCCCATTCTGGAAAAATGACATATTGATAATAAAGTCCCTTCAATCTTCAAACAAACAGAAAAGTACAAGAAAATCAAACATCAGAACTAATATTTCACAGTCACACAAAAGGACCACATTCCACAACCCAGGCACTACCAGGTGTATTAACTGTCACAGTATTCCTGTTACACCTTGTTATAGCAGACAGAGGAATATGAACATTACCAATGACACAAGAGTGGAACTATTAGCCCAATATGTCCCAACTTCACCTACTTATTGTAAATGGCTCACTGGCCTTTGCATCAAATGACTGAATATGATAACATCATTTTCTAAACCTAGCATAGTTCTTTCACTAATGGTTTCAATGCATTACATTACAGTAACTCAATAATGGTTTATTCTTTGCTTTGTCTGTACCATGCACCAAGTTTTTATAAATGGATGAGTACAGCTCACAAATGAAATGTTCTAAATATATACCAAATGTGACATGTGACCCCCTTCCCCATCTTGACACTGTTTAAGGTGGAAAAATAAATCTATTTTAAGATGGGGACACAGAATACTGCTCTATGTATTACATGTACAGCTCACATGCCCCATGAATAAAATTGGCTTATCACCAAACAAAGGATCCAAGGTATTTATGACAGAGGGTTATTTATACAGTTATACAGGTATGAAGAGTTTGTGTATTTGTTGTTTTCTGTTCTATTTTTATACAGTTCAATACCTTCTTCTGGCCCCCTTAACTCTCCTCACGTCCACAGAACCACATTACACACTCTTACACAATCTCCCTCATACAAAATTCATCAAGCCAACAAAACAGCTTTTCTTTCCCATAGACCATTAGGCCAAGAGAAAAGATCTCCTTGCTCTAGGTTCTGGATTAACAGCACTTCTTAATGACAATTCAATACTGCCTTTGTTTTGAAATCTGAGCCTACAATAGCAACTATTTCTGCTGTACCACTAGCTTTGATGTCAATCCTAACAGCAGTTTTTTTCTGTTCAGTAATTTTTTCACTTGATCCAGCTGTTTTTTGCATGCCCCTCTTCCACTCTGGTTACTGTTTTAATTCTAATGGCTGTTTATCAGTAATAAAATCCCTACAGTAAACAAAGATACAGGCTCTTGCCATCAAGAAGTTCACAAGCCCTGGTACAGCTTTACCCTCAACCAGAGCGAGTGATAGATTTTTTTACAGATATTCACAGATATGTCTCTAGCCCTAAATGACCATCTATCTAGCTAGAGACATATCAGTGAATATCTGTAAAAAAATCTATCACTCGCCCTGGTAGAGGGTAGTACAGCTTGAATGTGGCCTGTATCAAAGACAAACAGATAATCCCTAAATCTACCTCCAGGTAGTTGATAGCACTGATAACATGTCCAAACCGGGTTGATTATTTCACAGCTCTCTCTCTCTTTCTCCCCCCCCCCCCCCATGAGAGAGAGAGAGAGAGAGAGAAAGGAACTTCGCTTTTAATGATGTGCTTCTAATACAAAAACCAATACTAAGCAAATGTACAAGTAACCATAGAGCCCTAATATAGAGAAGCAGTGGCGGGGGATCTAAGTTACCAAATATGAACCAGCTATGAGTACATATCAACAATGTACTGAAGACCACAACACAGATGAGTTAACATGTATGAGAGGTGCTATATTAGACACAGGTGAGTAGACAGGTAGACAGCTTAGGGGGGACCAGGTGAGACAACAGGTATGTATGTCACTGTCATAGCATTCAGTGATACCTGAGCATTACTTTTATATAGGAAGAGAATTATGTGGCTCTTGATGTTCTCTTGGAAATAATTAACTATCATTTAATCATATCATCTATCATCTTCAAGTGTCACTCATCATATGAGTTAATGAGGCTACTCCAGATTAATATTTTTTTGTCAAATATTTTCATTGTTTTCATTGATAAAATGGCCGTGAAATGTATCATTTTTAATATCTTTTCTTTTCAGTCAAGACAAGCCACACATCTGAGTAACTCTGCCAAAACTGATAAATTTTTTTTTCTTTTAATTTCAGAGAATTTTACCTTAGCTTGCAAGCCTGCAGAGAATGGAAGCCAAATATTTGTGGTTGAAAAAAGACATATTTTAGATAGCTGGAGTTGATGAACAAGCTATGTCCAACTCTTGCTTTCCATCTACTTTATTCAATTATTCTATTTACCCCATTCTCTGACACTTCCAACACATTTATTTGTTTCTAAACCAATACCCATACAACCCAGACTAATACACTATTCGGAACATCAGCCCCTAATGTAATAGTCCCATCTCACAAGAACATTAAAGAAAAAAATCTCTAACAAGCTAAAATACTTTTCAGATATACAGGGAAAATGATTTCCCAAATATACTTTTATTAAAAAAACAAATTTCAAAAGCTTTAATCCCCCACCCCCCTCTCTCTTTCCCTTTCCTCCCTTCTTCCTTCTCTCCATCTCTCTCCACTCCCCCTTTCTCTCCTCTCTCTCTCTCTCTTTCTCCCTCCCTCCCCCTCTCTTTTTTCCCTCTCTCTCTCTCTCCTTACTATTCACCCGGCACACACTAAGCCAGACTCTCTCCTTACTATTCACCCGGCACACACTAAGCCAGACATGGTAATGTTTAGACATCCCAGGGACCCATTACCACCTCCTCCCCTGAACCCACAATCCCCAGGGGGAGGGGGATTACACATAACAACATGGGGCCTCTCTTTACATCCATCAATCTATGTAAATATCCCATAGGACTTAACACAAGATAAGGTTGCAGAGAACCAGAAAATCTTTGGCTGAAAGTGCTGCACTGGGATGTAATATATCTAGATAAAATGAGGGATGACACCACTTAAATTGTCATCAGCCAATATTGATCAATTTGATGAGAATTAAAACATTCATTCAGTGAACATGACATACACTAGCTTCACTTAATTTGATTGGTTAAAAAAACAGTATTTTCCACATCATGTTCATTTGAATTATTCTGTCTACTGTTTATTGATTGATATCTACATGTAATACGTCTGGGGATCAACTTGGTTCAGAACAAGCCCAGAGAGCTTTAAATGATGACAGGTGCCCTGTGACATCAAAACACACAACTTGTCCATTAATCTGTGATTCTACCTAATTACTAGTATACTTCCTGATCTGAAACAATTGAATTAGCTCTCTCACAGCTCATATTACAGGACTTAACAGTACTAACAGTTTGGAAGTCTGGCTATTTGGGAGTCAGGCATGAAACATGCAAACTAAAAGCTGTACATTAGACTGATTTTGAATGGAGAGCTAATCTTTATCAATCAAAAACCAGACTGCTACCAGAGATGCTTGGTGCCAAGTTAGGCCAGCCTAACTTAAACAGAGCCACGCCCTCAGTGTAAATTATACCAGAGTGCGCTAAGGTTATATCCCTCTACCCAGTAATCCCTGTCAGTGTCCATTCCAGCATAATAATCCTATAATCCAGATATATGTATAAACCAAATTGAATTTATCACCCTTGTGTATCACTGCTAATCGTATTACCTCAATAACAATCAGGTTTTGAGTTTGATATAGAAGAGAATGATACAGCTAGGCTCAGTAAGCAGGGTAACTTGAGGTTTATACAGCTAGGCTCAGTAAGCAGGGTAACTTGAGGTTTATACAGCTAGGCTCAGTAAGCAGGGTAACTTGAGGTTTATACAGCTAGGCTCAGTAAGCAGGGTAACTTGAGGTTTATACAGCTAGACTCAGTTAACACAGTAACTTGAGGTTTATACAGCTAGGCTCAGTTAACACAGTAACTTGAGGTTTATACAGCTAAGCTCAGTTAACACAGTAACTTGAGGTTTATACAGCTAGACTCAGTTTTAGTAAGTGGGTTTGATAAGTTATGGAAGTTGATAAGATGAATTACAATGAGTCTGAAGCACTGTTTACACAGGCCTCAAACCAGAAATATAAAAGGGGTAGAGGTATTTTTCTGTGTGGACCCTTTTATACCCCCAATAGTTAGCCCTATAACAGAAATTGCACAAAACACAGATCTATCAATTTTTAATTTCAAGCAGACCTATTTTGGCCAAAGGGGTGCCTCAACCCCCCCCCCC
>NW_019775545.1:267954-292827 GCF_001039355.2 Lingula anatina | reverse complement strand
CACCCCCTGTTGACTGTAGTGACACCTACAGGTGGTAATTTGATCAGTGTCACCCTCACACTCTGTCACATTCACCAGTCCAGTCACTCTGATTAACAAATCTGACTGACCACAAATTATCCTAAATATCTGATATATTTGCCCTACAACCTCTACTACACCTCAGCTGAATAATTAATTCTACTCATTTTAGTCATTGTGTCTACCATAAACAGACCCAAGGTGTAAAATATTCAGTCCTATGACAGTTTCTATGGCTCTATTCCCATAGATTTTAGATCGATCTATCCCCGCGGGGAGTCTCACTAGATTACTTTCAGATAATCCGACTTAAATGTCCGCCCCGCCTACTACAAGCTGTAAGAGGGTAATTAACTTTCGTGTCCGCCCGGCTGAAAGCTATTTAGCGTAAACCCCCAGGGAGTTAGGCCGATCTAAAGTAGGTCGATCTAATCTATGGAAATGGGGTGTATGTCCTGGTCACATGCCACATAGCCTATTGTACAAGTAAACTTATTTCACTACCATGTGCTCACACTAGGTATCAGTTTAACCATTTTCAAAAACAGACTGACAAAATTAACAATCTCTGACCCCCAACAGAGAGGACCTGACCCTGTCAGCAACATTAAGTAATTGACCCCTAAATTCAAACTCTCCATTATTTACCAATCTAATTGATTTGTAGGAATTGTTTGGCCAGTGAAGTTCACCAGTTAAATATTCCAAACCATCCCTGTCATACTTGGCCTGGTTTCTATTGAGGCTGAATTTGTAAGGTAAATAAATAAGCTTCTCTGGAATGTACTTCACAATATGGGAACAATTGCTACCTGGGGACCAGCTGATAAATCACAGCAGTTTTCTACCATAGTTTTCGCCCCAAGCCAGCCTCTGTAATAATTAAATACCTCTGCAATATACTGACTCCTATATCTTTAAAAGATTTGTGTAATCGTGTTGTTTACTGTTTGACCCATGTTGCAGCCACAGGGGTAAAAATCTGATATAACTTTCCTAAGTCTGTCAGTGGAATGGGGTACTTTTAGGTATAGTGCCACTTGACACATTTGGCAAGTTAATATACTGCTGTATGGCCTGAGTGTATTCACATATTTCAACCAGATTCTGTCCCAGAGTAATTTAATTTCAACATACCAAGTTCTTGTTGGCTCACTAAACATTTAAAACTGATAAAGTGCAGTTTTTCAAAAGCTTGTAGACCATAAATACAAGTGCAAAACAGCAAAAAAAGATCTTAAAATTTAGTATTTTCCACTAGGGCAGTTTTTCCTTTAAATTACTTCATTCTTCTCCAACAACTTTTTTTTATATCCCTCTCTCCGCCATTCAAGGTTCACTATAAACCTGAGATAATCAAGTTTTTTTTTCTTTCCTTCTTATCTATTCCTCATAATATTCCCAGTCCTGATCCCTCCATCTCAACATGTTGAAAAAAGCTATCATTATTCATGAAGATCTTCTTGTCTGGGGCGGAGGGGGCTGACACATAATCAATAGACAGAATCTAGCAGAGTTGATACCACCAGTTATGTAAACTAAGATAGGACAATTCACAAGTGCGAGTTCTCAAGTGATCTCAGTTCGCTCGGAGTAAGATTACGTGCAAATTCCTTCACCTCTACCAGGGCCACAGATTTTTCACAAGATATTCACAGATGTGTCTCTGACTAATTCATGACACATTTTTCAACTCTGACATTGAAGAAAAGTGCACATTATCAATCCGCTGCCCTGGTAGAGGGTATAAATTCCTAGCAATAATATAGTATACTAGTTATTGTTTCAATGCCATAATGCAACGGACCATTATGCTTTACAGTTTGACCTCTCTCTCTCTCTCTCTCTCATATTTCTCTCTCTCTCTTTGTAAGCATGCCCTTTTGATCCAAATTCTCTCCAGTGTAAACTGGACATTCCCTCCAAGTCCTCAGGTGCACTTCAGCAGCAATCAAACACTCAGCTGCTCATAGGGCTGGCTACTGCTCCTTGCAACCACTTGTTCTAATTACTAGGAAAACAAACCCAGGGCAAATAACAGAATCTTTCTATGGAAACTGTTTCAGATTTTGAGAGAGAACACTCGAGACTTTAACAGACNCTTTCAAAGGAAGAAACAAAGTCAAGCTCTTCTAAAGGCCTGTATGAACCCTGGAACTTGTGAAATGAGTACAACAATAAAGCAGTGCTTCACAAGTGTGTGTTTTTGTTTTTTTTAAATTTACAACATGTCCAAATTATTTAATAGTATTACTGAATATGTATTTACAAGAGTTACTTCTGTGTACTACTATGCAAACAAAACGTTTCCATTATTGAATGGACATTTTCGGTCCGGCAAAAGTCCATTCGGTCCGGCAAAGTTTTCATCACTGCCGGTCCGAATGTCCGGCAGTTCTGAAAAGTTTTCAGCATGTCTGTTTAATGACTTCAGCAAGATGAAGAGTTACAGACAGAATCTGACTTATATACTTATAAGTTACCAATTATATATATATACAAAACATCAAACAAGACCGGTCTTCATGTAATCATGATGGATTCACATGCATATCCATAATATTAACTTGAATCCAAAACATATATGAAATATATTTTAATTTTCAAATCTTAAAAAAAAAAAAAAAAACATAATCACTTAAAGTTCTCCAAACATTATATGAAGAAAGACTAAAATTAAGTACAAAACTGTTTATGCAGAAAAAAAAAACTTTTGTAAATATATTTTTGAATTTTCAACCCAAATGCATATCCTGCAATCTTCCTGTTTGATGAAAATATAATGACTCTGATTGAACCAAGCAAAGAAATCCATCCAGGCTAAATTAAAAATTACAAAGAACTGTGTTAAAATAAACCAAGATCAGAGAAGAGATGACCAGCCAGGTAAAGGTGTTATCTTTCCAGGAACCTGTCACCTTCTAGTCCATCATTAACTCTTCTATCAGTTATATTTCACCTGTAGAGTCTGGGTCACCTGGATCTGAGTTCATAGCAGACTGAACATGTTGGTTTGAAAATAAATAACAACTTTTGGTCTTAAAATTTTTGTGATCCATGTCCCGAGCTCTTCTAGTGCGATATAACTCGATTCTGCTTAAAGCAAACCAGAAACTCATCTTTTATCAGTTTAATATTAATCATGTTGATTTCAAATCATAATGGATATATGTTCTAACCAGCATAATATCTTACATAAACTTCAACAAACAAAGACCTGATGATAAGTTTATTATTCTAAATAAATAACCCACACTACAAACATCATTGAGAAGTATCACTTCCTTAATTAAGCTATAGGCATTCAATATTTATTTTCTTCTAATCATACAACCCTGGATGCTGTCAATCGTTAATCATTTCTTCAAAATGAAACATTGTTATGTTTGTAGTTTTATCATCTTTCTAAAAACATCAGGAGGAGCAGAAGTGTGACTATCTGTTCATTAATTCCACAGGCACTCATACTAATGACTTCTGCATACATTAATAACATGGGATGTTCATGATCTGGTAGATTAAGCTCTCTCAAGAGTCCTTCACTTTTAACTTCCCTCTTCCAAATAAGAAATGACCCAGTGCTCTCTCTGACAGTATGACAACCTGTTTCAATACTTAGTATGATATCCAAACTTTCTTTTCTTTGGGCAGTCTACACACACTGGAGAAGACTACACAACAACTGAGCTGGCTCTTGTAGAAAGTATTCTAACAAACATCTAACAAACAACCACTGCATTTTTAAGCAACCTATCTTTAGACCATGTGTATATTGGAATTAAAAGCCCTACTGAAAATATATCTCTTCATTTGCATCTAGATGAAAACATACATCACATTTATTGCACACTGGTCACATTTGGCCATGCACTTTGACTGTACTAAATCAACTCAATATTGTCACATCACTCAAGGCCTATGACTCAAAATGAGGTAGTGCATTTTAAGTGACCCTGTAGCTTAGTAAAGGTCCACTTGTATTAATAACTAGCCACACTCACTCCTACAGCCCACTATATAATAGAACCAGTGTACATTCCAGATGGTGAAATCATCCAGTCAAGATGACCTGTTGTTACCCTGGCTGTTTAGGAGACGAATTTGCTGTGGTAACATTTGGAGAATAATAATGTGACACATTTACACTGAAACAACTGACTCAAATCAGGCAAGGAGCGACCTCTGTTTCCAGAAGAAGAACAACAGTATCAGAACACAGCTTTTATTTGCTGTCAACCATCTTCAAACACCAGATATTACAAAAACACATTGGACATTATTCAGTAACTGTATCCTTTAACTAGCACCAATTCACCTTCAAAAGCACTGCATCCACAGCTGATTGGTGAATCACTTACCCCAATCCTTGTTAACAACCTTAATTACAAAACTCATTAAGAAACAGGTGATTTTCCACAGCAAGCATGTTCCTAATTCAATAAAACTAACAAGAGTAATTACATGTCTATAATTAGTCAGGTGAGAAAGCTTAATCATCTGCACAGAACATAATTGGGCTGTAAACTTGTGATCAGTTAAGATGTCAGCCAATCCACACAGCAATGATTTGTTTGCTTGGGTGTATTAGTATGCTCGCAGACAATGGCTTCTAATTTCCCCGAACGCACCAGAAACCAAATAAATCGTATCTTGTTCATTTGATTTACATGTTCCACACATTCCCACTAGACCTGGCTGCTCACATCAGCATAAAAAGAAGGGAAGTCATTTTGGCTGTCTCTATCTAAATGTTTTCTACTGAAAAAAATCTGCAGGCAGCTGTTAACATGTCGATATCCACCACGTCACCACTCTGAAAACCATCGCTCAAAACACATTTTGATCAATCTTAAATACATATTATAACTAAAAGTTTCTTGTTTTTGCCAAGCACCTCTATATAACATGGGTCTTTTTGCATCACCAACTAATACTTTCCACAGCAATGGTTTTCATATTTCATCAATTTCTATGAATATCATATGGCAGTGACTTAAAAAGATCAACTTACCTCTAATAAAATAGAGTTCATGTGACATAAAATATCAAAAATATCAACATAAAATCTCCCTACTGTATTTACAGGATATATATGCCACAAGCTTTAAGTAATGTGATATCTGTATTTGATTTAAATTTTGGCATTATTCCAGTTTGACAGACAAAATCTACTAATTCGCCTGGGTTTCTCTAATTAACAGTTCATAAACATTCAAAAAGTTAAAGATATCCAGACAATCCTAACCTTGATCCTTATTATATCATCACTGTAGCCTTACATCTTTTTGGGGGCTATTCCAGAGCACCTGTCACACACATACACCTGTACATTCCCTGTCACACACAGCTGTATGGCAGCTCACCAAATTATTGCCCTCAAAATTTGGGATTATTCACACAGCTGCAACAACCTCTAATTTAACTGAGCATCCCTAGCATCTCAATCATCTCTGTCATTTGGATCTGCATTCAATACAATCACTCATTCCAATAATTTAATAAGATATCATCAGTGCCCTCAGCAGAGTTTCAATCTGTTCATCAGTGCAGGAGTGTGAACTGTCCCCAACAAGTGTTAGGGCTTTCAGGACAGACTGAACTCAGCTGAGCAAACAAATGCACAATTTAAACAAAGTTTAAAAGTTAAGATTAAGATAAACTAACAGAAAAGAGTGTTGATTCAAAATATTTTGAAGTTTTATAAAAACTAAATCTTGTCACCCAGTACTCACCTGCGTGCACAGTTTTGAACATGACAGGCGCTCCATTGTGGCTGACCTGCTTCACCCAGGCCTGGAGGTCTCTTTGCGTGTACCCTGCAACTTTCTGACCCTGAACTTCGAGGATAATCTCATCCTGGTGCAGCTTACCGCTGTGGTAGTTTATTTTATCGTGTTTCACCTCCCCTATGTAACAAAACTGCCCGTTGTCGGCCCCTCCCTTCAACACTAAATTTAACAAGCCGTCGGGCCCGGCGGAGACAATACATTCGTTTACCGTTTGGCTCCAGTGCTTTGCTACATCCTTTGCCTTCTTAGCCTTAGTTGGAGGAGTCTTTGGGCTCTTAGGCTTCAGCATGACTGGGCTATGAGACGTTGTATGAACCATCGATATAACGAGTAAATATCACATGCTGCACCAAGACTGATCATAAACATTCCACATGGACGACGCTCGAGTTGTCGTGTTAAAATTCACCCTGTTGTAAAGAAAATGCTAAGAATACTGCACAAATCCATACTGGTCGGTTTATACAGACTCCATCGATGTCATGTTTGAGTCGATATTTCCTAGAAATTTGCAGGAATTCTTGATGGAATTCGCACTTTCCGCTAAAATTTAAATCGATGGAGTGTTGATGCCTTTAACTGCGCATGCGCTACTGTCTTGATGCCGAAAAGTAGCACGCACCTGTATTGTCGTTATAGTCGTAAAATAAACAAATGGGCCACTCTATAAACAGCAGCGTGGCAGGCTTTCTAAACATGACGCTTCAGACCTATTTTCTCAAGTCTTTAACAAACTAAAAAGGCTTTGATGTAATATAATTGTAAAGGGTCACCAGATAAAATAATAATAAACAGATGCACGCTTTTAAATGTCAATAGATATGCTGTTTAATTTGACCTTTTTAAGACTTGAAAACCTAATACATTTATCATTCAACAAAACCCCAACGAGATGGTTCTTGTATTATTTATGTTACTTGGGAGTATTAGTTTACAGATGTATAACTATTGTTTAAGATATTGTATTACATATGCTTTTTATATTGTCATGGATAAGATTAGATTTTTTTTGCCTTAAAACATACAGTACATCCCACTTTTCTTCTTGCATTTGACTTTTTACAGGTTTTAAAGCATTTGTCACTTATTTGGTGTCGTGAAAGTAAAATGAATAGACAATGAATGCACATAACAGTTCAATCAGTTTCAGCCGAGAAAATCGGTAAGTAAATGAAGAGTGCTGGAAAACGGTCAGTTTTAGAATATGGTGCCCCTGTTTTTCGGGTTAACAAATGAATTGACTGCCCTAGTAGAAAACGTCTCAAGAAAGAGCTCTTAAGATAATTTATCCTGATTTTGACACTGCTTGTGAACATAGTAAACTTGAACTACTGAGTGAAAGAAGGCTCAATGCATGCAAAAAATTGTTTATTAGGATATCAAATGAAATGGATCATAGATTGCATTATCTTTTACAACCAACACAAAATGTCAAATATTCATTAAGGGAACAGGAGACATTCAAAAGACCTACAATTAAACCAAATGAACAATGCGTGACTTTTTAAATTTGTTTACATGTCTTTTAACATTCCTTTATTCTTACTCACTATTGGTTTTATTCAACTATGATGCAATGATTGTAATTATCTAACCCTCGGGTTGCAAGTTTGATAATAATAATAAAACAATTGCTGAGGGCTTCTGAATAATTAAAAAATTATCAGCAAGAGAGAAGCAGAGAATGAAAAACTGTTTATCAATCACAAGTTTATTTCAGACATTATTCAATTATGCAATTTAACACCTGTTCATTATTTTTCTTCCTTTTATTCAATTATTGCCATATTTTCTGATACATGTACATGTACATCAACAAGTTTTATTTCATATGTAGCTTCAGTAATACAGTGTAATATAATACAGATCCATTACAATCATAGTAAAAATAGAATCCTTCTTTATGAGATAGTAGTAATTTTCATTGATAACCGTATGCATTTTTACTTGACCATATATTTTAAAATAATTACATGACTGTC
This sequence comes from Lingula anatina, assembly GCF_001039355.2. Next base: position 285,035 of record NW_019775545.1, on the reverse strand, counting down.
AATATAAATGATATTTTTGTCTCAAAATGATAAAAAAAGAAACATGGTTTATAAGACAACATTCCACACAATATATAAATATGTTAATCAAGATGTGGGCAATATTAAAGCACCACTTAAAATTCTTCAATATAGACAAGAATCAACATGAAATAACTGTTTATCTCGGCCATAAGAAACCAACTAATATAATCTATGGTATTCATTTAGCTCTATAATATCTATGAATAACTGCTACTCAAATACCGGTACCTCATTTCAGTACACAAGTCTCCAAGCTCTGATTCAGTGACTTCACAGCTGAGGACCTCAGTGTAAAGAGACAATATGAGATGACATCTGTGCTGTCCATAAATATCAAACTTCTGGTACATCAGTTTGTAATGACCCAAAAGATATGCCAATTATAAGCTGTTGGTGCAAAAGTTACACCAGAACATGTGACATTTTAAATAATTAATAATAAATGTTAATTATCAAAGTTCATTTACCTCTTGTAATTCTATGTCCATTAAATTAACTATCAACAATGTGATACCTTGGATATAAATGTCTAGTTCTTAGAGCATAAGCACCTTTGTGACAGTAAACACATTAACTGTCAATAAATTCATCTTTCAAAATTTGATATTTTTCTAGCATATTTTTATATTTATATTATTTTTCATCAGCACAAACCAGGATATATCAACTTATTGCAACAATGCACTTAGGGATATGAGCACTTTGTCCTGTAATAATACGTCCAGTCCTCATGGTCAGCTGACAATCTACATTGGCGGAGGCGGCGGTGGCGGTGGAGGAGGCGGAGGGGGTGGGGGTGGTGGTGCACCCCCTGAAGACTCAACTGGTGGCGGCGGTGGTGCTGCTGCATCTAAAATTAAACAAAATACAGTTTTTGGTAAGTTAGGCCTTCATCATGATGGGTGCCATTGAAATTTCACAGACAAGTGGGACATTTGTGGTCTCTTATCTTCCCCATTAGCACAAAAGCAGACATAATTTGATGATGAATACACCACCACCACTTTCAGGTAGGTATCTGCCCATTTGGGATTGCATTCCTAGTAATGGACATTTGAGCCAGACATTATTACAATCATGTGGTCTATACCCTGTACTCTAACAATGGCAAAGATCAAACTAAATTCCAAAGTGACCTGACAATAAATATAATTTCAAGTGATAAAAATGATTATAAAATATTTAAATTTAAATCAAGAACAGCTGGTGTCCAGTCGTACTTGGTGAACTCTAGTGTCCTCAGATCACAGACTATGACCCCATTCCCAGAGATTAGATCGATCCAACTAGATCGACCTAACTCCCTGGGGGTTCACGCTAAATAGCTGTCGGCCGAGCGGGCACGAAAGTTAATTATCCCCTTACAGCTTGTTACTGTAGTAGGCGGAACGGACATTTAAGCCAGATTATCTGACAGTAATCTAGTGAGACTCCCCACAGGGATAGTTCGATCTAAAATCTATGGGAATGCGCCCTAAGTCACCCTTCAATGCTGCTGTCTATATCAATGTACATGATGGCTATATAAGTCTATGGAGAAACTCTATGTTGTGTAAGGAAAGGAGGACATTAACATTTAAATTTCACATCTGCACTGAACCGTGCTATTTTTTAAAGTAGTGTTTGACATTTTTAGCATTTTTCCCATCAAAGTGCACAAAGAATGAAGTTTTATAAACAAGGTAATCACTTTATGGAAAAATATTCTGACTTTTATCACCATTCCCTGGACTGCTTTTTTTTCACAAGTACATTCAAAAGTAAATTTCCTTACTAAAATTTTAATTTATATGGGATTCATAGGAAGCATTAAATAAAAAGTGCACATCCATAGTCTGTCCCCTGCCCTAAACATGCAAGCTTGTCTTGAGAAGACCCAGCAGTGACCTATGCTGACCTGTTGCATGTCGCCTCCATATCAAAATGTAAATGTATTTTTATATCCTCGGAGGAACGCAATAAATGATGTCTTGGAGATAAGCCGACGGCCATAACTTATCAGCTAAAGCAAAGACATGAAAGACAACTTCTCTTTCAAATTTTTTTGCCCACAGCAGTGTGCTTTTTAACCACATCAAACAAAGTGTTAAAACATTTCAAACAATTTCATTTGACACAACATCTAGGTACATTAGGTTCAGGAACAAGTGCAAGAGGTCAAATTAACATGAAAACTGGTGTTAACATTGCTTTAAAGAATGGCCCTTACAGGAAATAACATAAAACTCATAAAATGAGCACTGGTGAGAAATTAAACCATTTTTTCTTTCAAAATTTTTGTTAAAATGAAGATGCCTGAAAAATTTTGTCATATTTTAATATTTTAACTTAAAAGTAAAAATATATATCTGATTAAAACATTGTGATAATATCTTCAACCCAATGATATTAACATAGAAATTACCATGGTGAGTAATGAAAAAATGCAAAATATGCAATTCGACAAACTAAAAACAGACAAAGATTATGAAGCACTTTTACCCAAGCAGGGGAATATTTATAAACTAGTACATTTATAGTTTTCAGTCAGGGGAATTAGAATGCAAATATATATACATTGTACACAGTTTAAGCATCACATCCATTACAGTGACAGTACATCTACATGTAAAACACAACACATTAGTCATGCTGTTAGGGGGCTGTCATAGCATCACAGGAAGAATGTGCCTGGCTGAGATGCCTGCATGCAGCTGACTTGCAGATTTAGACAATATATGCTGAGGTGTTGTTATTTAATGTCACTGTGGAAAAATGAAAAATTAAAGACCGAATGTTGAATACTGACATTGCACAACTTTACATGAGATTTAACATTTTTTGTTTCATCTTTGGTTTATGATGTATTTTTTATAAAATCGGGGATTTGTTTGTATATAGTATACACAGCATATGTGACAGTATACTTAGCATATGGGATAGTATACAGAGCACATGTGAAAGTTACAAAACAGCAAATAAAACCAGGAAAAATGGTCACAAACATATTTTAGAAAAAGCTACTACATAAAGAAAGCATGAACAGACACATGTAGCAAACAAGCAAACCATTACCACATATGGTAACAGAAGCCATGGTAACATATACTACCATCTTCCATATATGGTAAATATCACCATATATGGTATCTATCACCTATAGCAGCACACTCAGATATAAATACAAGGTTTACCTCATTTCTGTCATGAACTGGTTCCTTTAATCAGTGAAAACATGACATTTTATCAAGACATGGTCAGTAATTAATTATAGAATTAATCACAGAAATAACATCACTATAGCCCTGAATAATGTCTTAATAGCAACTCCTTTCTTGGATGATCATTAATATTCTTAAATCAAAGGCCACCTATAAAATAAATCAAGGTTTATCTCTCTTTTATTAATTCAAAAGATGTGCACATACACAATTAAAATATGCTGTTAGCTTTCATTCGCTTAACTAACAGTGCTTACTGCACTGTAAACTATAAATCAGTAAAACCCACCTGAGGGCTGTTGTTGTTGTTGTTGTTGTTCCTGACCACTTCCCTCTCCTGAGGCTTGATCACCTGGTGAAAAAACATCAAATAAAAAAAAAAATAATAATAATAATAATAATCTGTCCTCATATTGTTCTCAAAGGAAAATATTTATAAAACAGTGATGTTGGAAAGTGTACAATACCACTCAATGACCCTGTCAAAGGCTGTATATCTTGATTATATAATATGTATGAGTAGTGCATGGTCTGGTCTCATATATTTGTGTTGCTGACCTTGTTTTTCCTTATCTTTGCTCTCCTCTTTCTCCTCGGCAGCCGTCTTGTCAGCCCTGAAGAAAATCCTGGCACTGCTGAGGGAGTAATAGAGTAGGTCAAACTCCTGAAATGGCCAAACATATCTATTAAATATTTATTCATTTAATAAAGAAGATTCTGGTACTTTTAATTTATTTATCTATTTATTTATTTTCCCATTAGTGTGAAAATTAAAATACAAGAAACTATTATGTTATGTTCTAGAGGACTTAAAAATAAAAGGAGCCTTTAAAATAAAATAATGAAAAATAAGAAAGTTCACTTCAATTTCTTATAGCATCATTAATTTGTCATGTTTTATATGCAGAACAATAAAAGTAATGAGTGAACACTAACAGTTGCCCTCAGCAGTAAACCAAAAGAAGTGTATGACAGAGAGCATTAACTAATCAATTAGAAGATTTTATTGAGATATTTCATGTTCCTCTGGACCTTTAAGAATTCCACATTAACTCCTAATTACAAAATCATCAGATGTCACATGTATAAATTACAATAATTGGCCATTTAAAAGCTAGTACCATGAATACTACATCTGACCCCTGTCCAATGGAAGTACTAAACTTGTGACCAAGACCTCATCACATGTCATCCAACATGTGTAGAATAGGTTGCACTGCCAAATTAGATTCAAATCAATTACAATATTTCATGTTTATTGTGTCCTAGGTCATCAATGGCAGTGGGATATGGCCTAATGGGGCTATCACTGATCAGAACTCAGGGTCACAGCTGACTGCTGACATTATCTGGTTACATATGGAATAGCGGGAGAGTGCAGCATTTGGTTCATATTGGGAATATATTTGATCTTTATTTTTAATTTTCATTTCTATTGCTGTATATGAGTATGCCTCCTTGGCTATTTGGCCCAGAGCTAATGAATATAAATGTCACGTCAGCAAACACGTACTGGGAAATCTCTTTCCACAACACAATCTCCCTTTTTCTCTATCTACATACAGGGGAGGATCCAGAGGTATTTTCTGACAGTCTTCCCAATTGTCTTTCTCACCCATTTTTAATTTTTGACTGTATTCCAACAGAAAAATTAGATGCCCTTCAATGTAAACTTGAAACAATCTGAACGTCTTCCACAAGACCCAGAAGAAGGCCTCAATCTGCCCCTGACACAGATCGTTTATTCATCTTTTCACTTTCAGTTCTTTTTCCTCGGACAGGTGTCCTCGTTCCTGCCATAAAACAGTGCAGCAGTAAAGGACACACCTTTGACTTAGGCTCTACTATGGACAACATATGGCACGTCTTGACCTTCAACACATATGGACATTTAAATACTAAGTCTATTCTGACATTACACAGTTAAAACTGTACTACAAAGCAGAGGTCATTGGCCAGTATTTACTGAGATAGGAGAAAAAATACTTCATTCCTTCTTGCAAGTTTTTTCTTCTCATTGCTCAGTCCAAAGTATGTAACATTAAGGCAAACTATAAGATTTAGCCTGTCCTGCCTATGAATTAACTAACTGGCAACTCATGTTTTGTTGTTGTTTTTTTTAAATTTTTCATACTATTTTAAATATCAAAAGAAGTGGAAATGGTAAAAAGTCACAAAAATCATGCAAATCGGTCATTACAAATTACCTTACTTTAAATAATGAACATTAATTCCCCATGTCAAAGCAATTTTCCTCATTTTAATGTCAATTATGACAGCATATTACCACCTAGACAGCATAGTGTGTAACAGACATATGGACACCCAACCTGAGAGCAGGAAGTCAATAATTATTTGTACTTTTATCAAACAGAACCACTTCTTATCTTGTGTGGTATATAGACTGATAATTTCCTTTTTTTTATAAGTAATCAATAAGAATCATTAAACAATAAAAAAATATACACTGAATAAAATGAGTTTAAATACATCTTTCTAGTAGGCTGACCAAAGTCCAACCCCATTCCATACCTTCAAATACGTATCCAGCCTCTTCACTGTGAGAGTCATCGTCTGCTGAAGTTTGTCGTCAGAACGGCTAACATTGGACTGCTGCTGTTGTAAAACTTGTTGCTGAAAGAAAACATCCCAAAATGAGTACAAACTTTACCAAAGGCAATTGTATCTTTTTTTCAAAGACAATGAGGGATGTGTTCAACTATGAAATGAATTAACTTAATAAGTAATTGTCAGAGAGGCAGAGGTCAATAGTTGAATTTTTTCTTTTGAAATCGTGTAACACCATTCACTTATAAGCATCAGTTGAATGGTGAACACCAGTATGAATTTTCTTCTCACACTACACATATTTTTCCAAGAATATCAGACAGAGAGAAAAATATAAAGAATATCTTTTTTACCAGGGCTGCTGTTATATGTCAGTACCTACCCTTTCCTTGGAATACTTTTCTCTGACTGACTGGAACCAGTGAAGAGAGTCAAACTCATGGTACTGGTCTAACAACTTCAGAATATAGGCAACACCTACAACATAACAGAATACATAGAGCTAATAAGTGCATGATTGCGTATGGGTGACACAATCTCTGACACAGAGAACTTTTGGCAAATTTCATTTATGCATGTGATGAAGCTGCCTTTTCATAACTTGTATTTGAAGATAGCATAATATGTGTGATAGGCTCTAAATCAGAATTGGATCTGAGCAGAAAATCTTTCTCACCCATGGCAAAACCATCATCAGTGAAAGCGGCACCAACTTTGTTCTTTTTGGTCATTTTTTCTTTGCTGCTGATGCTGTGTTCTACAAAATTCAGGGTCTGGAAGAAAGTTTTAAAATTAGTAAGACTAAAAAAGATTTGTACATGTCATAAATCTAACTTTGGTAGTTTTTGGACCCTGTACAAGATTGTCTTTTATTTTAGCATTCCGTACATAACTTGATAGAATTGCTTTCAATTACTCCTTATGCAACCTTTTACCTGCATGCATGAATTTAAATAAAAGAAGTAAATAAATAAAAAAAATCTTTATTTTTTCATTTACTCCTTCTACAATAAAAAAGACACAATAATAAGCTCCACCACTTTAGCATGATCAATGTGTAAAGATAAATTTTCACTCACCAAGGGTGGAAGAATAACAAACAAGTTCTTAAGATGCATGTTCTTGGGATCTCGTAATTCTGGGGCAAAAACATCCACCAGAAGCTGAAAATTGAGAATAGAAAAATTTGATTCATTTTGCTGCAATAACATAACAAGTTTCAGTACAAAAAGATAACAAAATTTTACTATATAGGATAGCAATAATACACAGATCATATTAGCAAAAGAGGTGTTTGATAAATATGACTTAGTCAAGACTTTCATTGATTTGATTTATTTTATAAACTACAGATCACTCCCAGAATCTTAGCTGTCAGCACTAACCTTGAAGTATTCTGTTCCTTCTGCAAAATTCTTGGCCATATTTCCAATGACATTGTCCAAATTCCTGAAATCAGTATTATAAATAGTTATTAAAACAACATAAATCATTTTCTGACACTCACAAAGTTTTTTCCAACTGACTTTAACCAAAATTACAAATGTATATCAATTAGTGAAACTGTCAGACATGCCATGTGCTGCCCCCTAGACTCCAGTTTAACCTACCCTGCTGCCCTCTGGCATTCTGCAGACAGACCCTCCTCTTTGCACAGCTCCTCAAAGTTCACAATGTCCTCTAAATCTGGCACAAAGCGGATTGCGTTGCTGCAGCAATGGAGTCCACCAGAACGGATCATACGGATGTAACCCATCGCATTACCTGTTGGTTGGAACAGAAATTACAGTAATACCATATAGGAAAAGATAATTGCATGTATCAATATGTACTTGTACAAGACGTTAAGAATTAATATCCTCACTTTTTTCTCTCTGGCATCAACCTACCTACTGGTATCTGTTCTACAAGTAGCTTAAACTAATCTAGGTAAGTGCTGACCTCTGGTGAGTAAAAACCTACCTATCTGTCCCACAAGTAGCCTAAACTGGTCCAGGTAAGTGTTGCCCTCTGGTGTCAGACCAAGTTTGCGGATACCTTTGTTGAACTTCTCTGCTCTGTCAAATGGATACTAGAAAATAGGAAATAATTTGTCTTCAAATACAGTGACTGTCATATGTCCTGCCAAGATGTGCCAAATTTATTAAACTGAAGTATGTTAAATAAGTAAATGTACTGTAAATAAGTCTTAAAGAATGGTAACAAACTCATTTTTTATTAAAATGTTACAATCATTATATATACTACATGTATAATCTTGTACAAGATAAACATATTGAACAGCTTATTTATTACGTTAATTTGAAATCCTTCATTGACGACAAATATTTGTATGATGTTGAATTCAATATCTTGATGTACATGTACTATATCTTGTCAATGGAAGAGAAGTAAACAAACCTTTTGATCTGTTTGCAGATGATTTTCTCTGAAGAACTTCCAGTCTTTGATCAGCCTGGATTTGATGTGTTCATCATACATAAACTGGGAGAAGATGAAAAACTTCTTCCTGAGAAACTGATATGTAAAGTTCACCTGAAACAGAAAATGTTAACCCAATGATTTCTTTGTAAAAGTGAAAGGAGAGAACATCCTGCTACCTTTTCAAAATACTTACTTTTAAAGATACATTACCAAAGAGGGAATTCAATATAAACAATAAAAAGTCCTGGGGAAAAATCAATATCATTAAACATATAACAAATAATCAACATTGTTTTTTGAGAAATAGAACTTATGATATCCATTCCCATCTACTAGTACAGCATCTTTTCCCTCTATTTAGCTTGTTTGATTTAATTTTTCATTATTTATGCTTACAGTGGTGTTCATAATGCCTGTGCCGTGGATACAATATTTTATTATCTATGCTTACAGTGGTGTTCATAATGCCTGTGCCGTGGGTACAATATTTTATTATCTATGCTTACAGTGGTGTTCATAATGCCCGTGCCGTGGGTACGAATGGAGTTGGCAATATGGCGGATATTGATAGTGTTCAGGTGCTTATTATTGCTGGACCTCTCTACGAAAATCTGAAGAAAAAAATAGGATAAAATCATCAAATTCTTTTTCTCTTTGTTAGATCACCAAATTAAAACTCTCTATTAGAAAGGTACACATTTAATTTGATTCCTAGAATTGTGAAAGTTTTCAGAGTTACTCAGACTTGAGCCTAGGTTTGAAAAAATAAACTCTGAACATGGGACCCAACCCAGATTTTATTGCAGATCTTGACGAATCTCAGGAAACATCAAAATTGAATTTTAAAAAATGCTGCAATCTGAGTTTCCATGGAAAAAACTCGTGTCTGGGTACTCTCAGTGACTTTCACAGATCTGCCAAGTCAGGTCAATTACCTCACAGTTTCTGGAAAACATTTAACATTTAACAAACTGCAACAAAACCATGTCATCAGGCAAACTTGCCTGTCTGACCTTCACCACTTCCATGATGACACTACCATAGCATGACAGGGCTTATACAACTTCTAAATAATGACATTAAAACTTGACTTTTAAGGTAATGACCTTAAAGCAAAGACCTTTTAATTCATGATTTCATGAGCTGTGGTTTCACAAAACGCCAACAAAACTTGAATTCAATAAACATGACCTTTAAATGTAACCGACTTTATAGATAGTTCAAATTCTAACCAAACAAATTGTTCTTTTTTCTTAACACACGTCAAAAAATAAAAAATAAATAAATAGATAAATAAATAAATAAATAAAAATAAATAGATAAATAAATATAAATAAAAATAACATAAAAGTAAATCAAATGTCACTCTGTCAACCCAATCCTGCCTTACCTGGTTGTTTAAGTTGTAGAGAAATTTGGATACAAAAACATGGATGTTCCTCATAATTTCCAGGACATCCAAGCCCTGAAATTGGAAACACCATAAACAATAGACATGTGCCAGATTAAGTCTATTACAGAAGATTTACAATGTGTTCTTAGCATACACAAAGGTATAAAATCCTATTAGCTAGAATATGTGAAAGTAGCTGAAAACGTATCACATATCTCAAGTCTTAACGTATTAAAAGACAGCCCAAAATAAGGGCCAAAAACAGCAAAACGGGACTGCCACTCAAGTTCAAATGAAAACAGAAAACTGGACACAGAAAAGTTATTAACTCCATCAGCTGTTCTTTGTCAGACAGGTAACATTCCCCCTCCTACCTGTTCTAGAGTTTGACTTGGTAGGTGCGGCTCTACCATCCTCAACTTGTATTTCTGTGTGGCCAGGTTCTTCATCTCCCCGTATGTCTTCCAGTCGTGGAGGGCCACGGTGGTCAGGTTGTAGAAGGTGCGGTCAAGGTAGTGTTCAACATGGGCTGGGGGGGGAGGGGGAAGAAATAAGAAAATATTATGGCAAAAATTCATATTATCAAGGCTAAAGATATGAAATATGTTATATAATAAGGGTTAGGTTAAGCACTAGATTTTTTTCAAAGGTGAAAATTGTAAATTCTAAATATACTGTACAGCATTTGCCAAAGTCATAGACTCTTCAAATTATTACATTCTAATAAATTTGTGGTGGTAACAACATTGAAAAGCAGGCTACCTTTAAGTTATATTCTACACAGTATAAGCATGATATATGCTGTATAGAAATATGATTCCAAAACTAAGAATTTGAAGTATTGATAATTTTTGCCAATTAAAAAGATTGCGAAGTTAGCATATATATGAAATGAATTTGAAAATCCGAAGCAAAGTATTCATTTTTGAGCCATTTTGAAGACCAGAAACACAGGGACCCTCATACTTTCTTCATTGCCTTCTCTCTCCTACCTTTCACATTTATCATCTTGTCAAACAATCTGATTGGTCGAAGTTGTAAAAATGGCGTCAGGTCTTTCATGCCGACCTTGAATGGATTGCGGTCGTCCAGCTGAAGATGGGAGTGGATGTGGAGGCGGAGGTCTGTCTCTATCTCAGTACACAGGGGACCCAGGAGGTGCTGCAATCATTGAGAGGAACCCATAAATGTTGGTTCCATATTAACAATTTCATTCCTAACTTATTCTCTAGGTCTTAATCTCAGTACAGAAAATCAGTTTTGTGCTCAAGGCAAAACTTTGTTTCATATTTCATATCTACAGCATCTAAATTCAGTGAGAAATGCTTCACAAATCATTAACCATAACATGAAAACGATCATATATTTTTTAATACACAAAATTAAAGTGCATAGGTAAGTGCACTGGCCCAGTAAGACCAAAAAGATTATTAACAACATCATTTTTCTTATTCTACTCACATCTTTGAGCTCCCTGTGGACCTCTTTATCAAACTCATCCAGTAATACCTGGGCACTGGTCAGATGTCTGGCTTGCTTCATCAGCGGGACACTGTCACTTAACGCTCCCATCATATACTGAGATATGGAATCAAAATTAAAACAATGATAAAAGAGAAGATATGACTTCAATTTTCTTTACATTTTTTCCACTACGTCTTCTTTCTTCACCTTTTGGATCAATATAAATATCTCTGGAAGGTTTTGAACTTGGGATAGGGGATCTTTCACAGTGGCAGTATATTTCAGGAACACTTCAAAAATACTTGGATCCATTTTCACTAAGATATCTAACATTTAAAAGTAACCAACTGGTCCCAGATTCACTTTCAATACCTTCTTTCAATAACTTCAACTTGATGATGAGATAAAGGTGCTTTCATTCAAAGTGACATGGTTTCCACAGGTTTTCAGTGACCTGTCCCACCACAGTATACTTACATGTAGTCTGTGGGCCTCAGTAGGATTCTCAAACAAGTCATCAAGATATATAGGGAAGACCACCCTGTGCCAGTAGAAAAAACTGCAGTCACAGGCCTGGTGCACTCTGAAATACACAGAATTCTACATGTAGAATATGATCTTTGTCAACCTTTTATAATTAAAGTCTTGTACTTTGTCTCTCCAAATTGTCTCTGAAAAGATTGGTGTATTCAGCCAATAACACAATTTTTCATTAAATTTGTAATGTGTGCATGTATTCCATTCATACAAAGATATAAATACATAGATTGAAGCAGACAAAACGTGGCACCCATGCACTTGGATTGCATTTATACTCTGCCTCGTGTCCTGTTTGAGGTAATACAATCAACCTTCCCATTTGACAAAAAAAAACATATTAAAAGTAACATGGAATTGGCACTTCATGAAGTGATCTTTACAGAAATGCTATTAACAGAGTGGACACTGCTATGAGTACAAGTATAGAATATCAGAGACAGAAGTCTTATGGACCCCCACTCACTTCTCTCTCAGGTCACATATGGCGTCCAGTTTCTTCAGCGTGGAATACAGACTGGCCAGCTCATCATCACGGAAACTTTTCTGAAAATAAGAAGTTCACATAATGCTATTCAAAGAGATAAATGATCTTTAACAGATTATCTACTGTCATAAGTCAGCTTGCTATGTGTATGAGGTAAGGCATGAGTTAATTACAGAAATATTTTCCAAGACATACTTCACATACACACTTAATTGTCTGAATTACCAATATTATAACATTTATCCATTATTTAGATATCACTATAAGTATTATAATAAATATTATCATATATAATATCAATATAACTCCTGGTAACATACCATCCTTGCTCCCACAGCCAGAGCTAGGTAAGTGATCAGTCATCTATCCTTGGTTCCTGGTCCATTGAGAGTTATTACTATTTATATTATCATATATATAATATCATTATAACTCCTGGTAACATACCATCCTTGCTCCCACAGCCAGAGCTAGGTAAGTGATCAGTCTTCTCTCCTTGGTTCCTGGTCCATTGAGAGCATTCTCCCCCAGCACCAGGGCTGACAGGATGTCCAGCTTAGACTCGCTGTATTTACGATCTGATATCATCTTTTTCTGGAAACACAGAGATTACAAACTGAATCAGGTACTTCCTATTAGTTTAAACTTAAATACTTATAAAAATAAGTTCAGATATTTATCAAATAATTCAAACCATCTTACTACAAAGCTGAAACAATTTCAAAAATAAATCAGATACTTCCTCAGTTACACATTTATGTTAAACTATTCAAAATAAATTAAAGAAATACCTACACAAAAATATTTAATTTGGTTGCTTATTGTATGTTTAAACAATGTTATTACAAGAGTGGAACACCTATAACATAAACAATAATTCAGAAAGAATAATAAAACAATAACGAGCAATATCAAACAGTCCCATTCCAAATGAATGTAAGACCCCTAAAAATAATATTATTAATCAGGGATGAGACCAGTCCTCACTGAAAAGGTAGGATTTACATGATTCATCTGATTTACATGATTCACAAGAATGACCCAAATGACCCTGAAAAAGTCAGAATTCTGACAAAAGTTGGAAAGTCTCATCTGCGATTGATACTAACCTTGGCCACAGCTATGAGGTTGAGAGCCTGGAAGGTGAGATGTTGTATCACATGGTTCATGGACTCAGCTACCAACATACTCTTCCTGTGGAATGTGTGCTCTATGGCCTGCAGGAAAATAGAAGACAAGATGGTGATTCATCCTTACATACTTATATGCTTTTCAAAGGGAGGGGGGAAACAAATGAGAATACTGTATACATATTGCAATAACTGCTGCATCTTTTTTATATTATCAAAGATTTCTGCCTCACATAACGCTTGTGTTAGGTAGTATAAAACACTTTGTTTCTATTACATAATACTTAATGAACTTCCTATGTACATTAACTTCCTCCTACTGATACTGTTATTGTTACTGTCACTGTTACTGTCAGTGCTGCTGCCAGTGTATTTCTTCCTTACCTTGAGCAGCTCCACTAGTCTACAGAGACTAAGCACTGAGGTCTTGGTCATAGGTTTACTGAGGGCCACATGAAGGTTCATCACTGTCCTCACCAGGTGGCTGATATTGTGGGCGTATAACACTCCCTGGAAATAACACTGACATCTACACAAAGTAAAACATACTTATCATATTATGAAGTTATACAGGGAGAATGAAATTTAAAGGAATCTTTAGGTATATGCCAAACTCATGTATGCTCTTCTGATACATTAATACACCACACCTAGAGATGTTATGTGACTGTGGCAATATTAGCTTTACTCAGTTTTAGGGGTGTTTTTTGGTGAAATGCCAGCACTTTCTCTTGGTATGTATGTCAAATAATACATTGACATCCTCTCTCAAGACCTTGAAAACCTCTCTGACACTCAAGTTGTTCTGGTACATAACATTCAGTTGACAGTGCATTATCTCATTCAAACAGCAGGGGTGGATGGAAGCCATCTTCCGGGTCTTCTGGAAGACGGTCTGAATTCTTCGAGTTTACATTGACGGGCATCTAATTTTTTCCTTTGGAAGAACAATCAAGAATGGAGCACAGATCAACAAAGATGATTTGGAAGAATGTCTGTCAGAAAATATCTCTGGATCTGTCCCTGAACAGTGCCTGCCTACCTGAATGAAGAGACTACTCCTCTGATTGAGGTCCTCCATTAAAGAGCTGGCTTTCTCCAAGTAAGACTCCATCTGTACCATCCAGGCACTGACCTGAACATCAAACGCATGCACGTCTCTGGAAGAACACAAATTATTATATATATTTCTCTTCAGGATTGCAAAAAAAAAAAAATCACAAATATTTCTTTAAAGGAAAACAAAATATCTTTTTTATATGGTTTGTTGTTTATTTGGTTCAAAAATCAAGGCTATGTATTTTTTTGTTAATATTAAACACAGTATTTTTTGGTTGAAAGATGTCAGTCAGTACCAAGGTTTCAGAAAAAAAACTGAACAAAGAACATTAAGATGAGAAAATGCAGATTACTTCAGATAGATAATTAATTCTTCACATTTTTAAACTAGGAAATGCTTAAATCAATAAGTTAAATCAAAAACTAATTTAAATTTATTTCAGCCAAGGATATCAATGTACCAGTTGGAGCTTAGTGTTGTTTACTTACCTCTGTAAGTTCTGTGACTTCTGCTGTAGCCAGGCCTGTCTATGTGATGGTACTGCCTGCTGTACCTTCCTATCCAGAGCTCTGGCCATGTGGGGTAACTTCTGGGTCAGGAAATCATTGGAATACCACACAACATTACCTACCAGAGACACTGCAGGGACCTTGAGAAAGATTCGAAATAAGATTTAAAATTCATACCACGGCTATATGGGGAAATTCATGTATGAATTAATTGCTATATCTTTTCATGTTGCAAACCAAAGAAATCTACTCAAAATGAATAATATAGCTTTTAGTGGATAACAATGATATATTTTACCCCCAAACAAAATCAATATTATTTCCTAGAAAATGATTTTATTCTTCTAAATCAATACAAACATAGACAAATACTGATAGCCATGAATGACAAACCTTTTTATAGACATCCCACATTTGCTTGAAGACTTTCTTATCAATGACCCTGAAGATCTGGAAGTGGAGAACATAGAGCCCACAGACACCCACAAACTTCAGTCTCTGGTCAGTCTCTGAAGTCTCGCCTGGAAGAAGACGACAGAATGAAACATTTGGAGTAAAAACAACAGTGAATTCACAATTTTGGAATTGAGTTAGTTCACATATTCAGAGACAACCTAGCACATTACTTAGTCTAGGTACCACTTGATTTAGGCAGGTTGTGACAGCCATGAGCAAACCTAGCATATTACCTAGTCTAGGTTCCACTTGGTTCAGGTAGGTAAGTTCTGACATTGACAGTAAACCTAGCATATTACCTAGTCTAGGTTCCACTTGGTTCAGGTAGGTTCTAACATTGAGGGCAAACTCCTCAGCAAACATGCCATTCTTGGACACCTGCACAGTCCTGTCATCAAACTGCTGCTCCACACAGTTCTGAAACCAGTCAGTTATGTGGCTTATTACACTGTTCAAAGCTGCATACTTTGTGCCTAATTGCAAATGTGTTATTTAATTTGGGCAGGGAGTTATCAAATAGATGCAGTTAAAATATTGTAATGAGTTTGGGCAGATTTTTATAATTGTCTCAGAAAAAAATTTGAAATTAAAGAGGATTATAATGATTATCTCTAAAATATGCTAAAAAAGTTTTAGGGAGATACATTTTTCACTTTCTTTACCTGGAAAATCATCCCATCTAACAGTTGTCCTTCCAGCCTCATCAGCAGCTTCTCAAAAGGCCGCAGCTTGTCATCTGTGAACCCAAACTTGGTAGGGTTGTGGTGGACTGACTTCAACATCCTTCATATTAATATATACAAATATTACAACAGAAATAGCATGAATAAAAACCGTCTAACATGACCATATACACAACCATAGTCAGACACAGGATAGTAACACTCTTTGTAGAACATACCAGCTTTTACTTCGAAAAGTGAAAACATTTTACTCAATGATTACTACTTTATTTCTTTTTATGAGTAATGCTAAATCATGGTTGAAAAGATAAAAGTGGATATCACATCTCAATATAATTGGCTGTACAGACTTCAATATAAACTGAGCCAGTATGAGATACCTTTTGTACAAAGTCCAGTGTTCCTTCAGTGTCTCGTGGCTCTCCACTATCTCATCCAGAGTAATGAGGACAGACAGGAGGTCCCCCAGGTGTTCATACACAATCTGGAAAATAGAACAGATTCTGAAGGTCATCATAGGGTCATCTGAAGGTCATAGGGTCATCTGAAGGTCATCAGAACAGCGGACTAACAGATCCGTGGATCAAATATGGTGAGTCACTACAAAGTTTGCTACTTAATTCCCGAAAAGACACTGTATAAATTCCCTGCAGGGATTACGCAACGAGCATTCAAGTGGGTCAGTCATATTTGACACGCAGATCTGTTAGTCCTTTGTTTTGAATGCCCTCAAAAATAATGTATATTGAGAAAATGTTGGTCTGTGCATTTATTTCTAAAGTAAATCCAAAGAAAGGGGGAAAGAAGTTGGCAATATAGATCAAAGGACTAAGAAACTGTCCTTGAGACATTTTTATTAACATTTAAAATGTTCAAATAAACAAGAGTAGAGTGGTAGCTGCACCCCATAGGTCAATATATTAAGGCCATCATCTAACTGATATGAACTGTCACCACTCACCTGTAACTGATATGAACCGTCACCACTCACCTGTAACTGATATGAACCGTCACCACTCACCTGTAACTGATATGAACTGTCACCACTCACCTGTAACTGATATGAACTGTCACCACTCACCTGTAACTGATATGAACCGTCACCACTCACCTGTAACTGATATGAACCGTCACCACTCACCTGTA
>NW_019775545.1:250340-267167 GCF_001039355.2 Lingula anatina | reverse complement strand
CCTGTTATACCAGTTCACACTGACCTGTTATACAGTGAGGACAGCTGCTGAATGACACTCCTCACAACTTCATAACTACGATTCACAAAACAAGATAATTCCTGAAATCAAAAACCAAACATCTTTATATCTGTCTTGGTTATTTTCTCTGGATGAAAACGATGACCTTTTAGGACCACATTCAGCACAGCAATTAGCTGTAACACAAGGGGTGATGGCTGGTCTGAAAGTAACAAAGACTTTTAAACTTTTAAGGCACAATGCAACCTGGCATCTGTTGACATAAGTCATGGCCACTTCTGGTTAAAATAAATTTAACATACCTTACCTGCAAGAAAAGTAATTTTCCTCACCTGTATCAAAGGTAACATTCTTCCCATTTGTATCTGCACCTCTCCTTCATCAAGACCAGTTTCTGGCTCTATAAAAAGTTATACATAAATATAATTCAACTGAAATTAAAAAAGCATTATTCTATAAAGAATTGTGTTTTGCCTTATCACTTGTATTTTTCTGTCCATTGCTTCTTTATTTGTAATACTACTACAAAGTGTTAATTCAATTTTCATTGCAATAACCTAACTGTAATCTGAATAACCAATACAATAAGAACTTTGCTTGTTATGACATAAGTAAAGGTATGTATGAAACATACAGCATTCTCATTCTTCATTTCATGATAAAAGTTGCCAGATTAAAATCTCTCATATCTCATTCTTTAAACAGATCAAAACTGTTCCCACATGTCCATCTTACCTCCCTCTCCATAGAACATCAGAGCATTATAGAACTTGGTCTCTGCCTCATACTTCAGATGTCTCATCTCGTTGCACAGCGCAGCAAACACTGTGATCACCTTGTTCAGCACTTTGTTGTCTGTCTTGATAAGCTGTAGGAGGGACGTCTGCTCATAGGGAAGGAACTAGAACAAAAATCATAGGAAAATTGGCTTATGTTTCACAACACATTCACTGGTCTCAAATTCAAAATAATGTCTTCATATGGAAGGAACTAGACCAAAAATCAAAGGAAAATTGTCTTTCTCTCAAAACTCACTGGAGATAGCCTTAATATGTGTGCAAACATGTTGGTGCTGCAACAGCAGGATTTGTTTGGTAAAACAGTTATCAAAGTAGACATGTAGTGACTATTAAAATCACAGTCATAATTTCTACCCTACCCCCGTTTGTGAACTGCACCTATAGTGATAGGGGGTCCAGGGTCATATCCCAGGCATACCCCATCCCTACCACCTGTCTGTGCCTGTTACCTGTAATGATATGGGGTCCGTGGCATACCCCCCACCCCCCATCTGCCAGCTATACCTGTAGTGATATGGGATCCAGGGTCATATCCCAGGCATCTCCTATGGAGTCATCCAAGGCGTCCTCGATCTCCTTCAGCTGAGTAGCATACTCTTCCAGAAACTTGCCATACTTCTTCAGTTGAACCTCTCCAACAATTCCTAACAACAAATTGACAAGAGTCAACAGAAATATTCAAAGTTATCTACAGGAAGACCTATACAATAAATCCCTTCTTTCACCACAATATAAAATGTTTCATATGGAACGTTTCATAGTGAAATTAGGTTCCAGTATTTATTTGAAATGAGTACCTGTATTAGGTCATAAGCAACGCGGCCTCTACAGAACAAATCCGCAGATATTCGCATTGAATGTAAACATAAATACAGAACCTTCACTTTTCCACATTTCCTGTCTTCTCCTGTGCCCGAAGTTTCCTTCCATATTATTCATATCGATTTGTCTGTTTACAAAGCTGCATAAGCTCACTTATAATATCGAAGTGCCTAGTATACATAGCAAGGGATATATATTATTTTCACGATAAACTTACGTAAAGATCCATCATCAAATTTGTCAAACTTCCAATCGTCGTCTGTGGACGTCGCCATCTTGAATTACTCCCCGTCACGTGATTGGGTTTGAGAGTAACGCACTCAAAAATATTACATTTTCCAGCAGAGCAAAATCAAATCCGGCTTAACAGTAACTTAAAATGAAATAAACATAAATTTTTGTCATTTTGATATAATAACCGTTTGTGTTGCTAATGATAAGGGCAGAATGCCACAGAGCACTGACAGAGAATTAAGCCGGTCATGTGACGCCCCTCAATGGGGGGGGGGGGGGGGGGGGTGCCGTGACTTGACTATTGAGTTTCGGTGTAACTTTGCTAACCAGGGTAGCAACATATTTTTACTTACAATATTTAAAAGTTTCTGTTTGACAAATCAAATGCAAACAGTTCTAACAGACCTGCTTAGGGTTAGAAAGACTAGCAACGCCAGACGTTTTAATATTCGTCCGAGGTAGACAAGAACAGGCATTAAGAATAATTTATGTACGTTTTTTATTTTCCCTCTTCACAATTTTTATTTTTAAAAGACAAATCTTAGGATACCTGCTTTAGACAAATGCGCCATCTAAGAGGCAAGTTTGTTTTTTTAATTACGACGCAACCAAGGCTCCTACAGTATAGGCCTATAGCCGCAGTACATAACAAAAATATGCAATGATGAAGGCCTACGCTTAGGCTTCGTTCATAGGAAAGTCTATCACCCCATTTCCATAGATTAGATCGACCTACTTTAGATCGACCTAAGTCTCTGGGGGTTCACGCTAAATAGCTGTCAGCCGGGCGAACACGAAAGTTAATTACCCTCTTACAGTTTGTAGTAGGCGGGACGGACATTTAAGTCGGATTATCTGAAAGTAATCTAGTGAGACTCCCCGCGGGGATAGATCGATCTAAAATCTCGCGCTGCCAGTTATTTTTAAAAGACAAATCTTAGGGTACCTGCTTTAGACAAATGCGCCATCTAAGAGGCAAGTTTGTTTTTTTAATTACGACGCAACCAAGGCTCTTACAGTATATAGCCGCAGTAACAAAAATATGCAATGATGAAGGCCTACGCTTAGGCTTCGTTCATAGGAAAGTCTATCACCCCATTTCCATAGATTAGATCGACCTACTTTAGATCGACCTAAGTCTCTGGGGGTTCACGCTAAATAGCTGTCAGCCGGGCGAACACGAAAGTTAATTACCCTCTTACAGTTTGTAGTAGGCGGGACGGACATTTAAGTCGGATTATCTGAAAATAATCTAGTGAGACTCCCCGCGGGGATAGATCGATCTAAAATCTCGCGCTGCCAGTAATTACGCCGCGGGACATTCAGGGCACAGACCGTGATCACAAGATATACCGCGAATAGAAAATAGATTTTTAGAAAATAGACTTTCCATGTGAACGAAGCCTTAGTTGGATCATAGAAGTAGGATCAAGGAGTTTCAACTGTTGAAACTCCTTGGTTCGATCCCAACGAAAATTTCTTAATGATCTGCAGCTGGAAAATAGGTCTGGATACAATGATTTCAATAAAATGAAGCGATATTGTAAAACTAGATAGGGCCTATCGATGGAAAATCGTCAGCAAAATTATTTTCTTCCGATATCGTGAGGAGTGCTTTCAATTTATGTAGCAATTAAAAGGAAACAGACAGTGATGTTACACTGTTAGTAAAAGCCAAATGAGAGCCCCGTTAATTTACTTCTTGTTGTTACATGATTGACATTTGATAAATGACATTTACATTCCAATTAAAAAAAAAAAGCTCTATGCAGCCCACATGCCAGACGTAATTATGAGATTTCAAGAAACTCCCCACTATCTATTTCAGCACGACTCTGCCGTGTCCACTAAGGGTCAGGGATATACCCCGGTACATGCCACTTTAAAGTAGTCTCTGAAAGTTTTGGTGCTGCCAGCAGATACGAAAATGACAGTCAAAATAAAAAAAGTAAAGTAAAATGCACTGTGCTTAAAGATTATATTATTCAAACTGATTTTATAACAGAGGTCGTTTAATTAACGAGAGGCGTTCTTTGTTTTTCCCTTTTATATTTAATCATGTCTTCGTTATGGAAACATGATCGTTATCTTATCATATTAGGAGAGGCAGTTTCGTAACACTACTCCCCATTGTTAGCGGTAAATAAAAGAGAAAGTTTAAAGTGACGATATAAAACAAAGCAGCCCGTTAGTAGGCTACAATGTGATTTTTTAAAAATATATTGATATAGGCCCACGTCCAAACAGATAAAGTGAACAATGCTTTTCGACAATTCTGACAAATGACAATAGCCTTTCTTTGTCAGAGAAATTGGTACCAAAAAAGAAAGAAAGAAAAAGAAAAAAAAGAGGGAATACAGACACGTTAGCTATTCTGGGATTATATCGCTGAGTTTGAAAAATGATCATGTTTCGATTCAATACAGCAAACCCCCAGGTTGGAATTTGATCACTTCCAATTAATTCTCCGATCCAGCCCTCTGCACTGACTACCTCCGCTGTAACTTTATACTTTACAAAACATTGTAATTGGACATTTTAATCTTTAGTTTTAATACGGTTTCTTTTCAATTAAAAATTATCATCACTTTGTAGTTTCTTCAGAACATATTTAAAATAAATATCAATTATTTTTATTTATTCTCTTAGTTTGAATATTACGGTGTACACCATTGCTGTATAATGCTTAATGACAACTTGGTATAGTCACATACATTTACACTGTACACAAACAGCTGTAGAAAGCGGGGCAAGGATTTTATTTTTTAAAGAAAGCCGAAAGATATTTACGGGAAAGCAATATATTCGATTCACTTTTTACAGCTGCATCATTAGAAGTGTTTAAAATTGCGCCATAGCGGCTTGGAATGGGCGTGCCGCAGAAGAAGATATTTTGATATTAAAATAGATTAGATGGACTTACAGATTCACCCAGAAGGAATGGTGGGGTTGGATCTTCCCTTTCTTAGAAGCATTTATTTGGAAAGAGTTGCGTTCAAAACCGAAATTTAAAGATTATGAACGATGCTATTCACCCTTCAAATGAACTTATATATATTTCTGCTAAGCAATTGCAGCCTTTATTTTCAGAGGGATTTTAGGTAATTCTAAGAATTACTTTTAACTCTTCTTTCTACTTTCGTCGGCTTTATTTTATTTGATTTCGTCCTTTTTAAACCCGAGATGATAAAACCATTTCCGTTTTCTGTGTATTATATGTAGACACAATGGGTAAATTAACATTATGATCAATGAACCTACCTAGTGAGGATTAAATACCATGTAAAATGTATATATATTTTGGCGTTCATAAGAATAAGGCTGCAGAAATTTGTTCCTATATTTTTTTAATCATACCATTACAGTATAAAAGATAGCGTGAATTGCCTCTAAACAGTTAAATAAAGTGGAAAAAATTCTCTTGCCTTGGGTTTCTACGATGGCGCAGGGAGTGGCTTCCATGCAAAAACTTGATTGTTATCTATCTGCGTCAACTGGTCATTTTACTGGGCAGTTAAACGGGCTTCATTCTTTCTTTGACAGAGTAATCAGCCTTAGTCCTGTTATGGTATCGAATGGTGCTCTTTACCTGCACAGGTGACGTCTTTTCAACATTTAAACGGACGATCATGTGCCAATTACACTTTCACCGGCTTTTACTATGTCGACATTTGTTCATTAAACAATTCCCTGCTTGGCTTGGCTTGGCTTGAGATTTATATGGAATAATTTTGGTATGCAATCAATCTCTTTTTGGCAAAAATATCGTTTCTTTACGCGCTAGTTCAATCAAAGGTTGTTCCCTTATTTTTATCTTTCTGGCGCATCTTTATGTATCTCTCTGTTTCATCTCGGAGTCGTTGAATTTTTTCCCTGATGGATATATTCTTCCTGCTTTCTTCTGTCAGTGTTTAGTGGAAATTGATTTCCAATTTTTAACAGAAAGAGAAAAAAACATTGAGATGCGACTCGCCAACTATTTATCTTCTAAGTTTTTAAAGAAAGAAAAGAAGTAAATCTCTTCAACTTTAATCTATTACTCTTTTATGTTGTTTCACATTTAAACGGTATTTTATTTCACTTTTCAAACCAAGTGTAAAAAATTTACGGTAAGAACGATGCCTTCTATCTTATTAAATAACTTTGCCTCGTTTTCATGAATGGTTTTAATTACAAACTTTAATAATTAATACTCTTGTTACTTTTTAACGATGAACCATTTTCTTTGTCGGTTGTTATGAAATAAGTCCAACTCGGCCTCAATCTCAGCTTGGAAAAGCAATACGCATGTTATTTGTCTAACATCTCAGTCACCATTAAGAACGTAACACTTAACCGTGTAGCGCCTCCCACGTCATAAGTTAATAGTAGCGATCGGAATCACATCTGAGACTTTGTTTTGAAAATTTAATTAGAATAATCATTAGCCTAATCCGGTTGCATGGCTTCCAATTGATAACTCCAATTCATTATGCCTCTTTCCCCACCTTAAGTATGAAAGAAAAAGATAAACTTCGTCATTCATACGACAGTCTATGACGGGAGATGCCCAGACATGACAGTGGCGGAACCCCAGAAATTGGCTTCGAATTACTGATGAAGCCAATTCGATTATCACCACTAACGAGACCTCGTTTAAAAGACGTGGATTACTGACTGTTTGGCGTCACGTGCTACCGCCATTATCCAATAAAAAGACGTCAAAAGTGTCGCCCACACATCTCGTAGTAAACCAGACCCCTGTTTATAAACTCCGTGCAATTATCAATTTGGCACTTCATAATTTTATTTCCATTCGATCATCACCTACTAGTGCTATCTCTCTGCTACTGCGATGGCAGCTCAAGTTCAAGGAGGAGAAGACACGGGGAAACTGATCTACGACCAAGACACGCAACAGTTCGTGCGACCGGCCAAGCATTCCATTAATCAAATACTGGGATTTGAGAAAGGTAATTAAAAACTGTTTGTAATCTTAAACAATAAAAGAAAAATCATTCCACACATTAAAAGGCAGGTTCATTTAAAGTTTGAAATAATGCTTTCCTGGAGGACATTTTTTTCATACTTTTAAGACGTGGAGAATGTAGAGAATCATATCTTTTTGTAAACTGTACTGGTATATTTAGGTTAAACCACTTTTTGGACGTGCAATCTGGCTCTCCATACCTCAATGTTGACATGGAGATTTAAGATTGTAGTCTTGGTCCTTTGCTAAGGTGTTTGTGCACACATATTGGGCATTCTGAAGATGAACTCAACAAAAGAAAAAATATTCGGCTTACGCGATCAACTTTCTTACAAATCATCAGCTTTTCAAATGCTGTAGTATTTCCACTCAATGATCTTTTCCGACTTTTTGGCGATAACGCTAAGGAACTTAGCAACAAAATATTGAACTTTTTAAATCAACCATTGGTGCAAATGATCACAATCACAATGCGAAAGAAACGCAATAATTATCCCACAATGCATGTTTTGAATGCAGAAAATGTTGAGGATTACAGCTTACAGAATTATTGAGTGCACTAAATACGATTTATTTGGAATAAACCTAATAAACCAATTGACTTAAAGAACTTCGTTCATCGACATTAATGAATCTCAAAAGTAGTGAATTTTGAAATTCAAATTACGATTAAATCCGCTTTCACTGATATTGCTTACTTATAATTCGTCCCTTTTGCATCTATTAATTTCAATTCTTTCATTTTCATCATAGATGACTGGCAGGACTCTGATTCCTCGGAGCAACGTCTCTCGGACGACAGTGCGTCCACCCTGCTGCACGTGAGCAGACCCCCGCGACGCCGCCAGAGGAGATCACGTATTCAGTTCACAGAGGAGCAGCTAGCGAGACTAGAAGACGCCTTTGAGAAGGAGCAATACCCTGACATCAACAAAAGAGAGGAACTTGCAGAAGAACTGCGGATTACGGAGGCCAGAATACAGGTGAGGTGCAGAATGATCAGATTTCGGCAATATGCTACACTAAGGAGTTCTCATGTAAATTAATCAAATATAACATATATCATAGTAATTTTTTAAGGCAAAGAGATATCTGTTCCCTTGTCACCAATAAAATGAATTTGATTGGGCAAACTTTTTCTTTTAAATACATCAATTTAATTCACGTTTATAAATATAGAAATCCAATTCACTGTGTGACGATAACAGTATGATATCCAGGGATCTAGATTTCATATACACTAATAATTTCGTCGTACATACTATTTTAACGTTTGTGCGTGAAAAAAAAAAAGAAGTACATAGCAAATATTTATTTAACTTTAGGTGTGGTTCCAAAACAAGCGATCGAGAACAAGACGGTCAATCAAGACAGGGTCATCTCCAAATTCAACGGGCTCCTCACCACAGTCTAGCGATTCGGAAGAAAATGCCGGCCGCAAACAACAAGCCCCCAAGTATGGAAAACGCAAGGAGAACCACGATAACGGCATGTCCGAGGAGGCCTCCAAGGTGCCTCGCAAGACGCCTAAGTCCAAACGCAGACCACCCCCTTTGCCATCTCAGCTGCCAGCACCGGCGTCTGTCTCACCTGCCCCAAGTGGCGGCGGTGTGATTCCCTACTCGCCCATGTTTCAGATGAGCCCCATGTACAATGGACTCAACTCTGCGGGGTATTTAATGCCACCTTTGTACGGGTTGCCGCCATCCAACTTTGTCCTGCAATATTCTCCACTGCCGTCAGCGCGTGGTGGGAGCTTTCAGTTTCCGCCCATGGCTTCTAACGGGTATCCTCCTTCGTTCAACCACTGGGGTCTGATGTCGCCTCTGACCACGCCCACTCTCCCGCCAGTGACGCCATCAACGCTGTACCCACTCACGTCGACGGAGAAACACGGATCCCTGTTTTCTTCAGACCCGCTCAAGCTTGGTCCCACTGTAAACGCCGCTGCCACCACCATACCGTGGCTTGGAATGTCGGACATGCCAGCTACCACCGCGGTCAACTCAAACGGCAGTAACTCTTTATGGGCATCCTTGCATCTACCACCCACAGACCTGCCAGAACAACCGCTTGCCGTTGCCAATACTTTAACTATGACGGCACCAAAGGTACCTTCTGAAAAGACTGTCAAAACGGACTGTCAAGCAGCGTAAGAGACGCTACCTTATGAATGTTGCACAGTGTTATACATATCATGTAGTGGGATGCAGACTTTTTGCGTGTGATTCAGCGTTTTGCACCAATAAGTTAGTTGTTAGACCTTAGCTAATTGTTGTAGCAAGACATACGAGTATATGGCAGAAGTGCAAAAGTGAAGTCGTGCGTTACGTTCAAGTCAACACAGAGTAGTTAGGTTAACATTGAGAAACCAAAATATTTCATCTTGTAAAATTATAAACTGAAACTAAATAAATTAAATAGAAACTGTGTGAATGTTTGTTAATGTTTATGAAATGTGTGTGGCCGATTTTCAAAGTTAAGAGCATTATTACTTACATCAGTTATGTCCATCAGAGCCACGTATGCCAATAATGACTTACTGCAAATATTTGTCAAATAGTGTTACTAAGAAAAATAAAGACAGCGACAAAGTCCATTTTTATCAAGCCATTTTGTTCTTTTTCTCCATCTTTCAAGGGTGACTGACTGCTAAAACCTAAAACAAGCAAATATTTTCTATTATTTCCCCTGTGGTAAGACGGTTGCCTTTGTAAAGTTACAGGGTTGCTACTTAATATGGAATATTTTTTATCATTGTTATTTTTGAGTGCTGATTAAATTTTTTTTGGCTTGAGTCATTAAAAAAGTATACCACTGAGTAATAAAAACATCCAGTCTTCTGTTGTGAGATATTTTGGTCAATGATATCAAATCTGACATAAGATGCCATTCAAAAGAAAGGGACACCCCCAGAAAACCATATCAACAGTTTGATGTCAGTATTAACTTTAAGCTAAGATATTAAAGAAAATGATAGCCTCCGGACAGTGATGTGTTACACAGTCAAAGAACTCACTACATTAAATCATTAAAAGTCAATTATTGCGGGTATGACCTCCAGCAGCCGCTTGCAGCGCCCTCATCCTCCATGGCATACCCTGCGACACGTTTTTTAGAGTTTGGATGGGGATATCATTCCACGCAGTGATATTTGCCTGTCGCAGTTCATCACTATTTACCGGCCGATGACCATAGCTATTAATTCTGTGAGTTACTTTTGCCCAAAGTTAATCAATTGGGTTCATATCTGGAGAGTTTGTTGGCCAGGGCAGTTGCTGAACCCATTGGTTTCGAAGAAAAACAGTGATTCCGCGGCCTCGATGTGGGGTTGCGCAGTCGTCTTGGTACACAAAGTTGTTCCTGAAGATGGCTCTTACCAATCGAAGTATCGTTTGCTGTAGAATGTCTCTGTAGGAATCCTGGCTGAGGTTGCCTCTTAGAAAAACCAACTGGTTCTGGGCACCGACATGAAATGCTCCCCAAACAGAGACGTTACAATCCCCTGCTTGCACCCTAGGCAGTACACAATCATCGTTTTATGCCCCTCGTACACGTCGGTGGACACGGATTCGACCATCAACCCTAAAAAATCCATATCTGGCCTCATCACTGAAAACGACGTGATTCCAGTGTTTTGGCTGCAAACGCACGTGGTCCCCAGCCCATTGCAGACGTCGCTGTATATGACCTGCTGTTAACAGTGGTTTCCCTACTGGCCTTCGTGCAAATTAACCTGCTTGCAGTAATCTCTTGTTCACGATTGACCTTGAAACGGGCGTTTGAATGACATTCTGCCTCTCTTTTCTGAGGACACTGGTTGCCTTTGTACGACAAGCACGGCGTCCTCTAAGGAGAAGGCGATCCTGTCTTCTTGGTGTGATACGCGGACACCCTGGTCGAGGTATTGGAGTAGGTGCCCCTGTTGCATCATTTCTTTGGAGGACTTTACAAACGGTTCCTGATAAATGTTGAATTACCTGGCAATGGCTGTCCGTTTCTGGACATTTTCTCTGAGAGCAAGAGTTCCATAGTAAGCTGCGTTGCTTAGCTGTCGAACCATGTCTTCAATAAGGTACCTGTCAAGTTTCAGAGCGATCCCTTTGTTGCTTCTCTAAACACACTCCAAAGATTGACCAAACCCATGCGTTTTTATACAAGGGCAGAAATTGCCGAAAAGACCACCCCTCACATTTCTGACCACAGAACATGCAACTGCATACATCAATTGTTTCGAGAGTTGTGTGGTAATAAGGTAACACACCTGGCTACACATGGAGTGACACCTCAGCTCTGGATTTAAAGTAGTTAGAGAGAAAATAAATATTTTGTAGAAAATTTACTCGCCAAAAAATAATATTCCATATTAAGTGGTAACCCTGTATGTACCTGGGGAAATTGCTTTGCCATGTGGTCCAGATTCCCAAAATCACGCCAACGTCAGCTAAGAAAGTAAAGTAAAATTTGCTTATTATTTTCGCAAACATTAGAGGGGAAATATAAAAAAACAAACTCTTATTTCTGCTTTAAATTATCTGTATTAAAAATGTAAATCCAGACATAAGAACTACAGTTGGTTTGAGGCCACAGCTCCAGGTTTACATGGCTTCTTCCAGGCCACCACATAACTTAGGTAGTCATCTTCAGACACGTAGCCACTTAGACATGACACCTGGAAATTCTTCTCTGCATACGACCACAGATCCACATACAGACCATATTTAGAAAGATGGTGTGAGGAAGAATAGATATAAGGTCCCGGATTAGTCCAAATTGCGCTAAATTTATTCCTATCACCATCTTGATAAGCTTTGACGTATGCCAGTAAATGCCCATATCTTGCATGTCTGTTGAATTCTTTTTCATATTGGTCTTTAGTCAAGTCATATTTTGACCATACATCACACGTTTTGTTAATTTTTCTTAAATACAGAGTTGTTATGCTGGTCACGTTGTTGAAATTTAAAACACAACAAACCTGAAGATAAATATTGTGTTTTTTATATTCTTCTTGGATTTTGGCATGTGATGATGTCTCCAGATTTAAGTGAATTTTCCATTCCTGGATCAAATTTTCTTTAGGATCTGTCTCTTTAGAAATAAGGGCAAAACAAACACAGTCTTTTTTAATATAAGAATCTAAATGTATTGGTATCAGATTTGAATTTGATATATCCTCGAGAAGAGATAATATTTCTACCTCTGTCTGGTTATATAAGACCTGAGTCACCTGCCTCTGTCTAGTCCAAGAGACATTGAAGTAGAGACCGTTCTCAAACATATATCCGTCTATCCACGTTGCCTGGTAACAAGCAAGTTCCTTAACACTCTGTAACATATCCGATAACTCATTTTCCTTGACAAGAATCTTCACCATGTTTAATTTATCTTTAGATATAACATCAGCAAATCTAAACCCAGGTATAACTGTGTTGTATGGGGACCAGCTGCCCACCTTGCTGAGTGCGTACCTTATAACACTGCTCAGGTCTGTGTCATTTACCCAGCAGTTACACAGGCAGGCCCAGGTAAACCCACTGCAGTCATGTGTCAACGTGGACGTGGTGCCGTCCATTCCGCCCGTGTGCTCCCAGGTTTTCCCAGAATCCATCACTTCCAGTCCCATGCCGTACCAACTCTCCTTCCCTTTTACAAATTTCGGCCTCTCAAGCATCAAACTGAACGATTCCTGACTTATCAGTTGCACTGATCCCATGCCGTCAATAGCGTAGAAGAATTTGATCAACTCCTCGGCAGTGGAGACCAGTCCTCCCACTGGGGCGTCATCCTCGAGACAGAAGGCGCCGTAGGGTGCTGAGACCCTCCCCTCTCCTGGGAAGACTGAATCCACAGTGTCATTAGGAGGGAAGGCATAGTACTCCACCTATACATGGAAACAGATGAATTATATTAGCAGACACAAAAGGAAAATGAATAGAGGAATTTATGTTTAATATATGGAAACTTTCTGTTTGATTTGGGTGTGATCAAACAGCCTATGCACAAACTTAATTGCATTTTATCTGCATAGTGCCAAGTATTCTTAATATACAAATATGCAGGTATTCCAAATATTCATCTCAATTTATATTTATCAAAATCATAGGATGCAACAAATCAAACCTCATCTTCAAAGGCATCTTCTTTTCTGGTTTTTCCCACTCGGACACTGGTGATGCCAGCTTTCGGCAACACTTGTCTCAGATAGTCTTCATATCTGACACCAGATGCCACTTCTATCACCTGGCCCAAGACAAGATAACCAAAATTGCAGTAGGAATGTTTTGTCCCTGAAACCACAGAAAAAATGTAATAATATGTCACACAGCTTTCCACAAATTGTGTAAATGATGAAAATGCATGAAGCCACTGCTAACAATGACAGACACAGGTGATGACTATATGTACAAGCTACACTGTGTCTGTATATAAAAAAATGTCTTCTTAAAGAAATCACCAAAAATGAAAATGAAAAGAGGCCATTTCCAAAACTGAATAACCCTGGGTCCCTACCTTCCTAAAAAAACTAAGAGGTGGGTTCCTTTGTGGCTGTGTTTGTACTCCTTCAAGTTGTTGACTGTGATCCAAAGACATTTTATCTTACTTATATATATAACTACCTGGAGTGAACTGCAATTTCTGTGTCATCATATACTTGATGAGAGTTTCAGGTGACACAGGTTCTGGCTCATTTAAAATGGCCCCTACGTGTCTGTAGTACATGGGATCTCCTATAACGTCAAAGTCCCAGCCAGCGGAGTGCTGCAACAGGTGCCTCACTGTGATCTGAAGTAGTCTCCTGTCACTTCTCACTGCTGGACTGAATCTGGAGAGAATGCCTTGTAACAGGAAGCAATATTTACGTAGAATGACTTGAATGAGGTCAATAGACCATTATTTTAAAAATGTTTCTTCTTTGCAGTCACAAAGAAACCAATTGATTTGAATATTATGTTCAATTATAAACCCGTAATTGAGAAAATGAAAAAGTGACTTTGAATTAATTTTCTGATTAAATATGATGAAAAGTATCCTTATTAATTTTTTTATCTATGATAAATGGTAAAACACTGGTATATATTACAATATAGGTGTCCAAAAGGAAATATAACGTTCAGTCATGCTAGCATTTTTCCCTTGCTTTGAACTTTTTTGCCAGAACAACTAGCTAGGCATTCAAAGAAAAATATAAATTGGGAATATTTCAACAAGCTTGAGAATGTCTCTTTTGCAGTACTGTACCTTTGGGTCCAAATACTTTGCCATTCAGGTTCAGTTTTCCTTCCTCCACCAGAGTGAGAGCAGCCACAGCAGTCAACGTCTTGCTGATGCTGGCGATACGGAAAATGGAGGAGGGGACAACGTTCTTTGATCTTCCTCCTTGCCCATAACCTGCAGCCAAAAACTAAATACATACATAAACAGATAAAAATAAAATGAAACAATTGTTTCAACTGAATAATAAATGAAATTTTAATTAGGATTCTAAAAGCCAGGCTCCTCTTTTCTTATAAATAATAATTAATTAGATTAAATTACAATTCATCTTCAGCATGTCTTCCACTGTCAATTGCCAGTTTAGCTTTCTTTAATTTGACAATTCACAGATATCATTCAAAACACTTTCTGTATGTCACAGCTTATATCCTTCATTGTTAATTCAAGCTATGTACTGGCTTCTGGACCTTTTTAACCCAATATTATTCCACATACCCTGCGTATATACCACCTCCCCATCTTTCCCTAGAGCCAGGCTAAGACCAGGGATGTTTTGTTCCTTCATGAAGGTCACCAAGACGTCATTGAATGCTGTCATGTAATCTGGGGATGGAGTGTTGGGATGTGGAGACTCAGTACCTGAAGTATAACATATCTCACCTTCAGTAACAGTCAATCAGTATCTACAATTAAAATTGTTGAATGCACAACCTGCAGCCAAAACTTTGGCTTATGGAAATCTAGTTCATTATGGAAATCTAGATTACACATGAAATAATTTATGGAACCTAGTAATATCATTCTGAACAAATCAATGGTTTCGTTTAAAGGTATCCCTTGCTTTTACAAATGTTTAATTACCCCAGAATGTATTTCCGGTTTTTAATGCTGTGGCTGAGTCTTCTGTGAACACCTCTCCCTGAGGCTGAAAGTCAATGTAGCGTGTAGGAAGATCCTCTTTGAGTTCAGCTTCAACAATTTTGCCACTGTTTGCCAAGCCCCACTGGGATTCATTATTTCTCCTTATGAAATCGTCATGAATAATTTCAGATGTTGCCTCTGTTCTGTGGCAAGCTGTGGATTTGCTGTCTCTTTCACTCTGGTTAGGAAATGGTTTATCTACACATGTCCTGGTACACGTGCCTATGTCATGTATTTCAATATCAAAGTCCAGTTTTGATCTCTTTCCAGTGAGATGATGTTCGCTGTCAGGATCCATCTGTATTCAATGAATGCGATAGCTCTACATTGATACAGGGGTATCTGAAACACAGTATCGGGGGGCTTGCTTTATATTTATACAATATACATTTGGTACCATGTTCTTTGATAATTTATATTGTAACTGCTGAAATGTATTCAAAAGCAAAAAATATAAGTACTTTTTATTAACCCTAGACCTCCTGCAACATAAAAAAAGAAACATTCACATTTACTTTTTTCTTTTAAAATACTAAATTATTTTATTAACTTTGAGTAGGACTTGTTCCATCTCTGGCAAAGCAACTGACCCCCCCCCCCCCCCCCAGCCTCCAGTCCCATCGTCTCGTTTTAAAATGCGTTTCACGAACCCAATTGCACCAAATACATTGCCTAGCATTTGATGACTTTTTATGAATACAAATCTCCGAATAATGCGTTATTATGCATTGAAAAATACACAATGAATATACCTACGAAATTTACGAGCTTCCCTCCACAAGATTGCAGACATTCAGATTGTGAACAGGTGCACGCGTTTTCAAACCTCCTTCCACAAAAGAGCTCCTGACAACGAAATAAGCGCCCCGAGGTCGAAGGTAATGTTCGTTTCTTATCAGTAGCTAGAATTAGCCATTAAATAGACGGGGCTGTGCATTGCAGTTTCGTTTTGTATTCTGATGGATGTATCAAATTCGAAACCGTTTTCAAACAGCAAATATCGTTCAAGAAGCGGATTACTTTTTGACATCAACAAATTAATAGAGAGAGGTTATTCATATCACAATGCTTCTCCGTTGGCGGCATTGATTGTCTGCAGATTAAATTACCTGTAGTTATGTACACAGTCATATCACTGGTTTTGTTGTATACTGCCACAAAATTATTACGATTATTTTACGTAAACCTTGCAAGATATTTACAACAGTGTAGTGGTCAGATTTTATTTTTAAAATCCCTGAATGTTATCAAATCGTGCAGCACGTACAGTTCCCTTTTATGAAGTTCGATATCTGTTGCCAAATAAATATCTAACTATGAAACTATGAACACGACCTCCATGTTAAATTCCCCAACATGTCTCATCAAGTTCACTATAGTAACACATATAATGCGTATAGCAGTGGCGCAGAAGGGAAAAGCATGTACTGGTACATCTGCCAGGCCTGTAGCCAGGGGGATGGGGGGGGGGGCTCAGGGGCTCAGAGTTCGCTGTGGGTAAATTTTGATCTACACGTGGGTACACAAAGGTTTCAAGGTACAAGATCTAATTTCAGAGAAAAGACTCCTAGGGCCTTTCAAAATTTGCTGGCTACAGGCCTAGGCTTTCTGCAGATAATTCTGCTTGGCCTTTTTTACAGATTTGTAAATATTTTACTGATTCAGATTCATTGAATTAAATTGCATAATTGATTTTAAATAATAATTTTTCAGCTATAGATTTAAACCTTGGGAGATTTGATGTAAAAAAGTTTTTACAATGTACCCTTGGGCCTATATATATATATATATATATATATATATATATATATATATATATATATATATATATATATATATATA